>JAGFPH010000992.1:238581-251617 GCA_018207615.1 Philaenus spumarius
TAACTTATTATACAACAAAAGAACGTCAGCACGCGATTGTTCGTTGTAATGTATACAAAGCTAGAGAGAAAACTATTCGAACGATTTCGAACAAATTTGCACCAAACATGTCAATTAGGCTCGTATAGATGCACGAAAAAAGGGTTTGAAAAAATTTGAAAAACAACCCCCAAAAAATCAGTTATTATTTTTTAATAAATAAACGGCTTGAACGATTTTGATAACATTTTGCAGCTCTTAATCTACCATATGCAAAAAACCGCATCTTTCAAAAATTCTCGTTTAGCTAATAATTCTAATAGAAACTGATTTGTGGTGGTTTTTGGCCAAAATGGGCTTGTTTTCAAAATGTTTCAAAACCTTTGTTCGTGCATCTATATATGCCTAATTGAAGTGTTTTTTGCAAATTTGTTGGATATTGATAGAATAGTTTTATCTCTAGATAATAATAATAATATTTATTAGTTAATCTCCTACTTTAATATCACCTCTCCTACCCCTCCTACAATTATGAAGTCACAGTGAATCTGTTTAATAACTTAAATACGTTTATGAGAAAGTATGTGCGAGTTTCTGGTACCGTTTATTTTGTTTGTTTTAATTCTCGACATTACAGGGAGACAATTAAGTCTGGAGACGGTTTAATATTTCGTATATAAGGAAAATTTGAAAGTAGGTATAATTGAGGAACCTACTCTATGTAAAAATACTAATTTACTAAAATTTCTAAAAAATTTACGCCATCTTGGATCTGCCATTTTCTATGTAACTTTGTTTTGTTTTTTTTAAATAGGAAAGTGGTCATGTGATACATCATTTCGATGTAGAATTTCGAAGAAAAACCAACGGTGAAATTTGCACATCCATATCTTTAACCGATTAAAAACGGCGGCCCAAAAACATCGAAATCGTGTTTTCCGATTTTTCCCCATTTTTAATCGGTTAACGATATGGAAGTGTAAATTTCACCGTCGGTTCTTTCTTAAAATTCTACATCGAAATGGTGTATCACACGACCAGTTTCCTTTTTACAAGAACTAACGCTAACACAAAGAAACTATAAATAACGTATTACTACAAACTTCACAAAGAAACTTATTCACAGGACGCCATTACGTGTAAGACTGATTGAAAGCAAGACTCAAAGCTGATGAAAGGGCGTGGACTTTAAACATTCTTATCGTTCAATGAGTTTATCTAAAAGGTTTCCGATATTTAGTTTTTCAATAGTTCCTGTTCAATATATACGAAAGCATAAAAAAATTAGCCTGAAGTTCTAAATTGTAGTCTGTAGTCACAGTATGTTTAGAATTTGTAAACATATATAAGTTAAAATAAAATTTAAATTTGAACTGGACTTATAAGAAATAACATTATATAGATAAAAAACAGAACACAGTTTCTCATAAAAAACGTTTAATAATTCAACTACAGTTATTTGCTACGTTATTTGCTACAGTTATTTGTAAGTTCAACTACTTACAGTTATAAATTTGTAACCATTACTGATGATAATGACCTGGTCATCGAAACGCGTTTGAATTATTAAACGTTTTTTATGAGAAACTGTCTTCTATTCTTTATCTATATATATATGTATATATATATATATATATATATATAAGTTAGTATAGGCATAGATCATGAATTAGGTTATCCAAATACAATGGTATAGGTATTCATTATTGTATATATATATATAACATTTTCGACATTTACTTACTTGTTTTTTCGTTATTTCTTGTTCAATATATTGTTCAATTACAATATCATAAAATTTAAATTTGATCCAGTAATATTAGAATATTACCAAAAGATCTATTATTTAAGTTTCACAGACATAAAATTGGTATTATAAAAGTAATTTGTGTGGTTTAAAATAAAATTGGATCTCTAAAGCCTAGTCCACACTTGCAAACAAGAAACAAGAAACAAACATCCAGCAAACATCCGGAAAACAAATGAGAAACATTTTAACTTGTTTCTGCAAACAAAAAACACAGTTTTCTGTTTCCCAAACCAAATGGAAAACACGCAAACATTTTAGACAAACAAAGTATTGAAAAGTAAATAAATGTATGCCTACAGCTCCGATTTGGATGCAGTTTTCTGCATCGTGTTCAGAAAAATACCAGGAACGAAGTCTACAAACGACAAGTTTCGAGAGAGAGAGCGGAAATGCATCGTGAGTGCATGAAATGCATCTAAAAGTGCATAATTTTTTGATACCTCTAAAAATGGATGAAAAGCCGTGAAAATCGGTACACGGGGGTTTTTGGGGACGCTGATTTCATTTCTGACCATTCAAAATGCCCCCAGTGCACCCGGGGGGGGGGGAAGCGGGGGGGGTTTCTCGGGGGGGGGGATTTGTGAAGTTGCGACAGAGACTTGAAAATTTCGCCTACAAGGCTAAAAAAAATCTCAAAATCGGTCGGAGTCATCCTAGTAAAGTTTTTGAAACCTGCACGATTTTCAAGCCTTAAGTCAGACAGTAAGTTTTGACCGTAATACGGACCTTCTTCGAGAAATCTGCGAGTCCACCATCGCCTTCTCCTAGGTAAGCTAACCTCATTGTGTAGAATTTACAATATAAACTAGCACAAGCTAGAAGAACGTTGACGCCTTCTTTTTTTTTTTTTTTTATTTATTACTTTCCTTTTACAAAGAATTGATAATTGGTAACACAACTTATTGCCAGTTATAATAAAATAAATAATAATAAGAAACTTAAAACAACATATTAACTTCAAATAAGTCAAATAGAACTTAAATACTATTATAAATAATTTTAACACTATTTGCCTTCTTCAGTCAACATCTCGAGAAACACTGCCTAGCTAGTGTGGACACAAAAAATGACAAACATTTGTTTGCGAACAGTTTGCAAACAGTTTGCCAACAGTTGCGAAACAATTTGAAAACTGTAGACAAACATGAAACAAGAAACAAAAAACTGTTGGCAAAAAGTTTGTCAACTGTTTGCAAACAGTTTGTTGTTTCTTGTTTGCAAGTGTGGACTAGGCTTAAAAAGATTGGTTCAAATATGCAACAGTCTACACGTAACGGTACAGAGCTGGGTTCTGTAATTGCAGGAAGAAGCGTTGCCATGGAAACATGCTCACAACGATACAACGTTTTGTAATATTGCCAAGTTTAATTCTAAAATAATAAGCTCAATTTTTAGTGAGATTAAATTGGTCAAATTCAAGAATAGTCTAAATTTGTAAAGATAACCATCTTATTGTCACCTAGAGTTTTGTGTATTATGTACTTACAATCAAGGCTGTAGCTAGGAAAACTTTTGTCCGGTCAGGACCGGCGATTTGAATTTAAACCCTTTTAACACGTACCAACATTTTATGTTTATTGAATGTATTTACAGTGAATGGACATTTAACTGTGTTTCCCATCATAGCTTTGATGCTATAATTAATTCTACACCTTTATTACAATAATTCGACCACGCAGCTGGACCGTTGACGTGAGTTGAGCAAATTTCCAAAATTAAGTTTATATGCCTATGTTTTAGGGTTTCAACCAACAATTTGGAAAATAGGTCTACTCACGAAGGCGTTGAACAGCTGTCTGTGTGTACGCAATATAGTAGTAGAATTTGTTTGCGCCTAGTGGCCTCGCGAGTTTGCACCACTTGGTTTCGAACACCTTTATTATAATAACATTAAGCGTATGGAAACAATAGGAAACAATAAATACTTGTATAAAAAGCAAACCAATAATAAACGGCAATTTAAATATTGAAATTATGTGTGTAAATTGACGTTCAGACTGGTCAAATGAATTAAACATACACACAATAAAATTAGGTTAGTCTTAGACTGATGAACTAACATTTTATTTTTATTGAATGTATTTACAATGAATGGACACCTACACCAATTAACCCTCTACCAATGACTACATATCAATAAGACGAAAAGTCCCATTGTTAAAAATTCAGCCCAAAAAAGCAGGTATAAAAGTGTGTTTTTGCGGCCCGCCGTTAGGAGCGCTGAGCGCTATTTTTGCCGACGAGTGTCGGATTCAATGAAGTGCAGAAGAGAGACTGGGGGAGGGGGGAGAGAGAGAGAGAGAGAGAGAGAGAGAGAGGGAGAGAGAGAGAGAGATAGAGCATTAGTTTTCCTCGAAAACTAAGCTGTGCAGTGTGAAGGTAAAAACCACGCTTCATTATTACACTACTATTTAATACACTTAGCAGAGCTGTAAAATTATGAAACTTTTACGATTCGTAGGTAAGAACCATACGATTCGTATGCTGTAAACAAAGTTTAATTAAATTACCTGTTTCTTATTTCTTTGATCAATATTACTACAATGATGTTTAATTCACTTTGATAATGACATACAATTTTCACTCTGCTGGAAAGATTTTCTAATTTTTGGTCAGAGACAATGTGCCTGTTAGAAAGTTTTAAATAAAGGTTCAAATTAATGTGCAGTTTTAATGCAATAAAGAACATGTTCCTCAAGGATTTGAAATTAAAAATATAACAATACTGGAAATGTTATACTTAAAGTTATAACTACAGTACTAGAAGTATCAACCCCCGCTCGCTTCGCTCACCAAACCCCGCGGTGAAGCAAATGCAAACAGATTACCACTTATAAAACAAAGGTGTCAATCATGGGAAGTATAAAAATTTATTTTTATTGTGAAGGGGCTATTGCCCCCAGTTCACCAATTAGACGTAACTATGTAAATTTCGTATGTTATTATTTATTTTATTTCCTATAAAACACTTAAAATTAATAATTGCCAAATTTTACGTTCTCTAGCAGGAAAGTATAACAATCAACATTCTAGCCTGTTTTTCAATGAGTTGGTGAATGTTGTACTTTTAAAATGAACTGAACACGGGACACGGTACCTCAACTTATTGTCTGGTAGTTCTGCAAAATCGTCATTTCCGCAGTTAACTATCCAGTCTATGCATCTGTAAATAATAACTTTGCATTGAACCCATAAAGTTTAATTATTTTAAACACATCTATCAGTTTATTTTTCCTATTACCAACATCCTTTTTTTAAAATAATTGGAATATAAATGCTACTTCAGCAGCGAAACATAATCAACAAAATAGTCTCAAGTCCCTCATTTAAATAATTCTTTGTATAATAAAATCATTTATAAGTGTAATTTATTAGCACACCACAAAAGTGAGATGTGTAAAATCCAATATAAAATTCAAATTTAGCACTTCAAAAAACATAAAGAAAGTGAGTTTCGTCAAAAATGGTAGACAAATAACAAATTTGGGTTTCACGTTCGCTTGGTTTGTTTCAGAAATATTGCAATATAAGATTTGTAATCAGTGTGTTAATAATTCAATTATTTTTCCCCCGCGTTTTTAATGGTGGGGGCACATAATGATAATTGGGAATTTAGGACTTTTCTGGTTAACTGTACTTTGAGGTGCATCAATCCTGCTGCACCTACGGCTTGATTTTGAAAAACTCGGAATGAAACCCATGACTATCAATCCGTAAATATATGTATTTGAAATTTGACAGTTTGAATCAATTGTTTGTTTTGTAAAGGAACAGTTTGAGGCATTAAATTTTACAAATTCAAGTAACATTAAAACGGTCGTATCTACAAACACTTTTAATGTCCGCCTTTTAGAAAGGTAAAAAGATTTTTTACACTAAATATGTCTGCAAGCGTGTGCGTTTACGTGGAAAGTTTCATCTCTATATTGTTAGTGGGTTTTAACTAATAATTTTTAATTAAAATATCACATACAGACTGATAGAAGGAACTCTCATTTTAGGACATACGTTCATAGGAATTTTTTCAATCATTTTTACGCTTAGAATCATATCCTGGATGGCATTTCCCGCCAGTTAGTGCACGCCCCTCTTGGGGCGATGTCCAGGATCGGACGGCGATAATATTTTATTGCAATAATAAATTTAGTCAAATGCGTTACATTTATTTTGACCCAGAAAACTGTTTGTTTACACACATTTGTATTAAATTTATGCAATTAGTAAGTACTTAAGAGTAGTCCTGGTTACTAAACCATATTTGCAATATTTTTATTGGCAGAATCTATTTCACTTAGGAGGTAAAATGGAGGCAATACTCAGCGTTTGTGTAACTTTCCATAGTTAATTAATAAAGCAAACACAGTTTAAAACACGAAAAACTTAATGCTAAAATGTTTATAAATGCAATACTATGGATACAATATTGTTTGTTGCTTTTTTAGAACAATAATAAAGTCAACAAAAACAGAATCAGCTGGTGTCGATTGTTACTATATCATCACAAACAATAAGTCAGACAAAACTCAAATCAGCTGACTCCTACGAGTTTAGTATTAACTGAAACAATTCTTAAAAGAACTTACCAATAGTATAAATTTAATAAAAACTTGTATAAACAAACAGCTTTATGTGTCAAAATAAATGAAACTGATTTGATTAAATTTAATAATTGCAATGATAAATAACAGAGGGGCATGCACTGTCTGGCGAAAAATACCATAAGTCCGTTATTCTCTAACCAATTTTTTTTTAAACGAACTTAGTCGATAGGGAATTCAATTTGCAAAAAAAGTTATTCTTGATATTTCTTCGGGAAAGGGCTAGTTATTTCGTTATTTCCGTTCGAAAGTTGTAAACGGTCGCCATTTTTAAAATATTGAAGTCACGTCAACTTAACTTTTTTCCCATTTAGGTAATACTATCAAAATGCTGATATAAATTTGGTATTATTTCGTTTAGTAATTTTTTAGATATGCATTTAAAAAAATCATTTTGGTCACAGTAGGACAACCAAAATGATTTTAGACAAATTAACAGTGATTTGATGTTTACTTTGTACCCAAGAACAATTCCAAAACAATATGTGACAAGAGTTATGAAGCACCCTGTTTAATAACCCTCTTTTTACCCTCGTCCTTACATATTCCCATTAAAAATTAACTGTCAATACATTTTAACCTAACCTAAACTTCACAAAGTCTTTGATTCTTATGTTGATTAATTCCCTACGACTTGTACGAGAATTAATTCTCGCACAAATACAACACAACAGTAAATAAAACTTTATGTATTCATACATTTCTTTGTCTTTCACTGGAAACCTGAAAAATGATAAGTCTTTATTTTTCACAGATGTATTGTTGCAGTTTTTATAGGAACATTTAGATCCTCCACTTTTTGAACAGGACTGCATTGCAAAATGTAGCAGCTATTTACTTTACACACTAACAGTATTTACACTATAAACCATATTACATACTAAAACCATATTTACAAACTTACATTACTTAAAAAACATTAGAAAAGAAAACCAACTAAAATGTATTTATTTAGTACACTGCTATTACAATGTGGGAAATGAATCGCATTGACAAATATGGGGCTACGCTACCAAAGCTTGTCTGAGACACAACAATCTGCGCTCAAGGTCACATGACAGTCGGACCTCTCTGTCTCTCCTTCTCTTTCCATTCTTGTCACACACTCGGCCTGCAAAACGCACACTGAGAGCTCCTAGCGACGAGGTGCATGAACTAACTTTTATACCTACTTTAATGGGCTGAATTCTACCCATTTAAACTGTTCGTCTTATTGATATGTAGTCATTGCCTCTACTGCCTGAATTATTTAGGCTCTGCAAAAAAAATTAACCTAATAAAATTAGCTTTTTAAAACTATTTTATAAATTTTAAAAATAAAAATTATTTTTTGGGGGTTTTGGCTAACTTGGGGGTTAGTTTGTGACTCTGAGGTCACACTGGGCAATAAAAACACAACACGAACTTTTAGAATACCACTACTTGTTGACATAGCTGAGTTAAAGACTTTTTTATTGAAGTGCTACTAATTTATTTATATTAACAAGCTGTGTCTGGAAACTACAAGTAAGCTTAGTTCAGGTTTATTAAAGTTGGAACGAAGCTATGATATAAGAAATAGTGGTATTCTAAGCTTTCGCAAAACACAATGAAGATGCACGTAAATAGTTTATTTTTCAAGTTGTATGAAATAATTTGAAACAGTTTTTTTCTGGTGTAAAACACAAATGAATGTTACATTTTGTACACAAAATCTTTGGAGCAGCCGAACATTTGGGAAATTTACATCTTGCTCTCTTTGATGTAAAAGTAGGCCAGTGACCAATCTCATCCCTTCGAATTTCTGCTATTGGAACTGGTGTCATAGGTCCTCGTTTGGCTTTCTGTTCTATTTCATTTTCAGTATTTCCACTAGGTCTTCCTCGTTTTCTTGATAATATAGTGCCTTTCCCCTGAAAACTCAGAGCCTCAGCAACACGAGTCTTGAATTGTAAAAGGCTTAGATGCTTTTTACTTTCTAAATTTAAGGATTGATAGTCTCGCCTGTATAACAACCAAGCGTTAACAATAGTCTGGTCCATTAAATGAAAATAAATGCGCAGATACCATTTTTTTGGATCGAATTTCTGTCCTATATAAATAATTGAGAGAGTCCAACAAATCTACTCCTCCCATAAACTTATTGTAAGCAACAACAATACTAGGACAGTCAACGTCAATTTTCGATTTCTGTTTTGAATCATATCGTTTTACTTTGTTTGTTGGATATGCTCCTACAAAAGTGCTCAGTAAATGGACGGGTTTGTTATCGTACCACTTTATAGCACTAAGGTAATTATTGTCGGAATAAAATGCTGTTCTTTCTTCAAGCGTACCTCTACCTCTTTTCTTCATCACTTTGTCATCTGAAAACGTACACCCCCGCATTCTATTTGGTCGAACAGTACCAAGAGACTCTATCCCAAATTTCCTCAAGGCTATCATAAGGTTAGTTCCAGTAAACCAGTTGTCAAAATATAGTTTATGGTTAAAATTTCTAAGAATAATTTTAGACAATCGCAAAACAATGTTACCGCATACACCAACATCAGGTAAAGATGAGTCATGCTCTGTCTTCCCAGTATAAAATTCAGAATTATAAATAATTCCCTTATCATCACACATCAAAAAACATGTGTAACCCCATTTCTTAGGTTTCTTTTGCATATATACCTTCATTGAATGTTTACCTTTAAACGGTATCATTTGCTCGTCTACACATAATTTTTCGTCCATGTTTATATTATTATATTTTTTAAGAAGTGCATCAATAAATGGACGTAATTTGTACAATTTATCATTAGTACTTGCAAGATTTGTATAATCATTGAAATGTATATGGTTTTTTATACTTTTCCGTGCATTTCTTGAAATAACATCAGCTACTTTTGCAACCCTGGTTTCAGTTCTCCAGAACATTCTACTTTGGGGCAACCCATAAATGCTAATGTAAAAACATGTGCCAATAAACTTCTCTAAAATGTTTTTATTGAGTTCTAAGGGTTTATTTATATTTTTTTTGAAGTGCGTATAATTTAGATTGTTGGACAATATTTTCAAGAATATCATCTGTTATGAAATCTCGAAAATATGATATTGGATCTCTTAGTTCATTACATTCCTTATCTAAATTACCTTTCCAATGTGGAATAGGCCTACAAACTTTGGATCCTGGAGTTTTCCAATTTAGTTCTATATTAGTTGTTACATTTTCTACATCATTACCTGCTTATGCAGTAGCTTCTTCACTAATGACATTATCATTTTCTATTTCTGGACATAATTCATCAATCACATCTTCTACTTCATCAACATCACTGTCACTTAGCAGTTCATAATCAGAACACTCATAATCCAATTCTCTAATAATTAAATCATCATTTAATCTTACACGTTCCATGTTTAGTAATTATTTATTAGTTTAAATTACTAATTGATTAAAAATGCAACTTTAACAAAACACTTATAGTACAACTTCATCACTTCATGATCAAAAGAGGAATAACCTCAAACTCTCAAAGATGGAACTGAAACTACATGGTACTTTTATGGCCCACTGTTACTTTCAAGACACAAACAACAAACTTAAAAAAAAATATAACTTAACTATAAACAAATGTTTTTAATTATATCTAGTTAATTATATATAATATTTTGCAATATAAAAAAAATTTCTTGGCACTCAAACATAAGTAGATGCTTCAAAAAAAGTATTTTTTTCACAAGTTCATGCTAACCAGCAGACAGTATTGAAACATTGAGGTGATAGCCTAATAGTTCAACTTAAACACAATAGATGGTGCCTGTAACCACTAAAACATACAGTGACTAGATATAGAGACAGTGTGGCCAAGTGAGGTCTTGTTTCCTATTGGCCGGCAGCCATGTTTTTCCTAAATTCTTATCTGTTTCTATTATATTTGTAAAAAATTTTGCACGAAAAAAACAGAATACACTTTTTAAGAAGAAACACAGTTTTTATTATTTAATTTCAATATAAATATCAAACTGTAACAATTAAATCGCTTGTTTTCCCCTTTATAAAAAGAACAAAGAGGTCATTTCTCTTATAATTACAAAGAGATATAACACTAATCTTTACATTATAATTCTGAGCAGATGACATTACTTTTAGGAAAAACATGGCGGCCACTTTCATATGGCCACACTGTCTCTATCTAGTCACTGTACTCCAACAGCAGCCATATGTTACTCTGAAGTCACAGCAGTTTATAAAGTAAGGGGAGAAACATTTAGCTTAGTTTTATTGGTATTTGATCGGTACGTTACTTGGAAGTCACAAGGGGCAATAGAGGGTTAATGTATTTACAATGAATGTATTTACACCTGCATTATAATAACTGTAAACGTATGCAAACAGTAATACTTGTATCAAAATATATAATTATGTTAACTTACTTTTCTAAGTTTGTATTACTTTTTATTTCTTGTTAATTGTTAATTCTAGCGCTTGACGATAAAATTTGAACTACGCCGGACGGAACCGATAGAATTTAGATTGATGAACCAAAACACATGTGTCTTGAATGTATTTACATTCATTGTCATAGCAACGAATTTTGTAACTTTTTCGTTACGTCTATTTTGTATTTGTTGTTGCCGTAGCAATCAATTAGTTTTTGTTACGTATTACATTTTCTATTCATCAACTCCTACGGCAACCCGCGTAAAGGTAAGATTTATTAATGCAACAGCATCGTAGTAATAAATAATTAAAATGCCTATACTGGTAACAAGTACATGATCTCCAAACATTTGTTAACACACATCTCCAGCCACCCTGTAGGCTATAAGTACTACAGATAGTCTACTATTAGCTTAACCTATTAAAATCGTACAATGTACCGGTATAAAGTTTATTCCCGGAATCTGTTGGGATAATCCTCTTACTCGCTATTCCCGGGAAAACAATAGTTTTCGAGATCGCAGCGGATAAAATACATGACTGCGCAACTGCTGACGCGACAAACCGTTCAAAATAACCTGATATCGTTCGACACACCGGGTGAGATTGAATTGGTTAAATTCAAGCATAATCCAAATTTGTAAAGATAACAATTGTATTGTCACCTAGAGCTTTGTGTATTATGTATACAATCAAGGCTGTAGCCAGGAAAACTTTTCGGGGCGGTGGGGGGGGGGGTCAGGACCGGGGTTTTGAATTTAAACCTTTTTAACACGTTCACTGCTAAGAACGCACATGTGAGCTTGACATTGAACTCTATGAGAAGCGGCCGACGCACAGTGCATTGCACGCCAATCACCGTATTGAGAGTATTTCAATTCGCAATGCATGCGTGCTTCGCACATTGGAAGAATTTTCAATACACCGAGCATTGTGTGCTTCACACGCCAACACACGTATTGGGAGTATTTTCAATACACAATGCATTGCGTGCTTCGATTTGTAAGTGAAAACACAATTTTTCAGGGACTTTTCGATTTCTTATGGAATTAGGGGTAGTTTCACCCCTTAAGCTGGTGAATAAATGTTCTAGTATTGCTCTCCCACCCAAAAAGTAGAGAAAACGCTCATTTCCTCATTTTTCATGAAATTAGTGGTGGTTCACCCCCTCCGGCAAACGCTTGTGGTGCATTTCTCAATCGGTTTCTATAGGGCTGTTAAATTTTAATAATTATTTGTGCATTCCATTGCATTATGTGGGGGTGACATAAACGTTGATTGTGAAACACCCCATAAAAAGGGTGGTGTTTTGGATTTCTAGGGGTGACGCTAGGATTTTAGGGCCGCGGGACCCCGATTTTCGGAATCAGAGACCCAAAACGTACAAGTGGTCTGGTCCGTGGGACATTTACCCTGCGTGTTTAACTGACTGTCATAAAGTCACTTGTGATGCCATACTTCTAGGCTAGTATTGATTGTAAGGTAATACGAGTAGGTGAGCGCTTCTTACAAAGGAAATTGTGATTTTGAAAGTTCAAGATATCTTTCAACCTGCGTTTGAAGCTGTGTTTGGAGCGTAAAATTATATATTTTTCCAATCTCTTAACGATAGTATACACCAACAGTGTTAATTTCATGTCCTGTAAGCGAAACTTTATTCTTGTTGTCCGTTTACCGATAATGGCGGCTATTTATTTGTAAAATGTGCTTTATTCCGAGTATCGTCCCCTAACGTGGTTCCTAATATCGTCCTCTAACGTGGTTCGTAATATCGTCCCCTAACGTGCTTCGTAATATCGTCCACTAACGTGGTTCCTAATATTGTTCCCTAACGTGGTTCGTAATATCGTTCCCTAACGTGGTTCCTAATATTGTTCCCTAACATGGTTCGTAATATCGTCCCCTAACATGGT
The DNA here is from genome assembly GCA_018207615.1 of Philaenus spumarius. NCBI lineage: Eukaryota > Metazoa > Arthropoda > Insecta > Hemiptera > Aphrophoridae > Philaenus > Philaenus spumarius. Next base: position 251,287 of record JAGFPH010000992.1, read on the forward strand.
TCCTAATATCGTTCCCTAACGTGGTTCGTAATATCGTCCCCTAACGTGGTTCGTAATATCGTCCCTTAACGTGGTTCCTAATATCGTTCCCTAACGTGGTTCGTAATATCGTTCCCTACCGTGGTTCGTAATATCGTCTTCTAACGTGGTTCCTAATATCGTCCCCTAACGTGGTTCGTAATATCGTCCCCTAACGTGGTTCGTAATATCGTTCCCTAACGTGGTTCGTAATATCGTCCCCTAACGTGGTTCGTAATATCGTCCCCTAACGTGGTTCGTAATATCGTCCCCTAACGTGGTTCGTAATATCGTTCCCTAACGTGGTTCGTAA
>JAGFPH010000992.1:251717-262920 GCA_018207615.1 Philaenus spumarius
TAATATCGTCCCCTAACGTGGTTCGTAATACCGTCCCCTAACGTGGTTCGTAATATCGTCCCCTAACGTGGTTCGTAATATGGTCCCCTAACGTGGTTCGTAATATCGTCCCCTAACGTAGTTCGTAATTTCGTCCCCTAACGTGGTTCGTAATATCGTCCCCTAACGTGGTTCGTAATATGGTCCCCTAACGTGGTTAATGATATCGTCCCCTAACGTGGTTCGTAATATTGTCCCCTAACGTGGTTCGTAATATCGTCCCCTAACGTGGTTCCTAATATCGTCCCCTAACGTAGTTCGTAATATCGTCCCGGGGGAGATATTAGGAACGCTTACTGAGAACACTGATTTGTTTATTCAAGCCACTCTGTTAACTTTTATTATGATTATTAACGAATTAAAAGAAAAAATCATCAACATTAAGACATCACTATTATTGTAAAAGAGCAAAATTCAATCAATTTGTTTAACCCTTAACTGGTATCCTTACTTTTTAAGCACCCAAATTGTATCCTGGGGTGTCTGGACACCCCAACTTACAAATGTATAAAAGAATCATAAATAAGACACAAGATTTTATCAAAACACTTTATATGTACCTGTACATGTGTCTAGTGTACTACCTATACAAATTCTGGATTATAAAAAATACGTAAAAAATAAATAAAATAAAAAATTATGACAAATTCAAAAATAATATGCATATTCACTAACTATTAAAAAAAATACTATAAACTTGTTTACGGCTAAATAAGAACTGTTTTATAATTAAAGGCTCTATTGATTTTTATAAGAAATTTGTATTTATAGTATTAAATAAAAAAACCACCCCTCCATCCAAAATCAGATTCGACTCCCATAAACGTTACACACAAAAACAGAAGAATGCTTTCATATATTTCATTCACACTCTGATTCCGTTTTCTATTTTGAAGAATACCTGAACCAGGAACAAAATTAGTCAATAAGAAATAATAAAAGGTAAGAAAATTTAAATCGTGGGGTGTTGATACATCCCCAGGATACCATTTAAACGTTAATAAAGCACAAATGATTTTGTCTCTGTGTATGAACAAATGCGCTAATTTGTTTTATTTCTGTTTCAGATGAGAAGTCGCTGTAAGTGGGGCAAAAATGACATGTTAAATGCAGTAACAGCGAAGCAAGAGAAAACCCTTGATGCAAACGATCCGCCAAGTTGTATTCAATGCCTCGAGAAAAATGGGTAAGGCGAACTAAGTGCTTTAAATGGTTACATGAAGACTGTACTTCAGTGTAAATGCACTTGAAATAAATTTAACAATTTAATCAAAATTTTGTATTTTTCTTCTTTTTCTCACTTAAAAATGTATTCGATTTTTAAATACATCTCTTTTTGCACGTAATATAATATTGAACCATCTCCTTACAAAAATATGTCTTTAAAAATATATCTTTATTGTAATGTTTCTACTTTTAACTAATTATTTTATTTTTCCTCAATTATTTGTTGGCCTTAGAGTCAGTTCAAAGAAAACATTATTTCTGATAATTTTAAGACAAGCTGTACCTGTATTATAGTGTAAAACAGTGTTTTTTTATGGGACGATATTAGAGACTCTTTTTTCAAAATTTAATTTTTACTATTTTTTTTTTTTTTTTTATATTTTTATTTTTATACAATCAATTAGGGATTGAGTTATAGGTCAATAACCTCAGGGGGATGATATTTGGGCCCTTACCTTACTAATTTGCTTTTAAACACGACTTTGTCCATGTTAAAATAAGCAATTGTTCTAAATTTTAATTGACACGTTTAATATTATACCAGTATAACCTTTACTGAAACCAGATGTGTAGTTGTAAGTTAAATCTTTTTAAAGAAACAGACAGAAACTATGTAGTATAAAATACACTGGTAAGCCATCGTGAAAAATCACACGCAGATTAATTAGACACACAGCAGAAATACTTCATTTATAAAAATACTATTTAAAAACAACAGGCTTTATAATATAGGCCTACCTAACTATGCTGACGGGGATTTTTAACTCGGTAAATGTGTACAATTATAAGGATTATAAAACTGTAAGCCTATTTGTTAGAATTTTGTATGTACATATACGTTATTATATATTTATAGGAAGATACAAATATTATCTTTTAGTTGCTTTTTATTTCATATTGATAGATCAAATGAATAATCTAATTGAATAATAATTGATTGTGAATAAATTAATAATCGAATATCTTTATATGCTATACGAAGATATACGAATGTTTCCGAAGTTAAACTAATATATAGGTATCTCTTCTTTAAATTTGTTTAACCGATTTTATTGATGATAAAAGATTGTATTTATATTCAGTTTATAACCTCAAAGCAAATCTTATAACGTATTGTAGCACACATTAGTTCTCTAACTCATATTTAAAAAAATGGTACCAGGAACTGGCACATACTTTCTCACAAACATATTTAAATTATTAAACAGATTCACTGTGACTTGTAGGGTGGGGTAGGAGAGGTGATTTTTTATTAAAGTTGGAGATTAACTTAAAGTTAAGGATTAACTAATAAATATTATTATTATTGTCTAGAGAGAAAACTATTCGATCGATTTCGAAAAAAAATTGCACCAAACACGTCAATTAGGCTTTTATAGATGCACGAAAAAAGGTTTTGAAACATTTTGAAAAACAACCCCCTTTATGGCACAGAAAACCCCCAAAAATCAGTTATTATTATAATTATTAGCTAAACGATAAATATTTTAAAGATGCGGTTTTTTGCATATGGTAGAGATTAAGGGCTACAAAAAAGCAACATTTTATCAAAATCGTTCAAGCGGTTTTTTTATAAAAAAATAATAACTGATTTTTTGGGAAAAATGGGATTGTTTTTCAAAATTTTTCAAAACCTTTTTTTCGTGCATCTATACAGGCCTAATTGACATGTCTGGTATAAATTTGTTCGAAATAGTTTTCTCTCTAGCCTTTTTGAGAATTTTTACAAAGAACTGGTTTTTTGGATATGGTAGGGTACATTGAAGGCTACAAATAAGTAAATTTTTATCAAAATCGTTAGAGCCGTTTTTTTATAAAAAAAATAATAACTGATTTTTGGGGTTTTTTTTGCCAAAAGGGGTTGTTTTTCAAAATTTTTCAAAACCTACTTGGCATGTTTGGTGCAAATTTGTTTGAAATCGATCGAATAGTTTTCGCTCTAGCTTTGTATACATACAGACATACATACAGACAGACATTTTGTACAAACCACTTTTTTAGATTCAGGGGGTCCCAAAACGGATATTTCCACAAAAATCTCAACATCGATTTTTTTGCGATTACTATACTTTCTCTATACTATAGTATAGTGATTAAGTAAAAAAATCAACTTCACAAGAAATTATAATGATTAAAGTTGAAATATAACCAGAAGGTATAATCTACGCTGGGTTCTGGGTATTACAGATGATGGGTGAAACTAGCTGTTATATTATATGTTACGTATGTAAGTACGTACGGACGTACACTCGCTTTTATGGGAGTTGATTACAGATAATTGGTGGGATGTGTATTTTGATTGAACATTGTTATTACATAAACGCTATTTTATGAATTTGGTAAAATACAAATTTAAAAAAAGAAAGAGAGCATCCATACAAAGTTTATAACGGTAAAATCAGAACTATTTCGGTTACAATTGGAAAATCACAATGGATGTTACTTATACAGATTCCATACACGTTCGTAAATCAAACCATAATCTTTCTGCAGCAAAAGTGGTTAGTTTAAGCTATTTATAACGTTTGTGTAGGCGAATTTGTTGCCATTTATTCTTCGGGATATGTTACGAAATCAATTTCCGTACAATTGGGAGGCACGTTCATCATCCAATTACCAATATCTATTGATTGAGTCACTGAACCATAGTTTAAGATCCAATTAGGTCGCTAGTTAAAGCCGGCTGTATAATGAGAGTAGTATTTGATAATATACAGAAATTAATTAATTAAACATAAACATAAACTAGGTAAAGCCAGAACTGCTTATATTTAACGATCGTGAATATCCGAATTATTATTATTTGAACTGGTAAGTAAAGTATGTGAAAACTGTGTGCACTTTCTGCCTTATGTATGCAGAGTGTCCCTGAACTCGCTGTTCCCCTTTTGTGGATTTATTCCTGGGATCGAGACAAACATATTCCACAATATAAACATCGGTCTACAGTGCTTACTTTTTAGTCTGTCTGCCTATAAGTGTTTTTTACAAAATAACTTATATCTTCAATAATTTTAATTTATTTGGATTAAAACTTGACAAAAAGTAAAACCTAACAAAGATCCATGTTAAATAACATAAACAGTTATATGTAACAAAAATGGATCTGCGTCGGACCAAACGGTGGAAGTTATACTTCTTTGGCCATTCAACGGTATAGACAGGTAGACCTACTATTGATTTAATATATTTTGTGAAAAACTAGTCGTAACTTAGAGTATCCCTACTATTTTGTAGATGATAGCCTATTCTTTTATAAAATCACTAACCAACACTGAAGGCATATTTTAAAATTAATATCCCATTTTTTCCTTCTTTGTTACATACGCTTATGAATACTAACGTTGCATCTGTTTGGTTGGTCTGGGGATCATGATCAGTGCTCACTTACTACACAAAACAAAATGAACGAGTTTCCGAAGTTTCTGCATTTCGTCGTGAATCACCCTGAATATAAAATTTTTAACGACGCCGAAAACGTTTTCAGGGGACCATGATCGGTGCTCACTTACTACACCCAACAAAATTAATATTGCATTGCCATTGGTCCTTGATAAGTGTGCAACGTTTCAAATCAATCCGACGTTTTGAAGGGGGTGACAATCACGTCGTGTTCTGGGGACCATGATCAGTGCTCACTTACTACACCCAACAAAATTAATATTGCATTGTCATCCGTCCTTGATAAGTGTGCAAAGTTTCAAATAAATCCGACGTTTTGAAGGGGGTGAAAATCACGTCGTGTTCTGGGGACCATGATCAGTGCTCACTTACTACACCCAACAAAATTAATATTGCATTGTCATCGGTCCTTGATAAGTGTGCAAAGTTTCAAATCAATCCGACGTTTCGAAGTATAGGAAAGTGTACGAATATACGAAGAAATTTATAAAAAGGCACTTTCCGGATTTTACTCCAAAAGCGTGACGCCGTTACTCGACCGACACCTCATCCCGATTACAACGGGCGCAAAGAAGTATAAATAACTACAATAAAGCTTTTCAAAATAGCGACCTTTTGAAAATTCCAAAACTAAATTACCCCAAAAGAGTAAGCCTACATTTGAACAAAATATTTCAAGGAATGTTTTTTGTAGCCCTTTTGATTCCTTAATTAATTGGTCTAGCTATCAATCGGATGAAGGACTATAGTTAAGTTCAAGATAACATCAGTACATGTACATCCAATATTGTTGTGTTCATTGTATTGGTATATAGGCCAGCCGGTAAAGGTCAATTTAGACCAAAAGTACCAGTAATTGCAATACGGCTGAATTTTTTTTTATAAGTACATTAAAGTATGTAGATTAACATAAAAAAAGTTTACCAGTCTATCGATTTCCCAAAGTCGAAAAAAAAAATCGATTATCATTGTTTTTCTCGATTATCCTTAATATTTTGAGCTGGGATGAAGATAGAGGAAAATAAAAAATACCACCGTGTAGGGGAGGTATTTTTCAACAAAAAAAGACGTATGTATTTATTTCGTCCGAGCAATGGTTTGTCTGGAAAAAATTCGATAATGCAGGTATGTATGTTTCAGCAGGGGAAATCACTAAAAGGGGACATCTTATTCATATATTAAGCGTTGGCTCATTCTAAATTGGCCGAATTTTAATATATCGAATTGAAACTTGACGTAGGAGTTAAAATATATATTTTAAACATTTATGCTGAGTCTCAGTTTGTTATCTTGAAAATTACCCGATCTAGAGCCACTTGACTTATTAATGGGTTTCTCGATTATAGGAGTACCGGACCCACCAATTCATTTTAAACAGCTCCAGTTTAAAAAATTTTCAAAATATCAACCTGAAAGTTTGTTTACAAGTTAAATATATATATTCAAACAAGTTCAAGGAGTATAAACCTTTTTCATTATTTACTTTTAAAAGCACAAGTAAATTAAAAAAGTATAATTTTAGACCTTTTTAGATTTTTCATCAAAACGCTTGAGTCGATCAGCTGCAGATTAGTCATTTTTTTAAATATAGTTTTTAAAATAATTATAGCATAAAAAAATTGTATTTTTAACTTCTGTACCAATTTTTAAATCGATATGTTAAAAAATGTCGAAAATGGAGTCGTTGAATCCAAAAGTGTTATAGTTAAAACGAGATAGGTAAAACAGAAGACTATTTTCAAGCGCCTTGTTTTTAAAAATAACAAGAAAAAAATCGTTCATACTTACTAAGAATATTTATACTGGTGTACTCAACTTGTAAAACAAATTTGGTGTTGATATTCCAAAAATTGACGAAACTGGAATAGATTGATATTAGTTAGTGGGTCCGGTACTCCTAAAATCGATAATCGATATCGACTCCTAGATCGGGTCATTTTCAAGATAACAAGCTGAGACTCAGCATAAATGTTTAAAATATATATTTCAACTCCTATGTCAAGTTTCAATTCGATATATTAAAATTCGGCCAATTTAGAATGAGCCAACGCTTCATATATGAATAAGATGTCCTCTTTTAGTGATTTCCCCTGCTGCAAAATACATACCTGAATTATCGAATTTTTTCCAGACAAACCATTGCTCGGACGAAATAAATACATACGACCTTTTTTGTTGAAAAATACCTCCCCTACACGGTGGTATTTTTTATTTTCCTCTATCTTCATCCCAGATCGAAATATTAAGGATAATCGAAAAAAAATGATAATCGATTTTTTTTCGACTTTGGGAAATCTATAGACTGGTAAACTTTTTTTTATGTTAATCTACATACTTTAATGTACTTATAAAAAAATTCAGTCGTATTACAAATTACTGGTAGTTGTAACCTATACCGACTGGGCTAATAGGTGCCGAGTTGAACAAACCAATTATTACAAATAACTTAACTGTTATCCTTCATCCGATTGTGTTGTCAGTTACACCATCCGATGCAAAAAAAGGTCTACAAAAACTATGATTTGATTTTTTTTAAACTTACGGTTTTAGGCAATTTATTTTTGATGACGCGACGCCTGCAGCGTGCCTCCGCGTGGCAGCCACGCCACTTCAGTGTGTAACCTACCTATGCATATTGTTTTAACAAATATGTTGTACTAGCTGACCCGTACGGCGTTGCCCGTGGTGGTTGGTATTTTCAGTCTTTTAAAAGTAATTGTGTTCTTTTTTTCTTTTTAAGTGTTCAGTTAGTGAGTGGTATTTGGCTTTTATATATATAGATCTTAAATAATAAAAGCACTATTGCCATAATAATAAAAGATCTGAAATTATTATTTCAGTAACTTTGATCCCCCCAAACCCTTCCTAAAATTTCGAAATTTTTCATACCCTTTCTTAGTGAGCACTTATGGCCCTAGATGAAGCTACATACCAAATTTCATTCCAAGCCGTTTGGTAGTTTCGAAGAAATCGTGATTTTATAAATTTAATCCCCCAAACCTCCCCTAAAATTTCGAAATTTTTCATACCCTTTCTTAGTGAACACTTATGGCCCTAGAGGAAAATACATACCAAATTTCATTCCAATCCGTTCGGTAGTTTTGAAGAAATCGTGATTTTATAACTCTGATCCCCCCAAACCCCCTTAAAATTTACAATTTTTTAAAACCCTTTTTTAGTGAACGCTTATGGCCCTAGAGGAAGCTACATACCACATTTTATTCCAATCCGTTCGGTAGTTTTGAAGAAATCGTGATTTAATAACTTTGATTTCCATAAACCCCCCCCCCTAAAATTTCGAATTTTTTCAAACCCTTTTTTAGTAAGCACCTATGGCCCTAGAGGAAGCTACATACCAAATTTCATTTCAATCCGTTCGGTAGTTTTTGAGAAATCGTGATTAGTGAGTCAGTGAGTGAGTGGTATTTCGCTTTTATATATATATATATATATAGCTTTGTAAAGTTTCTTAGAATCCTTAGGTTAAGGCCTGTTACAACCACTATTATTCAAATAAATTAGTTGCGAAATTAAAAATTTTACAACGACAAAATTCAAATCTGCAAAATTGTATTCATCATTGATCACACTTATGTAAAGAACAAACACTTCTATAAACGTAACGGTCGAATAACACCGACTGTATGTTTGCAAGAGAGTTTAAAGCTAAACAGTTCAGTTCCGGAGTTAGCAACCATTACAATTTAGTTTCCGTTTAAACATTCAGTTTCGCATTCCTAAACGCTGGAGTTCTGTTTGCTATTTACCGCAGCCACCGCATATTACACAATGCATATTTAATGGCGTCAACTGCGAAACGTGATTCCTTTATACGTAGCAACGTTAGAGTTAAAACTGTTAATAGTGTATTTAAAATAAAAAGGTACTTAGAAAATAAAAGTGGGTAAACAATTTGTGTAGTTTAAATTTGCAAAAACCAATAAATATCCACCATCACATTTTGTTAAATGAAATATAATAGCCCAGTCGGTATAGGTTTTAACTACCAGTAATTTGCAATACGGCTGAATTTTTTTTTTTATAAGTACATTAAATTATGTAGATTAACATAAAAAAAGTTTACCAGTCTATCGATTTCCCAAAGTCGAAAAAAAATCGATTATCATTTTCTTTTTCGATTATCCTTAATATTTCGAGCTGGGATAAAGATAGAGGAAAATAAAAAATACGACCGTGTAGGGGAGGTATTTTTCAACAAAAAAGGTCATATGTATTTATTTTGTCCGAGCAATGGTTTGTCTGGAGAAAATTCGATAATGCAGGTATGTCTCATTCTAAATCGGCCGAATTTTAATATATCGAATTGAAACTTGACATAGGAGTTAAAATATATATTTTAAACATTTATGCTTAGTCTCAGCTTGTTATCTTGAAAATGACCCGATCTAGGAGTCGATTTCGATTATCGATTTTAGGAGTACCGGACCCACGAACTAATATCGATCTATTCCAGTTTCGTCAATTTTTGGAATATCAACACCAAATTTGTTTTACAAGTTGAGTACACCAGTATAAATATTCTTAGTAAGTATGAACGATTTTTGTCATGCTATTTTTAAAAACGAGGCGCTTGAAAATAGTCTTCTGTTTTACCTATCTCGTTTTAACTATAATACATTTGGATTCAACGACTCCATATTCGACATTTTTTAACATATCGATTTAAAAATTGGTACATAAGTTAAAAACACAATTGTTTTTTGCTATACTTATTTTAAAAACTATATTTAAAAAATTGACTAATCTGCAGCCGATTAACTCAAGCGTTTTGATGAAAAATCTAAAAAGGTCTAAAATTATACAGTAGAACTCCAATTATCCGGATTAATTGGGATCATACCCAATCCGGATAATCAAAAATCCAGATAATTGGATTTTTCTCGAAAAAAGGCCGTTTTTAGGAGAAAACGTAAACAAAACACAATAGAGTACATTTATGGTATTTATTATGAAAAAACAATATCAGTGACAATGTTTACATTACATAATATTTACAAACAATACTAAATCACTGTAAAATACATTATTTTTTGAACATACCAGGCAGAGTCAGCTGTTTTGCTACCTTAAATCGATTCCGCGCCGCCAAGTCTCGCATCCGTTTGACTATGTTCTTATTCAAATCTGATCCGGATAATTGGCGTCCGGATAATTGGAGTTCTACTGTACTTTTTTAAGTTACTTGTGCTTTGAAAAGTAAATAATAAAAAAGGTTTATATACTCCTTGATCTTGTTTGAATCTATATATTTAACTTGTAAAAAAACTTCCAGGTTGATATTTTGAAAATTTTCTAAACTGGAGCTGTTTAAAATTAATTGGTAGGTCCGGTACTCCTAAAATCGAGAAACCCATTAATAAGTCAAGTGGCTCTAGATGGGGTACTTTTCAAGATAACAAGCTGAGACTCAGCATAAATATTTAAAATATACATTTTATCTCCTATGTCAAGTTTCAATTTGATATATTAAAATTCGGCCGATTTAGAATGAGAAAACGCTTCATATATGAATAAGATGTCCCCTTTTAGGGATTTCCCCTGCTGCAAAATACATACCTGCATTATCGAATTTTTTCCAGACAAACCATTGCTCCGACGAAATAAATACATATAACCTTTTTTGTTGAAAAGTACCTCCCCTACACGATGGTATTTTTTATTTTCCTCTATCTTCATCCCAGCTCGAAATATTAAGGATAATCGAAAAAAAATGATAATCGATTTTTTGTTCGACTTTGGGAAATCGATAGACTGGTAAACTTTTTTTATGTTAATCTACATACTTTAATGTACTTATAAAAACAATTCAGCCGTATTGCAAATTACTGGAACTTTTGGTCTAAATTTACCTCTATCGACTGGCCTAATAAGTAGTGTAGCTGTAAATAGTATTGCTGTTTTGAATGTTTCGTAGCATAAAAGCAAAAAAATTGTGTGCTCAAGACCACACGGAGAAGAGTAACCTTGTATGGCGATATTCTGATGAACATAAAATATATTTTGTAAATTATGTTTGTATTATTAAACTGGACATCTGTTTATTTGTTACTTTATTCCATTGGTTGCTATGGTAACGAATGTAAATACATTCAAGAAACATGTGTTTATTCATCAGTCTCAAGTTAAGACCACGAAAGTATACCATTGAGGGACGGGCTTGTGTACACCGAGACCTTGAACGCTCCAATCACCTTAGTGCGACGTTGTCACGTTCTTCCCACGCTTCTAACTGAACGCTGCTGACTCAACGCATTTAAGATAATTAATATAATAAAGTACAGTACCTTTTATTTTTCCGCCAGTGCCATCTTTTTGGTTGTTCTTTTGACGCGTTTCGGTACGTCTATCCCATCTTCATAAAAGCCCTCTATATATAGAGGTTGTCAAAACGTTAATAAAACACATAAAAATACATAAAACACAACACATTAAAAAACACAGTACGTTGATGCGCATCTTATAACAGGGCAGTCAGTCGATGTCCGGTTGTCATAGATGCGCATCTTATAACAGG
>JAGFPH010000992.1:276036-306451 GCA_018207615.1 Philaenus spumarius
CCCCCCTAAAATTTCGAATTTTTTAAAAACCCTTTCTTAGCGAGCGCCTATGGCCCTAGAGGAAGCTACATACCAAATTTCATTCCAATCTGTTCTGTAATTTTGGAGAAATCGTGATTTAGTAATTTTTACCCCCCAAACCCCCCTAAAATGTCCAACTTTTTAAAACCCTTTTTTAGTGAACACTTATGGCCCTAGAGAAAGCTACATACCAAATTTCATTTCAATCCGTTCGGTAGTTTTGAAGAAATCTTGATTTAATAACTTTGATCCCCCCAAATCCCTCTAAAATCTGGAATTTTTCAAAAACTTTCTTAGTAAGCACCTATGGCTCTAGAGAAAGCTACATACCAACGTTCATTCCAACCTGTTCGGTAATTTTGGAGAAATCGCGATTTAGTAATTTTTACCCCCCTAAACCCCCCTAAAATGTCCAACTTTTTAAAACCCTTTTTTAGTGAACACTTATGGCCCTAGAGGAAGCTACCAACCAAATTTCATTTCAATCCGTTCGGTAGTTTTTGAGAAATCGTGACGAGTGAGTCAATGAGTGAGTGAGTGAGTGGTATTTCGCTTTTATATATATATAGATTAAGTTTTGTTTCAACTAATAAATCAGTGGTCAAACTGTATTTTTTAATTTACTGAACAATTTGAGGGCCCAAATACAATAGTATGAATTTTATTCTACAATAGTATGGTCCCTTTATCGTATTCTACCTAAATATTTCGTTGTTAGATCAGTTAAAACAGCTTTCCAACAAAATAAATTTTGTAAAGCTTCAGTTTACAATGAAAGCTCTCACATCCGAAGGTTATAATCTAGACTTTATCCGCATATGCCTTAGGGAAATACAATAGCATTTTCAGAGATCCATGTTCCCGTGAAGTAGCCTCATTTTTTGTATCTGTCTAAAGGTATATATTTTGTGAAGATAAAATAATTAAAAAATGTCACTCTAGGAGGAAATCCTTTCGTACTTCTCATGCCAATTCCTGTTTGTGCATGTAACCTATATTTATTGCAAGATAAAGCACATACCTAATATTTACATCAAGATATGGTTGGCTTTAATTTTGAAACTATTTTCAAAAAATGTCGTTTCGATTGAAGCCTGACCTTAATATCGAATCTTTCCTATAACGTAGAAACCTCTATAGGATCCCAGAAATAACACATCACGTGTCACCCGTTCATAAAATAAATCCAGGTGTGCTTAAGACCATACGGGAGAAGTGTACACTTCTTCGGTGATATTCTGATTTACACTTCAAAAGTATAGAAAATATTGAATAAAAACGCAATTTATGAAACGAGCACAATGTCCAGATGTATTGCCAAGTAAACTATTCTGACACAACTCACGAAATGATAAAGCACAATGTCCATTTCAGAGGTACGACCATAGATCATGAATAATAACATAGATTATGCATGCTTACGGTGCTTCACACCGCTTCCGTCGTTTCCCCAATAGATAGCGCTACTATCGTCGAATTTCCAGTGTCTTGAAATATTGCATTATATCGGAGTTCTATTAGGTTATCGAAATAAAATGGTACTACCAAGTAAACTGTTTTAACACCACTTACAAAATAAGGAAGTACAATGTCCATGTAAGAAGTATTAAAAAGTAAACTATATACCCTGCTGTATACACGTGTGTACTATATATAGGGTGACGCGTGACAGAAAGAGCGTGATGATAAAATCCCATTCACCGCCGCAATTTTTAGACGAGGTACGCCTATAGACGTTTACACTTTAAAAACTTTATACATAACTAGCTGACCCGTACGGCGTTGCCCGTGGTGGTTGGTATTTTCAGTCTTTTTAAAGTAATTGTATTCTTTTTAAGTGGTCAGTCAGTGAGTGGTATTTGGCTTTTATATAATCTTAAATAATAAAAGCCCTATTGTCATAATAATAAAAGATCTGAAATTATGATTTTAGTAACTTTGATCCCCCCAAACCCTTCGAAATCGAAATTTTTCATACCCTTTCTTAGTGAGCACCTATGGCCGTAGAGGAAGCTACTTACCAAATTTCATTCCAATCCGTTTGGTAGTTGTGAAGAAATCATGATTTAATAACTTTGATCCTCCCAAACCCCCCTAAAATTTCGAATTTTTTTAAACCCTTTCTCAGGATTTCTAGGGATCGTTTATGGCCCTAGAGGAAGCTACATACCAAATTTCATTCAAATACGTTCTGTAGTTTTGAAGATGTCATTTTTTAATAAATTTAATCCCCCCCAAACCCCCCTAAAATTTCGAATTTTTTCAAACCCTTTCTTAGTGAGCACTTATGGCCCTAGAGGAAGCTACATACCGTACTTAATTTCATTCCAATCCGTTCGTTAGTTTTTGAGAAATCGTGATGAGTGTGTCATTGAGTCAGTGAGTCAGTAGGTTTTGGCTTTTATATAAAAAAAAAATATAGATATTGGATGTAATGAATTCATTTTTCCAGTATCCAGGCACTTACCAAGTGTCTTAAAAGTACCACCCCCCCACACTTTAACGTTTGTGTTTGTTAAAACAAACAAATATCATTTGGGAAACGATACTAACTTAGCCCAAAGTATCTTTTGAAACAATTGGAAATTTTTAGTTTCCCCTAAAAATGGGGATTTTGGGGACAACTCAAAATTTTAAAATGGGAAGTATGGTCATGTGATACCTCATTTTAAAGGTCTATTTAAGACTAGGAAAATGACATAAAGAAAAAAAAATCGGACAACCCAAAACAAAATGGCGGCCCTAAACGCGTTGAAATAAATCTACATAAAGTTGCTAATATCTCGAAAAGAAAGTTTTAGAAAACAAAATTTAGAGATAAAAAATGTTTATTTTAAAGTGCTTGGCCAAAAAAAATTCTTTCAAATCGATTTAGGAGTTGACTTAAAATTTACGAAATCGATTTGAAAGCAATTTTTTTTTATCGGTAAATATTATTTGGAATATCTACTGTTTGCGCCAAAAATCAGGTAACATAAGGAGACACTAAAAAGTCCCTTTAGTTATTGCATAAAACTTTGCATATAAACTTAGTTCCTTATATACAAAGTTAAGACAAATCAAATGTAACAGACTCTTTATATTTCAAGTGTAGATAAATCTATATATATATATATATATATATATATATATTTATAAATATGTTACTTACGTCGTCTCATACACACTGGTTCTTTTTTCCCAACCGGTTTCGCTGCTTCAACTAGTCAGCATCATCAGGGTATCCGCTACCCTGATATATATATATATATATATATGTATAGGCCTATATAAATGTCGTGTCATAGTGTTTGTTATCGAACTCCTTCGAAACGGCTTCACCGATTTTTATGCATTTTTTGTATATATTTGGAAGGTCTGAGAAAAGGTTGTAGGCCATTTTTATACCCCTAGGTGATAAAGGTTGCCCTCTCCAGATCTTTTTTTTTTTTTGTTTTTGGCAAATACAACTCACTCACTCATTACGAAATCTCAAAAACCACCGAACAGAATGGAATGAAATTTGGCATGTAGCTTCCTCTAGGGCCCTAGGTGCTCGCTAAGAAAGACTTTTAAAAAAATCGAAATTTAGGGGATTTGGAGGTAAAATTTACTAAAAAAAACACCGAACGGATTGGAATGAAATTTGGTATGTAGCTTCCTCTAGGGTACTAGGTTTAAGCAAAGAAAGGTTTAAAAAAATCTAAATTTTAGGGGGCTTTTGGGTCAAAGTTACTAAAAATTCCCATAAGAAATACATAGTGTAATATATTTATTGATATATTTTTGTTGTTGTTAATATATATTTAACTTTGATTTGTCTATCCGTGCAAAGCCGTATCGGGCCAGCTAGTAAGTCTATAAAAACCTCTAATCATATTATTTATATCATAATAATTCGCACTACAGAATTATTAATTGAGTCCCATTACATTGGATATACTACACCTACTAGACAGGTAATAATTACGTTTCTCATTTATTCAATTGAAACATCGAGTCCGACAGTTCATGTGCGTTAATCTATCGATATTTCGGCCACAGCGATAGTTGGTTTAAACATTCAATGCTGAACTGGTTAATTTTTAAACAATTACAACTATTTTACTAACATCCTTTCGTTTATTGAATCGCTATATACGTTAATGTAGTTTAAAAACAGATTTATTGAAATAGCTGCCAAAATAAAACATACATTTTTTACTTCGCGTATTTTTTTACAACTTTTCCTATTATTTATGAACTAGCAAAATACATGACAAAATTAAATAAAGTGTAATAAGTGTTTAAACATCTTATTTATCAAATTTTAATGTTTAATAAAATTAAACATTATCAAACAATCAAATCATTAGGTATTAGTTTAATGTACATAAATTTTAACAATAATGAACAAAAATAATAATAATAAATATCACAGAGGATTACAATAAATATTACAATATTGTTCAAAGTAAATAAATACAAATTTATTCAGAATGATTGTTCGGTTTTCATAATTAATGTTTACTTAACATTCTACATTGAAAAGATGTGTCACATGATCAATTTTTAATAAAAAAAGATACATTCAAAATGGCGGGTCCAAGATAGCGGACCAAATTGTTGTCATCTTAATAAAATAGTATTTTCATCTCACTATATCGAAAATAGTCACTTTCAATATCAGCTGTGAGTATTGAAAATAGTGTTTTATCTGTCTAGACCGTCAAAATCGGCTGGAGATTTTTGCCGATCTCTAAATTAGTTATAAATTATAAAACCAGTAACGCTATAAATAATAATTATGATTTGAAATGTCATCTTATTAATTTATTAGGTATAACGATTTTAACAAAGAAACAATTGTGAGTGACCAATAAAAACTACATACTGATGCTACTTACAAGTATTAAATAAATAAACTTTTAACTTACTATTTAAAAAAGTACATCAGTACGTTTATTCATGCACCAGTATCAGCTGGTACATAATATTAATAAATCAGCTGATCTCAATAACTTAGTTAGTGCTGTAAAACGTAAAATATGTTGTCATTGTACTTCAGGAATGTTACTAAGAAACGATAGGTTATTTAGAAAAAAATATATTGAAAAAATTATTCTTAATAATATAAATCACAGTGTGATGAAAAGTATCGTTCATCACACGGGCCAAAAGAGGCTTTTCGATCCTCGCTCATTTTCAGACCTCGGCTTTGCCTAGGTCGTTAAACTTGAGCTCGTATCGAAAAGCGTCACTTTCGGTCCTAGTGATGAAATATACTATTTTATAAGAGTGTGTTCCTCAATCAAATCCACGTTCAAATTTTCCTTTATACGAAATATTAAGCTGATCTCAGTCTTTTCACCCACCCCGTATATTCGTATACATATAACTAGGTACTATATTTAGCACTGACACAATCTTTGCTAAATGCTTAATGTGTTATCATGCTAAACTGCTATTTGAATTTCTAACTTGTACTATGCTAAAGTGTTATTTGCTAAAGTAAGATTCAAGGTGAAAACTTCAAATTACCTTCCCCAAGAGTTTTATGTCGTTAAGGGTCTGCTTCAGTAAACGAGAAAGCAACTGGAAACGCAATCTCTTCTAACTGTATCCCTATCTAAGCAGTGCAATTTCTTGCAGCTGAACGCTTTGACATTGCCTCATTTCAAACCATTTTATAAGTCTATCTTTTGTAATTGAGTGTTGAAAAAAAACTGAATATTCTTTATAAAATTTCGGATCCGGCTTGCAAATTATTTTTCATTATTAATTTTTTATTTTGTTAGGAAAAAAATACAAACTTTGTACTTACAAAAGGTCAATTACACAAGAAATCAAAAGCATTAAAAAAAAATGTAAATTGCAAGACGGATGCGTATTGTGACTGCTTAAAATGAGACCTTGCAAACAATTTTATGATAAAAAGTAAACGAAGTAAATGGTTTGAAATTTAACATTGCTCTTATGTGATACAAACCCAAGATGGCCGCCACTACAGCAGACCCTTAACACTGGTTTAACAGACCCCAGACTGTGCTGAAGTCGAGTGTGCTATCGACTCTAAATAGCACACTTCTGTCAAACGAGTTTCTCGATTTTAACACGCTTAACACGTTTAACATACTTAGCACAGGTTGCATGAATCCCCCTAATAAAAAGCGTGTAGTTAATAGTTTCGTAAAGTAGGCTAGGAAAATTTATATTTTTACTTTTTAGTTGTGTGTTTTACGTTATAATTGTAATACGATTGTAGTTTATAAACTATTGTAGGGTATAGGCTATCAATATTGTATTACCCTTTTCATTTATATTCTTATACATATAACTTTGTACTAAATTTAGAACTGACACAATATATTGTGTAGCTAATAGTTTCGTAAATTGTCTAGGAAAATATATATTTTAACTTTTTATACAGGGTGGTCCATTTATGTATGGGAACATCTCAATAAATTGGAAATTGTTATAGATGTAATACTGTAACTTTCAGGATAAGTTATTGGTCAAATACTCTACCTTTTGACAGACAACTGAATTTCAACCCCTTCTCAGGGGGTGTCCGAGGGGTTGTAACTCAAATAGTTTAAATGGGAACACCCATTGTGTGATACATCATCTTAAAGGTCTCTTTAAAACGAGAAAAACTGCATAAATAAAAATTTTCTACGACACTTGTATCCAAAATGGCGGCTGATTGAAATTTTGGTTTCCAAGGGGTTGTAACTAAAATAGTTTAAATGGAAACACCCATTGTGTGATACATCATCTTAAAGGTATCTTTGAAACGAGAAAAACGGCATAAAAAAAATTTCTACGATTCTTGCATCCAAAATGGCGGCTGATTGAAATGTTGGTTTTCAAAGAAATAATTGGTATACATGTTTGATCAAAATTTTATTGAACAAATACCAAAATACATTGAAAAAACTCTGTTATTTATTTATTAATTTGTTTATTATATACTAATTGCAAATTTAAGAGGATAAATTATTCTTACTGCATTTTTTATTTGAAATCCAAAATTTCAATCAGCAGCCATTTTGGATACAAATAGTAAATTTTTTTTATTTATGCCGTTTTTATAGTTTGAAAGAGACCTTTAAGATGATGTATCACACAATGGGTGTTCCCATTTAAACTATTTGAGTTACATCCCCTTGGAAACCAAAATTTCAATCAGCCGCCATTTTGGATACAAGTGTCGTAGAAAATTTTTATTTATGCAGTTTTTCTCATTTTAAAGAGAGATTTAAGTTGATGTATCACACAATGGGTTTTCCCATTTAAACTATTTGAGTTACAACCCCTTGGCCACCCCCTGAGAAGGGGTTGAAATTCAGTTGTCTGTCAAAAGGTAGAGTATTTGACCAATAACTTATCCTGAAAGTTACAGTATTACATCTATAACAGTTTCCAATTTATTAAGGTGTTCCCATACATATGGACCACCCTGTATGTGTAAACTGTTTATAACTTAAGTCATACTGAACGCTGCAATGGTACCCGTATGCTTATAGGCACTAGAGACGTACTAAGAAATAATTTTAAAATATGGCCTTTAAGGGTTAAAACAACCCCTAAAAAATAAATTTTGTTTTTTATACTTTCCTTAAAGCTAGAAAGTTAAAATCTTGTACATTTATTTCTTGAAAACACATAAAAAGTAAACCAGTTTTACATTTAGTTACATGCTGCTAAGGGGTGAAAATGTGATAACAACCCCTAAAAACTATCAATATTAATCGGGATTCTTTTCTTAGAGCTAGAGATCTGAAATTTGGCATTTATAAATTTTAAGGAAATATTTAAATGCGTAAAGCTGATCAAGTCCATCCCGATCTATGCATGCGCATATTAAAGTCGTATCTGTTCTATCTGCAACATTCGATCTGTGATTTACCAGTCTGTAGATTTAGCGGTTGAAAAATAAGACGCTTTTCGCTCTGAATTCATTATTTTTAATTGATTTAAATTATTCAGCAAACATACCTTGACGAAGACGATTGACGGGCGGCCAATGAACAAAACGTACCAAACTAATTGAAAACACATGTAATCATTCACTTTCGCGAAATAAAAGGTGAAAGAAAATGAGGGGGAAATATTACAATTATGTAACATAGTGATGCAAAACAATTCCCCGTAGCGAAGCACGGGTATTCAGCTAGTCTCATTTAAAAATCTCAATATCTTCTTCAAATTAAGTTAAACATTATAGCTAAACATATTTTATGGTTAACAATAATTTAAAACAATTATCTTAACCCTAAATGATTCCAAATGATTTAGGCTAGGCCTAACCTGAAATTGGCATGAGTTTACTATATCACTATTATTATTGTACACAAATTATTTTATTATTGCCATGCTAATACATATTTAGGGCCTTTTCTGTTATATCCCCGCATTTGCAAACTATTTTCTATTCTCAAACTATTTTCTATAGATTGAGGATTAATGGGGAATGTCCAAATAACTATTTATAACTACTCCATAACATATAAGGAAGGAAGTTTCCAGTTTTTGTTGATATTAGATAAGGGTTATCGCAAACGCGTAACCTTTACTATTCAACTCTAGCCTAATATTTTTGCAGACAACGACGTTGTTTTACATTTTACTGTTGAATGTTGAATACAGGTAAACATACTGTGACTAAATAGGTTAGGTTAGAACCTTTTAGGTATTTTTTTAATTATTATTTTTGCATTTCTGATGCCATAGGTTAGCCTAGAGTCGAATAGTAAAGTTGCACATGTTTAAAAATTTGTTATTATTTTTTTCCCAACAATCCTTATATATAATTCTGTAAGCGAAATTTTAGATTCAAAATTGTGGGAATTTGGTTAATTGGAGGATGATAGGAGAGGTATCAAATTAAAGGTCTCGATTCAAGGAACGAGGGAAAAATATATTAAAAACTAAGGGGTTTTTGAAGTCCCCGAAAAACGAAAAATCCCCATAAGAAATACATGATAATTTAAAAACGTCTGCTTTGTTTGCATAAAAACATTTGGTATTAAATAAATAAATTAAAAACATAAAACAGCTGTTCTGCAGTTCACATTAAAACATTTGGTATTAAATAAAAACATTAAAAACATAAAACAGCTGTTCTATAAAATAAAATGACAGTAATGTAAATTATATTTTTAAATAAAATCTGCTACTTATTAACCTATAAAAGATACACGTTGACACACACATAAAAGAGAAACCTTATAAGTGTGATTTTTGGAAGGTTGTATGGCTGTTCTATTAACTTTTCATACATTTATACTAATATTATAAAGAGGTAAAGTTTGTATGTAAGGGGTAATCTCTGGCACTACTGAACCGATAAAAAAATAGTTTTACTAATAAAAAGCTACGCTTTCCCTGATTAACATTCATTTCGATAAAAACCTTTCTTTATTTCAGTATTTGTAAATTTAGTCGGAAAAATTCTTAGGTTAGGCCTAGAATGATAAACCATCACATTTATTACCATAGCAACCAATTGAATAAAATAACAGATACTATTCTGTTTGACCCAATATTTCCATTGACAGCTGATTTCAAAATTTGAAGCAATTATTTTTGTATAGGTTATGGTTTAAAAGTGTAGACCTGTGCCTTGCTGGTTCTTTTAACCATTATTATAACTGCTGTTATAAAATATAAGAAATAATTTGATTTGAACATTTATCATTATTTATCATCTTAGTTTTGATTATTAATCGTATAACTTTATTATAAATAAAATATAACATTTGTTTTTAGAAAGTTCCATTGGGGGTTGGCGTGCGGAGCACGCAGGGGTCTCCCCTAGTTATACGTTTAAATGGTGAATAAATATTATATTTCACATTTGTAGTTCTATCCCGATTAATCCTCATTCTATAGAAAATAGTTTGTAAATGCGGTTATATAACAGAAAAGACCCCATATTTAAATTGCAAAACGTGGATTACGTAAGATTTGAAACATTTTCTCTAGTATTCACTATGATAAAGCTATTCTTTGTTTGTGAAACAAACTCCAAAATATAGTTGCTTGATTCTTGGTTTCCAAGTCACTTTGAATAGTAGTATATAGGATAATATAATAATATTAAATATTACCTGGTACTGGTCCGACATGCGACTTATTTAGGTCGTTAAAAGTCACGGCGCGTTTCGGGACCGTAATCCCACTGTCAAGTTGCACTTACACATTACACATTAAAAACACAGAAAACACGTTTAAATAAACGGTATCAGTTAACTGACACAAACTTTCTCCCAACTTACTGTAGTCAAAATAATATTGTTTTTAATCATTTTATTTACTACTTTTTAGAACAAAACAAAAAAATAATATTCTACCTACGTCAATCGTATAAAAAAATTATTGTCCCAGGCGGGATTCGATCGCGCGACCTTTGAATTACTGGCCGTGCTCGCTACCGCGGTGCTACCCCGTGCGGCCGCTGCCGCGATGGTAGATTGACAACACAAACTTGTTTATTTTTAAACATTTCCCCATGATTATAAAACGCCGAAGTTTTGATAAAAGCGGGTGGTGTCATTTTGTTTGGCATCTTAAGCACTATAAATACTGAAAATTTAATCAAAATCGTTAGAGCCGTTTTTGAGAAATTTGTATTTTTGTCGTTTTTTATGGGTTTTTAGGGGTAAATTACCCTTAAAAATTTAAAATTCCAAAAAATTAAAAAAACGCCTGGAGATATTAGGGTTTAGTACCTACATACCAAATTTCATGAAAATCGGATCAATAGTCTCCTCTCTCTGGTCGTGTATACATACAGACAGGCTGACAGACAGACACCACTCTACAAACACTTTTTTGGGTTCAGGGAGCACCAAAACAAAAAATTCCACTAAAAATATTTTTGGGTTCAGGGAGCACCAACACAGATAATTGCACTAAACAATTTTTTGGGGTTCTGGGAGCACCAAAACAGATAATTCAACTGAAAATTCAAATTCGAACATTTTTACGAAAACAATACTTTCTCCATATACTACGTATAGGGTGGAGAAAGTAAAAACACAAAAACTCACAACAACTAACATTTTTTTAAACTTGCCGGACAATTGTAAAACGTGTTCATCGTTGCGTGGACCATGGTACACTGACTAATAACAGAATGTAACTAGAGAACTGGTTTTTGATAGCCTAGGGCTGTGTCATACATACTATTGCTTTTAAAGTCTAGCTGATCATTTAATAAGTTTGATGGATTGTTCTTAAACTCCTTATAGGGTATTTTAAAATAACATGTTTTGTATATATTATATACGACTTCTATGTATAGAGGTGAAATTAATTTTCTCCCGGCTATGTTCGCAATATTATAACAGCGTTAAAGAGAAATGTGGAGCAGTTTATGCGGACTAATAAAGAACTATACGTCATGCAGATGTGCAGATTCCTAATTAAACTGTGAGAAATATAAACCAACAAATGTAATACTTGTGTGCAGTTGAAATGCAGCTGCTTGTTTGTATGGAGCCCATATACGACTAAGCCGTATAATGTGTCTTGTTGTGGTTTAGTAATTTGCTATGAAGCTACTGCACGATAATATAGGTCAAAGAAATAATCGTGTTTTAACTTTACTCGTTTGTGACTGATTTATCATGGTGTATTAAAAGACTGGCTGATTTTTAATGATGTGGTGAGATAATGCATTTACCATATAATAATGATTGACTGAAATTGATGGAATTTGTCGCGTTAATAGTTTTTGCACAATTGCAGTATAAACGATTTAGGCTATTATAGGCTATCTTACATAATGCGGAGGAGAAGAGAACGGCAATCTGCGCGCATCAGGCTGCTGTTTCCGTCACTACCACTGCCTCTCTTGAAAATTTACCATCGGCGCGGCATCGGCCGCAAATTTAAGCGTTTATCCGCTATGTTTTGAAGCATTTTTATTATACTTTATCAACATTATTAAAAAACCACAGATATACGAATTGTAGATTTTAATGTCTACCTTCACAATCCGTTTGGTAAATTTAAAACGTGCCACTCAGGTTAATTGGGCGCATTAAGCAAAATAATGGCCTACATTATTTATACTACAGTTGTGCAAAAACTATTAATGCGACAAATCTCATCTTCTTCCTGTTTGAAGAACACATAATAAACAATCATTTTCTGAAAAATCTGCCCTTAATATTGTAAATTAACAAACATATGAACTTTTAAAAAATGGTAGTTTTAAAGCGTTTTCCCGACTTTTCTCAATGAAAAATGGTACAATCAGAGTCTATAAAAAACAATTTGTAGGTTTTTTTTTGGAAGTATGGTGATCATTAATAATTTTTTATAATAT
This sequence comes from Philaenus spumarius, assembly GCA_018207615.1. NCBI lineage: Eukaryota > Metazoa > Arthropoda > Insecta > Hemiptera > Aphrophoridae > Philaenus > Philaenus spumarius. The sequence goes on from JAGFPH010000992.1 coordinate 288,356, forward strand.
TAACGAAAAACCCCAAAAGTTCCAATTTATTGTAATTTTTGTTTATACAAAATGCGCAAAAGCTACCCTTAAGTCACTGTTGATGTCGCTTGCTGTTAAATTCAATAGCAAAATTAGACTTCTTTTTGCTCGATTGGCTGGACTAAATGAGCTAATTCAATCGGAGCAATGGTACATATTTGACAGGCAAGACCTATAGCTGTAGTAGTCCATGAACAGTAGATCAGGTTTTCCTTATATCAAACGAAAACATAAAATTTACACTAAAATCCAAATAAACATCTATGTTCAAGTATATCGATTTGTACTAGATATATCGATTACACAATATGCTTGCTCATTGGTTGAAAAACTGTCAAATCTTAAGGGTTTACAGAAAAAAAGGGGGGGGGGGTTGATATATGTAAAAAATTATAAGAGTGACGAATGATTGGAAGACAACGTTAGAAAGTTCAAATCTTAACGAATCCAAAGGCGACCCTTATATTCGTTTCAAAACAAGTTTGTCTAAGGATTATGAGCCTTAGAAAAGTGAAAAGTTTCGGTGTCTCTTCTTTTTGTTTCTCGCGCGGCGTCATCTTTTTAGACAACTACAATTACAAACGATAATTACATAATATGTAAATATAGGCTTACGTTTTAGAACAAATTTGTAAATACAAAAATTAATGTTTAAAACATTTCGTTTCCAATCGTTTTTGTTTTGTTGAGATTGGATGATTTATAGTGGGTGAAATATTCAACACAATCAGACGATACAATAATGATGCTTCCCACTTGCTCGGCGGGCTGAGACGACAGTGTAGTGTTATTTGGCTCTTAAGGGTTAAATCAAAAAAAATAAACCAGCCTTAAAAAATTTTTTGGGGGGGGGGGTCACGACCCCATGACCCTCCCCCTGTATCCGCGCGTGACCTAACCTTACTTAACCTAACCTAACACTCCTCGAATTCTAAACTAAACTAACATTGTATTTTTAGTTTAATAAAAGCCAGAAGACCACTTTTTATATTACTAGACTTCTTTTGTAATGGTAAACCAAATCATTTTAGTAATATACTTCCTAGGGGAGACCCCTGCGTGCTTCGCACGCCAACCCCTGATGGAACCTTCTAAAAAGATATGTTATGTTTTATCTATACTAATATTATAAAGAGGTAAAGTTTGTTTGTTTGTTTGTATGTAGGGGGTAATCTCTGGCACTACTGAACCGATTAAAAACATTGTTTTACTAATAAAAAGCTACACTATACCTGAGTAACATAGGCTATAATTCATTTCGAATGATACCTTTTTTATTTCAATATTTGTAAATTTAGTCGTAAAAAAAATCTTAGGTTTGGCCTAGAATAATAAACCAACACATGTATTTACATTTATTACCATAGCAACCAATTGATTAAAATAACAGATAATATAGCTGTTTGCTTTAAATAATATTTCCATTAACAGCTGATTTCAAAATTTGGAGCAACTATTTTTGTATTTCTAGCTTTTAGGTTAGGGTTTTAAAGTGTAGACCTGAGCTTTGCTGTTTTTTTTAAACAATATTAACTGCTGTTATAAAATATAAGAAATAATTTGGTTTGAACATTTAACATTATTTACCATCTTAGTTTTGAGGTTATTATTAATACTACACCTTTATTATAAATAGCCTAAAACATAAAATATGTTTTTAGAAGGTTCCATTAGGGGTTGGCGTGCGGAGCACGCAGGGGTCTCCGCTAGTTTATAATAAAGGTGTAGGATTATTAATAACCTCAAAACTAAGATGATAACCAATGTTAAATGTTCAAATAAAAATATTTCGTATATTTTATAACAACAGTTATAATAAATGTTAAAAGAACCAGTAAGGCTCAGGTGTAGGCCTACATTTAATCAAAACCCTTACCAAAAAGTTATTATCAATTACGGTATATTATCAATAAATAGGCCTACTATAATATGTCTTACTTATTTTTAATTAGGATTTAACATAGTTTTTTCTTAATTTTAAATTCCTTAAAGCATGTTTTTATTGGTTTGTGTGTGTTGAAACACGTGTTGGTTGAGCCTAGGCCTAACTTAAAATATTAATTTGTAATAAAAGCTGGACATCCGAATCAACTGTTTTATCTGTTATTTTAATCAATTGGTTGCTATGGTAATGAATGTAAATACATTAAAGAATTTGATTTTTCAGTCTAGGCCTAACCTAAAATTATGTTTAATTTATTTTACCTGCCTTAACGGCAACATACACACGTGCTTTATGTTTTTTTGCACATCTTTCAATGATATAAGTTTCATCTTTCAATTGTTGTTTTTTAGTTTTTCATAATGTTGCTTATTTATTGGTATTACAGCTGTTAGGCACTATTTGTTTAACGTCCAACTTGATCCTATGAATTTGTTCGTTGAAAGATACTGGCCAGTAATGATTTTCTCTAAGCCAGCTGATTCTTTTTGCTACAATTGTCTTAGATGCACAATCACGTGTTTTAATGATCAGCTGGATAGGGAAACTTAAAGTGATGGTAAAATAAGTTTTAAAAAGTTCTTTTATTACATTCTAAATGAAATTATTTAAAAAATGTAAGCAAATTGTGCAAATATAGAATTATTGATCTTTTATTTAAGACAAACCGCGAGTAAAACGGTTCAGTGGGAAACCTCAAGTGAACTCTCCAAAGAAGTGCAAAGTTGTAATTTTACCCCATGTTAAATCTCCATAAGAAAAGTTTATTTTCCATTTTTGATCCAATCAACATACACATTTTCAAAATACAAATAAAACCTGCACATATAGGACCACTACCCTTTGTTTTGGTACAACCCGCATGTACATCGGTCCAGTAGAACGGTCAGGCTCGTTGTCATTAGTTTTGCAAAAGTTTTTTAGAATATAAGATAAGTGGCTCTACATAGTCATTCAAGGTTAACTGCGAGCATCTCAAAAGTACGAGATAAAATTACATAAAAGTGCATAAATTCATTATGTTACTTTAGAATTCGAGGCGTATCATGTCTGCAATGAAAACTATTACGGATTCATTTTAAAAGAGAAGATATTATTAACCCTCGTCACTTCTGCATCACTGAGCAGACCCTTTGATAATTTATGGCCTCGACGCTGTAGAGACTAATTTACCTAGGCGCTGTAGAGTCCAATTACCCTCGGCGCTGTAGTGACTAATTTATCATCGGCGCTGTAGAGACTAATTTATCATCGGCGCTGTAGAGTCTAATTCACCATAGGCGCTGTAGAGACTAATTTACCTAGGCGCTGTAGAGATGATACCTCATAAACAGCCTTCACTCCCTTCAGTCATATAGTGTGAGTGTACAGTTAAAATCAAGACAAATGTACTATTGCGATAATGAAGGAGGACCGAATTGCTGGCCTTCCAGTGTTCTTGTACTGTGGGATAAATGCCATAATCAACATCATAACCAGCATGTTTTGGAGAGGGAATGGAAGAGGTCAGCCTCTCAACTTGGAACTACAGGTCATCACAAAAGAAAAAAAGTTTAATAAATTATTAAGGTGATGTAATTACTGTGACTGCTGTACACTACTTACTTAGGTTTGAGAAGGCAAAAAAGTTTTGATTATACATACACAGGATTTTCACTGGAAACTTACTACATTTTTTACTTAAAACCTAATCAACTTAGAAGAGTTCTGTTTGTGGGAGTGTTTCCCACTCGTTTTATGCGGGACTATTATTGGTTACAACGCACAACAGACATCAATCTCCAGCTCTCTGAGCTTGACTGAGCAGCGCGGGTGACCGCCTCGCTGTGTTCTGTCGACAACGACCGCGACGTAACTTGTACCATCCATCTCAACCCACACCTCCACTGCTAGCCACTTGTCCTGTTCTTACCCTAACACAGTCACTGTTATGGGTAGAGTTGATTGTTTTCCCATGGTACTGGTCAAGCGTCATGTCCTTGGCAGCCTGAACGATGAACACGAAATGGGTTTAGAAGACTGACCTAAGCACTTCAACAGAGGAATTCACCGATAGAATGTTAAACAAGTCAGTAGCCTGGCTACTCACTTCCAAATACCAGCAATGTTGGTAGGAATTCAGACATTTAATCGTACTGTACCACCGTTGTTTGATCTAAAACTCATATGTCTATTACTACTATATAACAAAAGTAATTTTCACCTCCAACCTATACCATCCATTTGTTACACTTTGAATTTGTGAAAACAAGACCTTTTCTTGTTTTCAAATACTAAAAATATTGAAATAACCTATACTACTTTATAAATTAAAAAACATTTGCTAAAACTTTGTACCAGTGAAAACGCTTTTCCACTGGATCAAAATTAATTGCGTTTGTATTAAACTGTGGGTATTTATTCCGAGACACTTCATCAACCACTTAAAAACCAATCCCTTAATCCTTTATTGAGTAAAAGCTCTTAAATTGTGCCTCAAGCATTTGATGCAAGCAAAAATTTACACAATTTTAGTTTTCTTTAGTCTACCCATTATAGGCCTACTCATAATATACAAAGATTATATTTATAACAAAAGCTCATATTATTCACACATAAACCATCAATACATTTTCAAATGATTAATTTTATTGTTATTCGATATACAGGATATAATAAGTAAGTTGTTTTTCTTCAGATAGGCTAATTCGCAACAATGACGCACTTTCAATTAATTCATAGATATCTGATTTAATTAAAATGCTACATATTTATTACCACAGCAGACAGGGTTACAAAATAACATAGTCGGGAACTTAAAACATTCTTTTTCCACCTGATAGTTGTATTCTGTCACATACGAGTCCGAAATGCTATCATATCCATAATTAACAAATATCTATAGAAACAAACTAACTCGTGTTAGACTAATACTATCAACTATAAAAGCGAGTGTACGTACGTACGAGAGTAACATAATATAACAGCAGATTTCACCCATCATCTGTAATACTTAAACAAACCCAGTGTAGATTATAGTTTGTGGTTATGTTTACAACTTCAATCGTTATAATTTCTTGTGAAGTAATCTCATTATCGATTTTGAGTGAGGTATTAGTGTATGCACTCTACATAGAATTCTAAGAATAATTTAATATGTAAGATATAATTATGAAGATATTATAATAACGTATTATTATATATTATGTATTATCTATTACCTCTCCACGCGCTTACTTGTCTATATATACTACTATCTGACAGGAAAATGCTTCGCTATTGCAATAATATGGTTACCTGCAGAAAATGTTAGGGTGCGTTCACAAAGAAAGCTGGTTGCAAGCGCTTGCTAATAAGCGCTGGCCGGCGCCGGCGCTGACCGGCGCGAGAAAAAGTTTTCATTGTATCAAGTTTGTGCGTTCAGAGACAACGCTTGTTCCGACTTGCAAGCGCCTGCTACAAGCGCTGACCTGCAAGCAAGAACTTTTGATACTTGTTTTCCGGCGCTGGTAGCAGTCAAGTCGCTGACAACTGGCAGTTAACGTGGATGTCGATGAATTGATTTCTCAAGTATTTAGAAGAGGGCCTATTTTTGACAAACGTCTCAAATAGACTGTACATAGACAAGTGTTGGAAAGACATAGCCTTGGAAATGAACACTGAAGGTAAGCAAATTTATAACTCAAGATACGCCTTAGGCCTATATTTTTTTTTCAAAGTTTATAAATAACAATTTGTCTATAATGTTTTGATTCATTTATAATTGTACTTTCATTGTAGTTTACAAAGTACATTACGTCATTTGTAATAATTAATAGCTCGTTGATATCTTTGAACTTCTATCTGGCAAAGAGTATCTCAGGAGCTCTTTTAAAGTGTTTCCCCACTGGCAAAGAGACCTTAGGAGCTCTTTTAATAAGTACTTTTTATCGAAATTTGTGCATCTGAAGTAATATTTAAATAGATCATATTATATATAATTGTAATACAATCTTTTAACTATGGTAATTTCAAGTAGCAAAAATAACAAAATTTGTATCTTGTAATGGTTTTTAAAAAACTATTTGGATAGAATTATTATATGCTAAATGGTTATTAAAACACATAGTTTTAAAAAAATAACTAGCTGTTATTCCGGATGAATTGGTTGCTTATGCCATTTTCCCCAGGATTTGTCCAAAGTAGTTTCAATTTTTTTAGGGTATAATTGAATGTCCTCAACTCCACTCTCATATAAGAAAAAAACCTTACGTTGACCAATTTTAATTGAGGAAACAGATGGTGGTATTCACCAAATCTTCCTCTTCCGAGGTTAACTTCATGTATACCGATTCTCTTTCGGCGCCCTTTCAAATCTACATTTTCAAGCAAAAATAATTCTTCATCACTTGAGGAAGACATTCTCGGAATGAAAGTTGCAAGCTTTTTTTGTGAACATCCAAAACTATTCACAAGCAATTGCAAGCGCTGGGAGCAAGCGCCTAGGAACAAGTAACTTGCAACCAGCTTTCTTTGTGAACGCACCCTTACATCTTAAAGTATTTTAGATGATTCTGTGTGTATTTTGAGACAGTAGTTTTTTACCGCTTGCCTATGTGCGTTGCGTTTACGCGATTGTATTAGAAATACATTTTCGTCTTTTTTCCCTCGTTTGTTTGGTATTTGTTCTGGATGCGACCGAACTGCATCAGATGATGATGTATACTCTTCTGATAGAGTTTGAAGTTGAGAAATTTGGAGACCATCGTCTGAAACCTGGGATTGGAAAGCTTACTGTATTTCATCCACACTAATATCCATTGAGTTGTCAGGTAAAGAACGTGTGAGAGGAATGAGAACATCAAAGTGGCCTCTCGTCATTTCCTCAGTAAACCTTTGCCTACCTACTCCCTCAATCGGTTCGACACAACTCTCCCACAACAAATGGTTCGCCACCATCTCTGTACACATTAAATTCATAAAAAATATTTCGGATGCTGCTTGAATTTCACAGAAGATTCCAAAAGTTACCGGTTTGCTCATATCCACGATATAATCTTTTTTTTTTTTTTTTTTTTTTTTAATAAATATCTTTTACTTGTTACTTATAAAGTATATGGTTTGAACCTGCGCTGTAATGTACAATTAAAGCCAAAGAGTAGAATAAGCATTGGCCATCTGGCCTAGAAGAAACTACTCTGTGAGGAATGTGTATGACGTGTACTTATGATGTGAGGAACTGCTCCATTAAATAAAATAATGTAAAATATTACTTTGTCAAAGTGTACAAATGTAAATCTAAACTTACTTCAGTTAGACAAAAATAAATATTCTTTACAAAACTTAAAACGCACAAATACAATAATTATTATTACAATTTATCCCTTACATATTGAATTATTCTGAGAATTCTATATAAAGTGCATACACTAATACCTCACTCAAAATCATTAACCATTAAATAAATAATGCTTACATTATAATGGTCACTATTTTTCGCATACTTATTATAATATATTAATATTATAATAATTATAATAACTTATAACTATATATCGCCTATGCCCTCTCCACACTCTGACTTGTGTCTACGCAAAAAGTTGCGTGACGCGAGATTTCAGAAACATAGTCAAGCGAAAGTGCCCAATGGGCCAAAAAAGTTATCACTTCAAAAAAGCAGTTAAAAATTTGTATTTTTATCTTTCTTTAAATACATAATAATTTAAATAAATAAAAATGTTTAACAGTATTATAATCCTTACACATTTACCGAGATAAAAATCCCCGTCAGCATAGTAAGGTTGGCCTAGATAAGTAGTCATTAATGTTGTTTTTTAATAGTTTGTTTTTTTAAAAGATGTATTTCTGATGTGTATCTAATTAATCAGCCTGTGATGTTTCACATGGGCTTACTAGTATTGTTTATAATTTTAATTTTGCCGCAACCTGTTTGTCACGATAATATAATAAGCATATTGATATACATAAGCTGCGTTGTTTATTTTTCTTATGATTTTGTGAGTAAATAGTTTGGCGAGCGAAACATGCATGCGGTTTTCTTAGTATTCATTAAACATTGTAGCATAGATCATTGGGTAACTAGCTGGTTTAATCGTAAATATTTGTTTATAAGTGATTGAGATATACAATTACTGCATTGTACATTTCTAAAATTTTTATAAAAACAATATTCATAGCTTCCAGTGGAGACCAGAGGTTTTAATAGAATGAATAGAATGAAATTAGACCCTTCACTGATCGCGGGAAATCAATTATAAACAATCTAAAACGTAACAAATTACCAAACCTAAAATCGCTTCATTTTCAGGCGGCGTTACTTGACCGGTCTTCGGGGCCAAGAAAAATCTCTCGCAGTTCAATCCGTTCATTGTGGTATTCGCTTTGTGTATACCCTTAAAGCTGGATTTACACATGTAGTACCGTGCGCGTACTGTACCGCTACTGTGTCGTGACTGTCTTCGACCGTCTCGATTTACACATATGGTACTGTGCTCATACCGAACTGTTGTCGACCGTAGTACTCTTCCATTCGTTGACGGGAAACGTAGTGTCTATCATCGATCAAGACGAAGAGAACGTAATTGTTGCCTGCTGCTTATATGAAGTACCTAATTCACTGCCGATCTCTGTACATAAATTAATTGTCTTTTATAAGTTATTGTCATAGTCTCTATGACGAACAAGTAAAATTAATTTCTCTTAATTCATTTCAAAATTTAGCAGGTTGTCACAAATAAACAGAATAATAAATAAACAAATAACGCACAAAATTAAATTTAATAAGTAATTAAAGTAATATAGCACAAACATTAAATGAAATGTTGATTTGTAGCCGAATATCCCCACCCCCATTTCTAATCTGCTTCTTAGAACGGTCTACGGCAGTCTACGGCAGTCTATGGCAGTTTACAGCAGTCTCGGTCGGTCTAGACTGTGGGGTACTGTGCGCCGACCGTGTCGGACTGTTGTCTGGCATGACCTTGAAGAATCGTTTTAGAAGCAGTCGAAGGGAGTACAGTCTAACCACGGTACGCGCACAGTCCTACATGTGTAAATTGAAAACCGTCTGTCTATGTAATTCTAATGGGTTATACCATTTTTAATTTGAAACAATCACGACACGGTAGCGGTACAGTACGCGCACGGTATGCGCACAGTACTACATGTGTAAATCCAGCTTTACACTCCGAGCTGAACGCAAAATGGAAAAAAAACTGCTAATGGCAAATGGAACTCTTTCTTTGTGGCATTCTGTTATTTTCTTCCGATAGTGCTGTCCTTTCATAAAAAAACTTTTCACCACTGCTTAAAGTCCAAAATATCACTAGTTTGTGCTTGAATCACAAGACATTTTACGGCTTTACCACTTTTACTTTCTCACTATACTATAGTATAAGGAAAGTATAGTGATCGCAAAAAAAATCGATGTTGAGACTTTTGTGGAAATATCCCTTTTGGGACCCTCTGAGTCCAAAAAAGTGGTTTCTACAAAATGTGTGTCTGTATGTCTGTCTGTATATCTGTCCGTATGTCTGAATTATGAAGTCGCAATGAATCTGTTTAATGGTTTAAATATGTTTGTGAGAAAGTATGTGCCAGTTTCTGGTACCGTTTATTAGTAATAAGTTCGGTTATTTCTGTCATTTTTCCGGAACATTCCCTTTATCAGACCAAAATCTCGGTCACAGGGCAAGTAACTGTGCTCCCTGACCGGAAAAAAGTACTGGATTGTTTTCAAAATAAACTCCTTGGGAAATTGTTTAGCAAATTCACGTATATTTTCGTGAGTTCTTTCATTAATTTTGTTTAGTTAACTTATTGTTTATATTTTTTGTATATATTAAGTGATTTGATTCTTTTATCTAGTGCTAAATATAAAACAAATTACTGAAGTTAACCTCTATATTATATTTTCGTGTTTATTTCTCTCGCATTTTCTATAATATTTATTTCCCATGAATATTTTTTGTGTTTTTACACTCGGTCTAATGTGTTCTTTCATAATATGAAATCTTTTCAAAAACACGTCCTCTATTTTGAACCCTTCATATCGCGATCGATAGGCACGAGACAATATTGTGCTTAATTTCAGTTTAACATTCAGTTCAAATAATTCGAGACTTATGATTAACTTTGGTTTAAAATGGTGGCACCGTTTCACGGAAACAATTTAATAACGTTTTCCAGTTATTCTGCGAGAATTAATTTCGCTTCATATATTTGGATGCTACACTCTATTAAGTAACCGAGTGAAGGGGGCAGACCTGTCAGTAGAGTTTATTAAAACAAAGTGGAGGCAAGATAACCCGAACTGAAGGATGTGGTCTTCTGTAGTGCGTAGCAAGCTGATGGTGCACATTGAATAATAATCATCTTGCCCGTAACGTAGACACACTAAACAAACATTTTGTTCCATTCAATTGATAGATTGCAATATAATTTTAAATTGCATATTACATATCTTTATACACAGGTTGGAGAAAAATTATGATAACGGATTAATATTTCGTATATAAGGCAAGTTTGAAGGTAGATGTGATTGAGGAACCTACTCTATGTAAAAATACTATTTTATTAAGATTTAAAAAAATGTATCCGCCATCTTGAATCTGCCATTTTGAACGTGCATTAGTGTTTTTTTAATGGGAAGGTGATCTCGTAATACACAATTTCAAGTGAAAACCAACGGAGAAATTTGCACATCTATATCTTTAACCTATTATAAATGGCGGAAAAAAACAACGGATTAGTGTTTTCCGATTTTGCCCCATTTTGCTATTTTGTACTATTTTTTAATACTTATTTTATTTTTTATTTAGAATTAAATATTCTTTCAAACGATATGACCTTGTGAAAAAACTGGCCCATTTTTGATGGGATTAAGATAGATGGCAACACTAATTTGTGCCATTCTTCTTCATTTATCAAGCCTTTTAAGTGAAGGGGCTTATCACTTGATGGGGGTTTGTATTTGAGATTTGTAAATTACCCTCTCAAACCCCCATTTTGGGGTAAGGGAAGAAATGGTCGGTTACACAAAAAATCATCTCTCTTTATACAGAGAAAGATACCCCGAAGCAAATTTATTTATTTCTACTTGCTTCAAAGTTAAGGGTTGGGGGGATTTTTTGGACACCTGTACATTTCACTTTTTGAATTTATTGTTGACATAAAATATTATGACCTAAAAGCTTTTGAGTTTTTAGAACACATTATAAGTAACAGCTGTTCACAAAGATCTCTTGTAAAAATTTTTCTTAATTAAACTTATTAAATTAATAAGGATCAATAAATATAAAAAATATTATAAATAAAACGTTTCCACAACGTCATAAAACGTTGACTTATGACGTCTGTTAAGGGTATTCATAATCAAATACGTTTTGTTCGTCAAAAGTCCGGGCAGTAGTGATGACTATAAATTGTGCCTTGAGAAGAAGAACGCCTCGTTTATTAACACTAGTAAACCCCCATGAAAAATAACAGGCGGATTAATTAGAGACACATAAGAAATACATCATTTATACAAAATACTATTTAAACAACACACTTTATCCAGGCCTACCTAACTATGCAGACGGGGATTTTTATTTCGGAAATTTGTATAATTAAAATTATAAGGGTTATAAAACTGTAGGAATATTTGTTGAAAATTTGTATTGATGTATGTTATTATATATTTAAAGAAAGATACAAATATTATATTTTAATTGGTTTTTATTTCATATTGATAGATCAAATGATTTATTAATATTATAGTGAAGAAATTAATAATCGAATACGTTTATATGTTACACGAAGATGTACGAATGTTTCCGAAATTAAACGAATAGGTATTTCTTCTTTAAATTTGTATAAACGAATATTTTGACGATAAAAGGTTGTATGTATATACAGTTTATAACCACAAAGCAAATATTGTAACGTATTATAACATACATTAAAAAAAAATTACTTCATAAGAAATTATAATGATTGAAGTTGTAAACACAACACCAAAGTACAATCTACACTGGGTTTGTTTCAGTATTACAGATAATGAGTGAAATCAGCTGTTGTATTGCATGTTACTCACGTACGTACGTAGGCCTGCACTCGCTTTTATAGGAGTTGATAGGCTTCGCTCTGCCCTAATCATTTACAGTTGTACTCGCAACTTAATTACTTGCACTGGAGCAATTGTCTGTTGCAGAAAGCACAATACAATACAGCAACTGTCAATTTGAAGTTCTACCATGATGTGACTGGAGACTTTAAACACGGAAATGCAATTATGTCAAGTTGTTAGGTTGGTATACTTGTGCAGTGTATTCCTTAATACACCCGATTACAACTGACAATTAGTTTGTGTTGTGAGAGATATTTCCCTTCCGAGCAATTTGATTTCGTAATTAAATTCTTGTTTGTAGTTTGAAGACAGTCATTTCACCCTTTACGGTACCAGGATTCAAGCATAATTGTTTTTCGATTAAACAGTTAACTCTAATAAAGTGTGTGAAATATTCTTTAAACAGTCCAGTCAGAATCATTCAAGCGACACATAATGAATTCAGTTTGTTTTACGCAATGTTAATTTAAAAAAAATCTTAACCTGTAATCCACACAAAGTATTTGAAAACTGGTTCAGTGAGAGGTTTATTTTTCGAAAATATTAGTAACCATATAAAAAAAAATGTGATGAGGTTTATTACTTTCTCCACCCTATACGTAGTATATGGAGAAAGTATTGTTTTCGTAAAAATGTTCGAATTTGAATTTTCAGTTGAATTATCTGTTTTGGTGCTCCCAGAACCCCAAAAAATTGTTTAGTGCAATTATCTGTGTTGGTGCTCCCTGAACCCAAACATATTTTTAGTGGAATTTTTTGTTTTGGTGCTCCCTGAACCCGAAAAAGTGTTTTTAGAGTGGTGTCTGTCTGTCAGTCTGTCTGTATGTATACACGACCAGAGAGGACACTATTCGTCCGATTTTCATGAAATTTGGTATGTAGGTACTAAACCCTAATATCTCCAGGCGTTTTTTTTTTTCATTTTTTTGAATTTTTAATTTTTAAGGGTAATTTACCCCTAAAAACCCATAAAAAACGACAAAAATTCAAATTTCACAAAAACGGCTCTAACGATTTTGATCAAATTTTCAGTATTTATAGTGCTTAAGATGCCAAACAAAATGATACCACCTGCTTTTATCAAAACTTCGGCGTTTTATAACTATGGGGAAATGTTTAAAAATAAACAAGTTTGTGTTGTCAATCTAGCATCGCGGCAGCGGCCGCACGGGGTAGCACCACGGTAGCGAGCACGGCCAGTAATTCAAAGGTCGCGCGATCGAATCCCGCCTGGGACAATAATTTTTTTATACGATTGACGTAGGTAGAATATTATTTTTTTGTTTTGTTCTAAAAAGTAGTAAATAAAATGATTAAAAATAATATTATTTTGACTACAGTAAGTTGGGAGAAAGTTTGTGTCAGTTAACTGATACCGTTTATTTTATAAAATATTCATAATCAAATAAACAATATGTGTTATCTTTGTCTCTTGTATTAGGTAACAGTAAGTATGTTCTATAAATGTGTAAAATGTGCAGGTATTTCAGTCACAGATTTCAATTGTACCTATTGTATTCAGCGTGTCATCTCATCGATAAAAAATAAAAATGTAAAGATTAAATCTCCAAACATTCTTCACCGAGCTTTGAATTTCTGACACGACGTTGCATTCGAATACACGGGTGTTTTTATTTACTTTTTGAAAAAAGCTCATTTTTTTTAACACAAACTATCCTAATTATTTTACGTCAACGGGAGCACCCTACCAAATAATAATTACATATGTTTATTGTTGGTACAGTAGTCAGCTGTTTGCTCCAATATTTCCATTAACAGCTGATTTAAAAATGATAAAAAATTATTTGTGTTTCTAAATTTTAGGTTAGATTTTCGTCAAAAATACCATCTGTTTATCGTAAAAATAACATACAATATACTATATATTTTACAGCAATCGGAGTGCCATAATAATTAAATATATGTTCAGTGTTTTTATAGTGATCAGCTATTTCCTTTAACATTTTCAATAACAGCTGATTTCAAAATTTTAAACAATTATTTGTATTTATATTTTTTTACGTTAGGGTTTTGTTTAAGTGTAGACAAACCTACTCTTGCTGGTTTTTTAACTTTTATTATAAAGGTTGTTATAAATTAAACAAAATAATTTGATTTTAACATTTAACATTACTAGTGGACCCGGCAATGCTTCGCTATTGCTTGATTTACCTAACCTAAAATTATATTCAGTTTTTTGATCCAAATCAGTTGTTGATCAAAATCAGCTGTTGATCAAAATCAGCTGTTTTAAGCTTTTCATACGAACAGCTGTTTTTTGTGCCCCTGATAAAATCAAAAGAAATCTTTCTTCTTCTTTCTTAAGATTGACCTTCCATAAGAAAAACATTGAAACTTTGAGGGCCACTGGGGCGTATCCCTGAGGACCAATGTAAATTATAATGGGATTCTGCTCATCTACAGGACACTACCTTCTAACGGTATGCGCGAATTTCTCCTACGATGCACACAAGCTGAGAAAAAATGACAAGTTTTGTGCTTGCCTATTAATATATAGATTTACCATCTTAGCATTATTAATCCCACTTCTTTATTATAAAGAAATCATAACGTATATGTATAAAAGGTTCCAACGGGGTTGGCGTGCGGAGCACGCAGGGGTATCCTTTAGTCGATATAAATAAAAATGTAAATGTTCGTTTGTTTAAAATCTTAAATCTACAAAAGTTCTTCAGCGATTGCTTTGAAATTTTGACACTAGCAGCTAGAACTATCCCCGTATTTATATATAAGTTTATATATAAGCTTTATATAAGTTCCTTAAGAGAAAAAGTTTTAATTTTACTTTGTTACAATTAACTGAAACACTATTAAATCGATGTTTATGAAACTTTAAAGTATGTGGTAAGCACTGCCTTCAGGATAACAAGGACTACGTTTCACCTAGTAAAAACGTTTTGTAAAACTTCCACCGTTTGAGCTAGTGGGATAAATCCTGTACTGGGTAAACTGTTAAAGATGAATAAAAAAGTAAGCAATTAATATTGGCAATGAAAAGGTTTAACAAAAATTCAATTCAAGAAGCTACGGTAATATTTCTGTCAACTGCGGTTATGTTTAAATAAAGTACTTCAAAGTTTAACAGTGTATAATCTTCTTAGGGAACATTGCTAGACTGCATACATCCTGTGCTGCACAGTGCTACCCATGGGCCATTTATGATTGTATCTGAGACATCAACATTTAGTCTGAATCAACCTCCTTAGTTTTGACATAGTCAGTTTGTGACGTAATTTTTCTTTTGGATAGAAGTGATAATACATAATTTATTAATTGAGTAAATATTTTGTAATTTAGGTGTGTGATTGCTTTGAAATTTTAACACAACGTTGCATTCGCGTACACGCGTGTTTTTATACATTTTTTGAAAAACGGCGCGATCTGTCGGATGTAGAAACAACACACAATATCCTAATATTTTACTGCAATTGGAGCGACATAATAATTTAATAATAATTACATGTATTTAGTGTTGGTGCAGTAATCAGCTGTATATTTTATTAACAGCTGATTTAAAAATTGGAAACAACTATTAGTATTCTAACATTTAGGTTAGGTTTTTGTTTCCGCATACCTAAGACTTGCTGATTGTTTTAACCTTTGTTGCAACTGCTGTTATACAATATACAAACTAATTTGATTTGGGCATTTAACATTATTTACCAGCCTAGCTTTGAGGTTATTATTAATCCTACACCTTTATTATAAAGAAAACATAACGGATGTACATAGAAGGTGCCAACGGGGATGGCGTGTGGATCACGCTGGGGTCTCCCTTAGTTTTACATAAAATGAATTGAATTTCCTTAATTAACGCCCTACACATTTCAGTAGACTTTCGTCTCTGCGGGAAATCTGAAACACGGGCGAAATCTTTCGCAGCTGTTACTCTTTAACGAAGTTAGGATCTGTGTTTATAATACGATATTTTTAATTACTTTTGCCGGTGGAATCGGCTCAGAAAGTGGTCGTAACAATATGCGTCATATACTTTACATACATAAATCCAACCAGATAAACGTAAGTTACAATATACGTATCAAATTATTTATACTTTAGGGAAAAATATAATTTCAGTAATTTTATTTAAGGTTAGGTTAAATTAAATAAGTAATAACGAATGATTACATCACTTCCAGTAACTAACCACTTCACTCGGCAGGTAATAGAGTTTCTGTAAAAAACGATAATGATTTCGGAAGCACTATTAATTCCACCTGAACGTTTCTGTGCTCTAAATAATATCGATATTTCAATTTCAAATTCGATACAGAAAATTATTCGACAGTTAATTATCACGTTCCCGGCACTTGAAATGCCAAATACATACGCATTCGTGCTAGATAAGTATCTCCAGTGTAGTATTCTGTTAAAGTTTAGTTTTATAATTCGTAGTTTTTTTTCAACAGCAGTGCTTTACGTTTATTTCTGTATTATACGCATTCTTCAACTTATCAGTTATTTTACAATGTCATTAAAAGTTTCTTTATTATTTACTTTAATAATTTTTGATGAATAAGGTTAGAATTAAAATTAATGTATTTTCTCTCTCTCTCTTATAAATAATTGTAAGTATTTTATTCTTTTGATTTAATAAATGTCTTTAAATATTTATACAATTTTTGTATTTATGTGTTTATTCGAAATTTTTCCTATATTTTAAAACGTTTGTGTTTTTTGTGTACGTTTATATTCTTTTATTGTGTATTTTTATAAAAAAGGTAAAACATCTTTTTTTTTTAGGGATTGTTTTAGTTATTATATTGATTTCAATCTTGCATATCTTTGTATTTATAATTCTTCTGTAAATGTGTATGTTACTGTACTCCTCCTAAACGGCTGGCTTAATTTTGATGACACTTTTTGTATCTGTTTGAGTGGGTCCCTGGATGGTTTGGATTCACAATTGGACTCGGTAGGTGTCGCTGTGATTTGGTTGTAGGATTTTCTTCCTATATATAAACATCAACAATAAACTCAAAACCTTTTTCATCGATTTCGCAAAAAAAATCACACTTTATCCATATCATTGCCAGGAGTATTTAGCCGTTACAATTAAAAAAAAGGGTCTAAGGTGTTGAAACGGGGTGCTACCCCTATATAATAAATATAAATTAACTGCAAGCTATATAGTTAAAAAAATTATGTAGTGTTATTATTAAGGGATATACAAAACTATTTACAATTTGATTACTTAAATCAAAGGATGAAATGGAATAACTACCCTTAAAATTATATAATAATCCACTTACTTTTTCTATATTCTCAAAAACTACTCAACTAATTTCACTAAAATTTCACAATTTACACATATTAGAGACAAAATTATTTTAGGGAATATGGTCACTACAAACAAAAATATTTAAATGGAGTAGCTACCGTTATACAATAAAAATAAATTGCGCTAAATTCCTACAAACTATAAATCTAAAATTATCAATATTATTCTTAATTGACATAAAAAAAAGCATTTGCAATTCGATTACTTAAGTCAAAGGGATGAAATGGGAAAACCACTCTTAAAATTTTAAATCAAGCAATAGCGAAGCACTAGTAGAAGTGTAATTTGTGTAAGGGTTAGATGAAAGAAAGGACCTGATGGTCCTCCCATCGCTCAAAATAAAGAACTTCAATCAATCAATCCTTTCTCCGAAAAAATTGTGCACTTCAACATTTTAACCTAAAATTTGTATTAACACATTCACTGCTACGCAAATTTCGTCTTTCCTATGGTAGGAGCTGACCTTTTATTTTTTTATACTTTATAGCCTAAATGAGTAGAAATTACTTTATTTTTTATTTTGGAACCTTCCTACGTAATAATCAGTAATATTTTAAAGCGGATGCACAATGCTCTGTGTACTAAAAATTCTACCAATATCGGCGTTGGCGTGCGAAGCACGCAATTCATTGTGTATTGAAAATACTCCGAATAAGGAGGTTGGCGTGCAAAGCACGCAATGCATTGTGTATTGAAGATACTCCGAATAAGGGGGTTGGCGTGCGAAGCACGCAATGTATTGTG
>JAGFPH010000992.1:306461-317761 GCA_018207615.1 Philaenus spumarius
TATTGAAAGTGCTCCCAAAATGGGGGTTGGCGTGCGAAGCACGCAATGCATTGTGTATTGAAAATACTCCCAATACGGGGGTTGGCGTGCAATGCACTGTGCGTCAGCCACTTCTCATAGTGTTCAGTGTCAAGCTCACATGTGCGTCCCTAGCAGTGAACGTGTTACACCGTTAGTGTTTGTGTACCTATTTTGATATTCAGGCTATGCAAATAATATTACAACCCCGATATTAAATACCTTAATAAAACCTTTGCAGCAATTTTCCAATCAACATTTTATTCGTCCAGTCGCGTTAATATCGGCCTTTATATTGGTCATGATGTCGCCTTTGAAAGGGTTTCAAATTTACCTCGGCTTTTCTATCACGTTCATGCGAAAGGAGTAATCTTGTACAGTCTTTGACGCGGTACAGTCTGGTCACAATTTGTTGACGGAAATCGTCATTCGTTCAGTCTATTCACGAGAAACACTTTTCATTGGTCGTTCAATTCGTTGATTACAAGTTCTTGTTCGGGTTTATTGGGAAATCATTTAAATGGGATTTAAAAAGAAAAACACCAGTGAACGTATCCACACTACATACTTGACATCGATTTAACGTTCGGTGATCGTATGTGCCTCGTTTAAGCTATTTCCTTTGTTATTTATATATATCAACTTTACTTGATATACTCTAACCTCAAAATAAAATGTCTAGCCTCGTGGTGAAAATGTGATTTACCTCTTGTAACATAGAAAGGATGCGTTTGTACTAAAATAATAGGGTAGTAGCCTAATGAATGAAAACAAATTAATTGTATGGTAAGGAAAAACTACATATTTAGTATATTAATAAATCTTGTAACTATCACATCATAATAATTATATAAACGCATTGTAACATAAATACACCATTGGAATGTATAAACAATTATTCTAAATACTTCTGTAGTTGTTCGTGAGGCTGATAACAGTTGAATTTCTTACAAAATGGCAGTTTAAAATGTATTATGTGAAACCCCGTTTTATTAGCTGTTTTTGTATTTTACACAACATTTTAAGACGTTTTTACCACTGAGGTTTTAGTACACTAATCCGTTTAGAGGAGACTTAGAGTATCATAATGGGGGGGGGGGGGGGGGGGGGTTGGCAATAAAGAAAATGTTATGTATCTAAACAATTAAATAGTGCCTTGTAAATAGAATTAAAATTCTATTAATAATATTTTATAGATTTTCAAACACATTTTCTACATTAGTATGACCAATAAGTTTAAAAATCCAGCAGGTGTTATAAAGTTAATAATGTATAAAAGTTTTTGCTAAACACCCTTACATTGAAAAACGCTCTAGTCAATTTAAAAAAAGTGACTGTTGAATGTATAGACTGTAGGGTAAAAGTAGGAATACTATGGAAAACACCAAGAAAATTAATCTTTTAACGCATTTGATTTAATAAAACAATTTAGGTATAAAATATATAGAAATAATTTGAATAAAATTTGAAACACTTTTGAAAAGTTCAATTTTAATACCATGGTTTATACCAACACTTAGGTGAAAAAAGATTTAAAACAGTATTATTATAAATTATTTTAATACGAATTTTTTTCGTTTATTTTGTTATTCGCCATTCCGACTACTGTTATAAATCAATATAATTTGAACAACTTACCGTCGTCAGTAGTCAAATTTGCCGTATGTACACGACGGCCGTTTCGGCTATTCAGTCATTATCAAGTGGTTTGGAGGAAATCCTCCGTTGTCATTTAACACTTAACACTTAACACGTAACACAAAATTCACAAAACATTTAAATAATTTAAAAATCACATTTGTTAAAAACATGTCCGGTGGGCCCACTGTTTCGCACTGAACTATTTCTTATCTTAGAGAAATGTAGGAACTGGTTTGTGATTAATAAAAGTAAGAGAGGGGAACGGTACGGTCTATTGTGTTTCTGCTATTATTGTATCATATAATGAGTTCGATTCGAAATGTAATTTTTCGTTAAGTATTGTATCTGGATTAGTTTTGAACATTTTATATATCTCGTATTGTTCAAGTGCATTCATAAATTTTCCTTTTTTACAGTGGTGGCGTATTTTCAAGTTGTCATCGATCGTTGTATATTTATGGTTGTTTAGAATGAGTTGTCGGTGTATTTCGATTCAACTTTTCTTTGACGTAGCATTTGTTTGGGTGTCGGGATATGTTCTTTGAACCTCTTTCTAAAGGATCTACCTGTTTGTCCAATGTATTTCATTGGGCAATCAGTGCAAGAGACTTCGTAAATGCCCGTGCTGTCAAATTTGTCTCCTATCACTTTTTTTTTTTTACTACTGACGACGGTAAGTTGTTGAAATTATATTGACGAATTTTTTGTTTACTTTAAGTACATTTTCCTCAAAAAGTATATTTACCAAAGTTCACCTGATTATCGAAATTATAGATTCTTAAAAACGTTAAATTTTCCTGCCAATTTCAGAAAGTTTGCAAGAGCTTCATTGAAATCAAATTCGTAGCTTTTGAGATATATTGTGACAAATAACAATACCAACTAAACCTTTTTTAAATTTTGTACATACAATACAGTTTTACCTATAAAAAAAACCAGAATACATCTACTTTGTCATAACAAAAAACATAAAATTTCTTCTAAAACCTTTACAACTAAACACTTTCCATTTCCATAAACGCGCACAATTAATATCCCTTAAGTGTATCCTAAGCTTTACTGCTATTTAATCTGTTAAAGCAGTCGTGCTAACTTCACGTATAATAATTCCCTACTTCAACATCAGTGAGGGTAATTTAATAAATGATCTGCACTCGCAGGATTCCCACTTGTAGACTTAATGAAGCGTAAAACATAGATACACAAAGGGTGAAATCAATTGGGAGTTTATGTACATCGAGTAGAGTGATGTATACACGTAGAGTATACAATAGGCATAGATTATTTTGCATTGATTATTTGCATGATTGCTAAGGTGGTTTAACAAAATAGGGGCTTATAGACGGGGATAGTTCTAGCTACTAGTAGAAGAGTATTAACCGCTAATAACGTGCAACAACGGTCCTGGTCTCAACAGGTACTTTCATGTTAGAGCGGGGCGTAAGCACTAGCGGCGAGTGAAGTTGAACAGGTTCCCCACTAGCCGGGGAGTAGAGGTTACGTGAAATACTCGCAGCTAGTATTCTTCCTGTCTAGACACGCTTTGGGCTAGCGTTATATCCCATGATGCTAGCCCCTGAAACCTTTGGGTGCCCACCCAATCCCATGTCCAAGCAAGCATTTGGGTAACGGGCGGCACCCCTCTGTACTGATATGTGGTAAGGTGCTGCCTGCCGGTCACTCGTTCTCCTGGGCTTGGGAAACCTTGCAATCAACAAGGACCTGCGGAGAATGTCTTGTACTTCTTGTACGCAGGGAATGGGACGGTATCCAGGAGATCTGAAAGCCATTGGGATTCACGTTGTGGTCTGGTGGACCTGAAGGATATCTCCGAAACCGTAACTGGATTTTTCTGGCGGCCCAGTAATTAGTCTTGACCGTATAATGGTGCACGTGTTACTACAGTCTCACGGCGCACATACTGGTACCACGGGGCTAGGGAGCCCTGCTGGAGGATTAGGCCTTCAGTACCATAGCAACTAAGGTTGGTCTCGTGAGGGCAGTGTCACTGTTAGATGTAGATGTTACGCCTTGTACAGTCTATGCAAGAGTGGGTGTTGGCGAAGAGCCCTCTAGGACCACATGCGCCACACCTAACACATCTTGTTTTCTTCTCTAATATTCTGTCTAGGCACGCACTCGCTGTTCCTTGCCACTCCCCACAGGCACAGTGCGTCGTCAGCCCAAGTTGTGACCAGGACCGTTGTTGCAAAACCGAATGAAGGCAGAGCTAAAAACTGTAAAACCAACGAAAAATGAAAATAGATTGGCGGCAAAGTGGAGTGGAGACGATATCGTGTCTGCTTTACTAATGCAAGGTTAGACTAATCCAAGCAGGTCGTTAAATTTTCCAACGCTCATCCTCATGTGCCTCCAACGGAGCTATCGTCTGGAAGCTCTCAAAAGAGTGTTATAGAGGCCCCTAACACGTCTCTTCTCCCTAACCAATCTTTCACCCGTACCCAATTTTGTTTAAAAATTCTAGTAACTCTTGGCTCAAGTAAAACATCCACTTAACAAATGACTTCATCAAACTCAACGTCGTCCGACATGGTGAGCACTTCACCCTTTACTGACGACTCGCCGGGAGAGTAGTGTGGTAAGTACTCGCCTAGTCTATACACCTACTCTACGCTGTACTAGTGGGTGCTACTCTCCTCTTCAACTAGCAGCTGGAACTATCCCCGTATATAAACCCCTTAATGAAAAAGTTTTAATTTTACTTTGTTACAATTAACTCAAACACTATTAAGTCAAAGTTTATGAAACTTTAAAGTATGTGGTAAGCACTGTCTTCAGGATAACAAGGACTACGTTTCACATAGTTTTTTTTAATAGGAAAAGTAAAAAAGTTTTGTAAAACTTCCACCGATTGAGCTACTGAGATAAATCTTGTACTGGGTGAACTGTTAAAGATGAATAAAAAAGGAAGCAATTAATATTGACAATGAAAATATTTAACAAAAATTAAGTTCAAGAATGCGTGTTATTTCTGTCAGTTACGGTTATTCAAATGTTTAACCGTGTTCACTCTATTAAGGGAATAGCCATGTGCCATTTATGATTGTATCTGGGACATCATTATGATAACTGATAACACTTATCGTGTTAAGTTAATTTATTTTCGTGATCTAGGAAGGTAATTTTATTACTTTTTATGTTTCGTAGTATAGATTTTACTTTTGTAATTTGATTGATATTTGTAATGATAAAACTGAATAGCTACGTATCTGTTTCAGATGCAATCAGAAAGGGCCTTTAAACTAGGCACCTGACTAAGGCCGTAATACTACTTAAGCTGCGGACTATGGGGCACCAAGTCTTTGGGGGCTGCAAGTATTTGAGGAACACCAAGACTCTAAGGGTTACGGACACTAAAGGGTTGCGGACTCCCATCGTTCAAGACGACGGACTGTTGGCATCTCGAATACCTTTAGTAAAAAATAGAAAACTAAGAATAACACCTTTTATTTGGTTAGTTACGTTTCATTTGTTTATTAACTAATTCCCTCCTGAACATGTTTAGCAAGAGTTTCCTATTATTACTAGTTATGAAAATTAAATGATAATCTTCTGGCTCTGAGGATACCATTGAATTAAATGTTATTAACCACAATTCTCTTGTTCTTGGCGATTCGTTAATTATACATAAGATAACTACAAAACCTTAAACAATAGTAATTGTTTGCTCCCACTAAGGCAAGTGGTGCTTGACTTCAAGTGAACATACAAAGGTTTTATACGCCCGAGAAACAACCAATCATGAGTAAGGGATCTGAAAGCGAAAGTATAGCCTACATTTCATGAAGTCATAACTAGCCATCGGTAAACTGTTTATTAGGACAATAGGAAATGCTCTTGAAGCAACTACTTGGCAACAAAAGTTCAATTAATTTATGATATGTAATGTGTATCATAAATAATGTGGTAATGTACTGCAGAAAGGCGTTTAAAACTATATACCAAATTTAAAGAAGAGTATAAGATCAAGCAATTGGTTAAAGGCTTTACTTATGTGAAGACTTAAGTGGTGGTGCGTACAAAAGCTGAGGTAGGTTTAGCCTGCGTACCTGTTTACAACTTATTATCAACAACTATAACAGGTTTCTTGACAATTATTGTATACAACGCTCAGTACTGTATAACATGCCTATCATTAACAACAAAAGCTTATATTTTGCAAATAACTAAAGAAAATAATGTTATAGGAACCGAAATTAAGAGTACCAAATATTATGTTTTCGTAAAAAACTAAATTAGGAAAATTGAAACAATTTACTGTTTTCCTTTTTTTACAAGTCATAAAATATTTTCTTCTTTTAACTGCAAGCAAAATGTGATTTTATCTGTAAAACAAAGGACAAGTGAGTTATCAACTAAACATTTAGTTTATTGACAACTAGCTGACCCGTACGGCGTTGCCCGTGGTGGTTGGTATTTTCAGTCTTTTTAACAAAATTGTATTCTTTTTAAGTGTCCAGTCAGTGAGTGGTATTTGGCTTTTAAATATATAGATCTTAAATAATAGAAGCACTATTGTCATAATAGTAAAATATCAGAAATTATGATTTTAGTAACTTTGATCCCACCAAACCCCTCCTAAAATTTCGAATTTTTTCAAACGCTTTCTTAGTGAGCCCTTATGGCCCTGAGGAAGCTACATATCAAATTTCATTCCAATCCGTTCGGTAGTTTTGAAGAAATCGTGATTTAATAACTTTGATCCCCCCAAACCCCCCTAAAATTTCGAATTTTTTCAAACCCTTTCTTAGTAAGCACCTATGGCCCTAGAGGAAGCTACATACCCAATTTCATTGCAATCCGTTCGGTAGTTTTTGAGAAATCGTGATGAGTGAGTCAGTGAGTCAGTGGGTTTTGGCTTTTATATATATAGATAATATTACCGTCAAGAGACTTCTTGTCGTATCATTTAAGACGACATGTTTCGGAGCCGTAGCTCCATCTTCAGGCCGTAGTCACTCCGAAGAGATCGTAGCACATTAAAATAAAACATACATTAACACATAAACACAAAATCACTCAAGTCATTTCACCAGGTGTGTGACCTAACGTAGCCGGTGAAATACTGCCAGTATTACGTTAAGAGCCCAGAGATGGTTATCTCTGTTTGTCTTCTGTAAGTGTTAGATGGCCGTATCATATAAATGGTGGGATTGGAAACAAAG
The DNA here is from genome assembly GCA_018207615.1 of Philaenus spumarius. Lineage (NCBI taxonomy): Eukaryota > Metazoa > Arthropoda > Insecta > Hemiptera > Aphrophoridae > Philaenus > Philaenus spumarius. Next base: position 313,307 of record JAGFPH010000992.1, read on the forward strand.
TTAGTCGTTTAAGATGTCGTCCGGTTTATTTTTGAATACTTTATATATTTCGCATTCTTCATTAACATTTTTAACTACCCTAAATTTTGTGCAAATGCGTAGTGCTTCTACAGAAGAGTGGAAGTAACACGGGCTATGCTCATTATCGGCAAGTTGACGTGCATAATCGGACTTGGTAATGTTAGATTTATTGTTGGGAACGTTCAATGAACATTCTCCCTGTCTGACCTATTATATATAGCACCAATTTAATTTATTGGTAATACCCAATTTTAGCTTAAACCGTAATGGATAATATGAAGGCTCATACATTTTTTTGTATTTATTAGCCTATCGTAGGAGTTACACAAGTTTTTGCCATGAAAAAAATTCCTCTTAAGTTGACGTAAACCATGTTTTTCTTTGTAATTGTTAAATTTTACATAAATTATGTGTGTACTAAAACTGAACACAACCGCATACCAATTTCTGTAATTATAAATATAAAAAAAGGGAATTTACTGAAAGTTAAACGTTTTGGGACTTAGTTATATATTGAAGACACGTTCGAACCATAAATATATTAAAATAGATAAATATTCATTTCCCGGTTAAGTTCAGAAATTCATTAGTAAACACTTATGCGAGTCATTATAGTTCACAGTCGTTTTTACATTTAAATTATTAAAGAGACCAGTTCGTCGCAACTTGACACCTGTCGATGGTGTTTCAAGATAAATTGGCTTCTTAAAACTTGTAATATTAAAATCATTTGTACACTTTTGAAACCATTAAACCATTGCAAATAGATTTCTTCTATTTTGCACTTCGTTTGATTATTCACTTTTTTATATATTCGATTAATGTTTTAAATTGAATGTTTTAACTCTCTCCAAATGGTCACAATCACTACTTAACACTTTAAAAGATAAAAATAACCAAAGAGTTTTATTTTGTAATATCTTATATACTCGAACATTTTGATATGACAAGATAAATATTTATAAAAGGTATACCAATTTAAACATAGAGTAGACAAAAAACTAATAGAAATGTTATTGCTAAGTTATTATATTTGTCAGTCGCTAATCTGTATTCGCTTGTTGTTGCTAGCATTTAGTACTTACAAAAATTAACTGTTTTAAAAATGTTAATGTTTATGTTTAAGTGCTGTTTATTTACTAAAGAAACAAAACGTATCAATATTAAAAATTACAATCTAAATGTATAAAACATGTAATTAATTACGTCAAAATCTGTACTGCACATTTAAACTAGTAGTTCTGTAAACATTAGACCTCGCTCGTTGACCTTATCTCGGCTTTCCCTATACAACTCACTCACAGCGGCCACACTGACGTAGGGCAGGAAAGAGCAAGACAGCAGCTGACGCACTCTCTCACTCCCTCTCCATAAAATTATAAGGTTTTATGAAGATATCTGAAGAATAAACGTATCAAAACATGGTTAAAATATAAAAACTTGGACGATTTTTTACAAATTTCAAGTTTGCGGAAATTTTGTGAGCTCACCGTTACAGATACGGAAAAAATCAAGAAAACGATTTTGTTGAACATTAAATTTGCTAGCAAAATTTGATTACTTTTTCAATTCGACTTACGGTTAAGCCACAAACAGGCTTTGGAAAAAAGCTTACACTGAGAGAAACGGTGGGACCGCCATTTTTATTTTATTTAACAGGTTAAAAATTAAAAATGGAAAAGACCGAATATATACATCGCTCGGCCTAGACATAAGGGACATTCATGCATAAAATCATGACAATCGGTCAAGGCGTTTGGCCGTAATCGTGATACAAACAGACAGATAGACAGACAGACAGACAGTAAGACAGAGAGACAGACAGACACACAGACGAAATGCCGAACGGTCGAGTTAAAACGGAGTTACAACTCGCTTACGCTCGGTCAATAAATCTAAGAAGTCCTTGTTAGATTTGAAACACAAGGGTTCAGGACCAAAACAAACCTACAAATTTTACTAAAATTCAATTCATAACAACTCATTGATACGTCATATACTGAACATAACATAGACAGAAAATTATGCTTTAGTGGTGAAGACCAGTGAACGAAGTTATGACCCTCAAGTACAGAATTAGTTGTAGTTCGCCGTCTGAAGGGAATATATTTTCTTCATAATAGTTTACACAGTTTTTGTTTCATTTTGTTTCGGTAGGTACGTGTTTTATCCAGTTCTCTTCCGTGCTGAAACAATATGTTTTTGTCACAATTGTTTCTCAGCTGGGTACGTGTCTTACACGTTGTATCTTCTTCCTCCTTGGATTCCATTCTTTTGCGAATTATTTCTTCGTAAGTTATTATTTTCAAATTGGTTACGCTAATAGTAATTTCGTAATTATTACGAAAGGGAGACGTTAAATAAACGTAAAAGTTATTTCGTTGCACTGTTTTTGGAGGGGGAGATTACTACAGGATCGATGTAGTTTGTCAAAAAAAAACTTCGTACTATAATAGAAATTTCAAGGCGCTGTGAAAATTGTACGATAGGTTAAGGTTGCAGGGTCAAATACGTAACTATCGTAAAAAAAATTTGATAAAATTTATAAAATGTGTTCTGCTAAAGTAATTATTTATTATAATACTAGTTTTTAATAATATTAAAAATATAGTTTGCGAATTTTCAAAAACTAGCCTGACAATTACACACAAATATAGTAACAGATTGGTTGATATCAAAACCAAAATCACTTTGATTAGTAGGTAATTAAAATAATTTAAATTTTTAGGTATCAATTCGGGATAGAAAGTTTTAAAAAGACATACGGAATTGTGTATCTACAGGTGTCCCCGAACTCTCTGGGCCCCTTTTGTGGATTTATTCCTGTTATCGAACCACAATATAAAGATGGATCTACGGTGCTTACATTTACCGTCTGTCCGTTGGTACGTGTGTTTTTACGAAATAGTTTTGATATCTAGAGAACGGTTTGACCGATTGTGTTCAAACTGGTCTAACAATGATATATTTTAAGTAAAATAAGCGATTATACCCAATCGTGCGTTCCAAAATGTCAAACCTTAATTACAGGAAAACTGTATACTTTAACAAAAAATGTCAAGACAACTTTTTTGTAGCTATTTTAATTCTTCATCGTATGATGTAACTATCAAAACAATTTGATAAAGGATAATTGTTTAATTAAAGGTAATAACAGCAAATGTACATACAATATTGTGTGTTTACTGTGTTGGTATAGGGTGCCGGGTTGAACAAACCAATTATTACACTTAACTTACGATTATCCTTATTCCAATTGTTTTGACAGTTACACCATACAGATACAGAATAAAAGACGTCTTGACATTTTCTTTAAAATGTACGGTTTATATGTAGGCTCTAATTCAGGATTGAAATTTTTAACGAGACGCAATTTTGAAATGCATTATTGGATAGAATCGTTTATTTTCCTACAATAGATCATAGTTAGATTAAGCTTTATGCCAAGTTTGAACTCAATCAGTCAGACCCTTCTCTAGATAAAAATTATTTAGTGGAACAAAAAATGGCAGCTTTGGGGAAAACAAAGCGTTTTCGGACACATGTCAAATAATTTTTTTAATTCTTATGTGCTTAATCATATCCTAGAATATTGATGTGTAATTACGAAACATCCTGTATGTACATAAATATCTTAATTAAAGTATGCAAAACATCCCAATATTGTGGTTAAGTATGCTGTTATTATCTTTAACTCAACTGTTATCCTTCATCTGATTGTTTTGATAGTTTCATCATCCGATAGGGAACTTCTTGTTAAAATGTCAGTTTTTGGGATAATTTAGGTTTGTTATTTCTCAAACAGTCGCCATTTTGAAACGCATGGTTGAATATAGTAGCTTATCTATATATATAAAAGCCAAAACCCACTGACTCACTCATCACGATTTCTCAAAAACTACGGAACGGATTGGAATGAAATTTGGTATGTAGCTTCCGCTAGGGCCATAGGTGCTCACTAAGAAAGGGTTTGAAAAAATTCGAAATTTTAGGGTTGTTTGGGGGGATCAAAGTTATTAAAAAACGACTTCTTCAAAACTACCGAATGGATTGAAATGAAATTTGGTATGTAGCTTCCTCTAGGGCCATAGGTGCTCACTAAGAAAGGGTTTGAAAAAATTCGAAATTTTAGGGGGGTTTGGGGATCAAAGTTATTAAATCACGATTTCTTCAAAACTACCGAATGGATTGGAATGAAATTTGTTATGTAGCTTCCTCTAAAGCCATAGGTGCTTACTAAGAAAGGTTTTGAAAAAATTCGAAATTTTAGGGGGGTTTGGGGATCAAAGTTACTAAAATCATAATTTCAGATATTTTATTATTATGACAATAGTGCTTTTATTATTTAAGATCTATATATATAAAAGCCAAATACCACTCACTGACTGAACACTTAAAAAGAATACAATTACGTTAAAAAGACTGAAAATACCA
>JAGFPH010000992.1:326675-348476 GCA_018207615.1 Philaenus spumarius
ACTCTACAGACATAGTATGGACTATAATTTACGTATATCCCTAGGGACCATTGTTTGTGATAGGGACTGTACTGCTTCATCACGCATAAACACTCAACAGACATAGTATGGACTATAATTTACATACATCCCTAGGGACCATTGTTTGTGATAGGGACTGTACTGCTTCATCACTCATGAGCACTCTACAGACATAGTATGGACTATAATTTACGTATATCCCTAGGGACCATTGTTTTTGAAAGGGACTGTACCGCTTCATCACGCACGAGCACTCTACAGACATAGTATGGGCTACAATTTACGTATATCCCTAGGGACCATTGTTTGTGAAAAGGACTGTACCGCTTCATCACGCATGAGCATTCTACAGACATAGTATGGACTATAATTATATGTATATCACTAAGTATTTTAATGCTATTTGAAATCCAACTACAATGCCAAGTCACCAAGTAATTTACTTCATGCAGAATGCTGATATCAACTTCAGTGTAATCCTATTACTTGATGTGGTCAGCAAGAATACAATAAAGAAAATGCTTGTTGGAGCATACAAAATCACGATGATCTGCTTAACTGTTACTAGTTAAATCCGAAGGTAATACCTTAGTACATGGATGCAAATACCAGCTTCAAGCTTATATAGATAAAACTTATCACTTCTGCTTTATAAGCTCACCATGCACAGCTGGAACAGGACCTTATTACGATAATACAATAAGTCGGCTTACTGCTACTGTTCTATAAATTTGCAATCAGACAATAATTGTTGGTATTGTCGATTGACTAACTAGTTGGATACACTTTCCAAGTAGTTTTCTTTGACGAAGGTGTACACATAATACACTAGTAGTTCCGTGAACAGTAGACCTCGCTCGTTGACCTTATCTCCTCCCCCTCCACAACTCACTCACAGCGGTCACACTAACGTAGTGCAGGGAAGAGCAAGACAGCAGGTAGCGCGCTCTCTCTCTCCCTTTCTCATAAAAAAGGTTTTATAAACGAAAGAATAAACGTATAAAAACATGGTTAAAATACAAAAATAGTGACGATTTTTAACAAATTTTTAAGTTTGCGGTCATTTTGTGAGCTTACCGTTAGGGATACGGTAAATAATCAAGAAAACAATTTTGTAGAACATTAAATTGGATACAGCAAAATGTTATTAGTTTTCAATTCGACTTACGGTTAAGCCACAAATTGGCTTTGGAAAAAAATCCTACACTGAGAGAAACGGTGCGGCCGCCATTTTTATTTAATTTAAGGGATTAAAAATGAAAAATGGAATAAACCGTACATATACATTTGGCCTAGGAATAAGGAACATTCATGGAAACAATCATGACAATCGGTCAAGGCATAATCGTGAGACAAACAGACACACAGACAAAATGCCGAACGGTCGAGCTATAACGGAGACTTCGCTCCGCTAGGTCAATAAGCTTAAATATACCTTTTAGGTTAAAAAAGACTTGTATATCAATAAATGATACCGAAAATTATGATCATATGAAATATCAGCTGATTCCTTCACCCATTTTTGTCATAGCACTAGTATTGCTTATTGATTTTAAATCAACCAGTGTAGATGTTAATATGGAATTTACTACATCAGAGAAATGTGTTTATTTTTAAGTACAATATCAGTGTATTCGGAATTAAACGTAAAAACGGACTTAGCCTAACCAACGTTGCAGATTAAATTCAGAAATGTTTTCAACGACAAATATCAACTGAAAAAGTACTGATGTGAAGACTGACAGTCATAGAATATTTCCGACGAACTGGAAGCTACTTACACAATTTATTCATAATTTTCTAATCATTTCTTAAAACTAATCGAATTCACTTTTAGTTTACACCTTCTGATAATTTCATCACACTAAAGAATGCGCACTGTTGGTCAGTTTTTGGTGGATGTCTGATTTGTATTTTCTGATTGGATAAAGATTTACTTTTATTAAACTCGGATATATTATTTATATTATCTTATTACTTAAATAAAAATATTAATAGTATTAAAAAATGGAATGAAAATACTTTATGCAGACACTAAAAGTTTATTTGTAGGTTATTTTGTATTATTTTTTGAGTTTTTTAGAGGAGACATCCCGCCCCTTTGGTCCCAACATGGGCTCTTATGGGACTACGTTTTTTGCACCAAGTTGCGATAGATGACTACGCCATCTTGTTTTTAATGGCGTAATATGCACCGACTTCTGACTCCTGGGTTTTTGCACCGAGTTGTGGCGACGCCATCTTGTTTTTGATGACGTAATATGCACCGAATTCCGACTCCAGGGTTTTTGCACCGAGTTGTGACGACGTTATCTTGTTTTTGATGACGTAATATGCACCGACTTCCGACTAGGTTTTTTGCACCGAGTTGCGACAAATGACGACGCCATCTTAGTTGCGGTGACGTTGAGGCGGTATTGTACTGGTTTTTGACGAATATAACATATTGTTTGTGTATAAGCTGATCATATTAACTAGGGATGCACCGACTTCCGACTCCCGGGTTTTTGAACCGAGTTGCGACAGATGACGACGCCATCTTGTCACGTTGAGGTCGTCACAACTCGGTGCAACAACCCAGGAGTCTGAAGTCGGTGCATATTACGTCATCAAAAACAAGATGGCGCAACTCTGTGCAAAAAACGTAGTCCCATAAGAGCCCATGTTGGGACCAAAGGGGCGGGATGTCTACTTTTTAGTTTAAAATAAAGTAGAAACTAAATTATTATGCAAGTTAAAAATAAATTGTAAATAACATCACTGTGATGATATGTCTAAAACTGTAACATTTAATTTAATTTAATCTATATACTAATAATAATAAATAAGACATGTCTAGCATGTCTGTATAGTAGTGTGCAACAGACATAATATTTGAATAATTTAATTTGGCAAATTTCAAATAAAATTATCACCAACAAAGAAAGGCTAATTAGTAAAGAAGATATATTTAAACTCGATATATCATTCCCTTTGAAATTAACTTGGATTTATATATAACAAATTATTTAAAACCTTTTTCATAACTGTTTTGGAAATATTAAACGAGCCTTTGCTTTTTTTAACTTCAAATATTATCTTGCTCTACCTGTAGCGGTGCCCTCAGGGACTTCTTGTTTGACTGGAGTTTCTGCTCTCTATATGGAGATAACATTTACTGTATCTATTTTTAAAATAGCTTTAAACAAAGCTAAAATCAAGCTTAACGTCAATGGAAAACTATCATGAGCTAATAATATAATCGAAATTTCTTGACAGAAATTTTAAATCGTCCATTTAGTTATTCACCCATTATGATATGTGATCAGTTTTAAAATGTATGAGTATGTTGATAACATTAAAAGCATCTATACACATGTTTCGGTTTCTGATACACGCAATTAGTATCGTAGACGTACACAAGGTTACTATCATACTTAATTAATTACATGTCACAAAAATGCATTGCATTTCAAATTCACTCTAATTGTGATGCGGCAACAAATAAGATAAAAAACCTTTCAAAATAAATACTTTTTAAATTTCGTAAAATAATGTCCAGGCAAAAATAATCTGGAAAGTGTTTATAGAATGCAAAATGGTTGCTGAATAAATACGATTTATTTTAAATCAATGCTTTTCAATTTGTCAAATTGTTTTTATTCCGTTCAGGCTTACGTTTACATTTTTCATAGTAGGTAAATTAATTGTGAAAATCAATAATATCTAAACTATTAAAGTATCTCATAATGAATACAAACATACTAAAAGTGAACTTTTAAGTAAGCTTTAAAATAGCAATCCATTATTTGTCACGATACTTCGTAGATCGGGGAACTTGACTGCATCTTACTATTGTTCACAATGTAATAAACGCTCGACGTGGGCTCATACCATTTCTTTTCCTCGTGTTTTTACTAAAGGACACGCGTAAATAAGGGCTGCATATCTGTGGATTCTCAAAATATTCACGCTACACATCACTTTAGACCAGGCAAAGAACTGAAAAATAAATAAATTGTTGCCTACAGCTCCGATTCGGATGTAGTTTTCTGCATCGTTTTCGGAAAAATACCAGGAAAAAGTCTACATATGACCGGTTTAGGGAGAAAGCGGAATAAAGTGCATAATTTTTTTGAAACCGCTAAAAATGAATGAAAAGCCGCAAAAATCGGGACTCGGGGGTTTTTGGGGGCGCTGATCTCATTTCTGACCATGCGAAATGCCAGAGACGTTTTTTGTTCATAATAAATTATATATAAATAGTTGTTTCGTCTTTAATTATAAAAGTAATTTAATTGTAAGCTGTACAAACAATACAATATTTGAAACAAAACAGTACAATTATAAATGTGCTCTAATTTCAATTCTCAAAGGATAAACTTGTATTTAAAAGAAAAATAATTTTGTTATCTTGTTAAATAAACATCCACATTGTTAAACAAAAGGAGTCAGTTTTATTAAACTGTTAATAAAATAGAGTAATAGTAGACTAGAGTTACTTTATAACATAGACACAAAATGTTCACGATGCTTTCCACAATATTTTCAAATGTTTAAACACTGAATTTTGGGCAACCAATTGATTTTAAACTAGTGACAAAATTCCAACTAGTAATTCACTAGAACAAGATTTTTTCAAATTATTTACACGAACGAACAAACTCTAAACCAGCAGCGGTTTAGTTTCAACTTTTCTCGATACATCTTTGTAACGGACTTGTAGCGAGCGAGCAGTATTATTCCAGACTTTCACGTTTTCTCTCTTCGTCTTTCCTGTGACCCCTGCCAACACTTCAGAGCTGCGCACAAGCCGAAACAGCTGCCATGGGAACCTGCTTGATCCTTACTATATGCTTTTAAATCGTCATCTCAAAATATTTCAAAACCTTACTTTTTCCTTCATCGGTCTCGACTCCACGGAGCCCCCCACGCATAGGGGGCGTTTCTCATAGTCAGAATTGAAATCAGCGCCCCCAAAACTTCCACATCGCCCTCTCGGAGCAACCCCGGTGCACCGGGGGCATTTCGCACGGTCAGAAATGAGATCAGCTCCTCCAAAAACCCCAAAGTACCAATTTTAGCGTTTTTTATCCATTTTTAGATGTTTAAAAAAAAAAACTATGCACTTTTAGATGCATTTTATGCACCCGCGATGCATTTCAGATTTTTCCTGAAACTGGTCATACGTAGACTTTTTCCTGGAATTTTTCTTCTATACACGATGCAGAAAACTGCTTCCAAATCGGAGCTGTAGGCAAAATTGATTTATGCGGGTCCAAATCGTACTAGTTTGCCTGGTATGCTGGATGAAACAAACAGCACAATTAAATGTTCAAGGGAGAAACATTGCTTAAGTTAAGAGAAAAAGTTGAGTCAAAATCGTGTAGGTAGTTCTTGGCATCAAGCATTACAAATACAAAAACATACAACCTTGCCTTGTTTAAACGCATAGTTCTAATCTACATATATAAAAGCGAAATACCACTCACTCACTCATCACGATTTCTCAAAAACTAACGAACGGATTGAAATCAAATTTGGTATGTAGCTTCCTCTAGGGCCATAGGTGCTCACTAAGAAAGAGTTTGAACAAATTCGAAATTTTAGGGAGGGTTTGGGGGGATCAAAGTTATTAAATCACGATTTCTTCAAAACTACCGAACGGATTGGAATGAAATTTGGTATGTAGCTTCCTCTAGGGCCATAGGTGCTCACTAAGAAAGGGTTTCAAAAATTCGAAATTTTAGGAGGGGGTTTGGGGGGATCAAAGTTATTAAATCACGATTTCTTCAGAACTGCCGAACGAATTGGAATGAAATTTGGTATGTAGCTTCCTCTAGGGCCATAGGTGCTCACTAAGAAAGGGTATGAATAATTTCGAAATTTTAGGAGGAGTTTGGGGGGATCAAAGTTACTAAAATCATAATTTCAGATCTTGTATTATTATGACAATAGTGCTTTTATTATTTAAGATCTATATATATAAAATCCAAATACCACTCACTGACTGAACACTTAAAAATAATACAATTACGTTAAAAAGACTGAAAATACCAACCACCACGGGCAACGCCGTACGGGTTAGCTAGTAATATATATATTATTAATATATAGCCTACATATCTACATTCTCTACAGATCCTTTAAATGTCGTTTCTAGGCCAAAGTCAGTTCAAAAAAACAAGATTAAATTGCCTGAAACTACATAGTTTTAATCCATCCATTAATAGATTTTTCACGTTCAATTATAATGTTAACCTATTTTGTGCGTAGATTTATCACTCTGTATTATCGAATTATCCCTAGCAGGCTAATTGAATCTCAAACTATGGTTCAGTGACTAAATACAAATATATTTGGTAATTTCATGATGCACTGTCTGCCCAATTGTGGAAACATTGTTGTTCTATTTTGGAAATTGTTAGGCAATAAAAAGTGACAGATACAGGTTATACTGAGTTTTAAAAGTATTTTTTTATCTGAATAATGCAAAACATGACGTCTCTGTGAATGACTGTTTCACAGTTTGAAAAATCCGTTCTAAAAATATGCATATATCAATTTTATTATTTATAAACAAATATTGTTATACGTACTTACTTCGTGGCTTTTCCGATAAAAAATATGTTGCAAACATCATACAATCTGTGTTTATTATTGCGTTTTTCATTAAATTTCACTTGCAAATAGAGTAAAGCACGCTTTTAATTTAAAACGCGTTATATTCAAAATGGCGGTACAAATTTACACGATTTCTGCGAGGTAGAACATCTAGTTAAATCATCAATTATTTGAATGAATGTTACACATTTAACAATCGTTAGGAAGGATCTAACCGCACAAAACCGTAGGCGTCAGAAATCCCAACAATTAGGGACAGCCAAGTAGGCATGTTTCTCTCTACATTAGTTGATAACTTGCAAAGTGGATGCAACAGACTTTAATATGAGTTATAACCTTTAGTATACGATTTTGCGATAAATCTAGACCACGTGTAATCTAAAGATATTAAGCTCTTGAATTCACTCTAAGCTTTCGTGGATACAACGTTGTGCATGGTGATTGTATGCAAGTTTGGATAAAGTTCCTTAAATTATAAAATATCTCAAAAATAAGATCGTAAAAATACAATTATTTTTATGATTTCCTTAACGATAATTTAAAAAAATTAAGAGTAAATAAAAGCTTTAAGTCAAAACAATTCTGGACAACCTTAAAAATGGACGACTCAAAAGAGTATTTTCTCATACAAAATATATATAGTTTTTAAAATTATTTTTCTAACAACCTGTGCAAAAATATTTATTTATTTACGTCATCAGATCAGTAAAAGTAAACTAATTTTAAGGTTAGTCACACGATGTTTCCTTGAGATATGACTGAGTTAGAATGAAATAAGCTTGGGAAGTGTGATTCCTTACCATGTAAAATGAAAAGAGTCATACAGCAACGTGTAAAGAGTAACTAAATTGGGGATTTTCTTGGTCCTGTTTCAAGATGGCGACACTAAGCGAACAATATTTTAGCTTTTGTGTTTTTAATTAATCACCGAAAGATTTTAACTGAACAAATAACTCAAAACTGTAATGATCGTTGGTAGCGACACAAAATTCCAACCTGTGCACTTTCAACAGAAAAAAAAGTAGAATTTTTGGGAAATTAATCTTAATTCCAAAAAGAACTGTAGTTTTCAAATTCAAAAATCGAAAAGAGTTTGTATGTGTTAAATAAAATAAGTTTAAAAAGTCTACTATTGTTAACTTATCAGACGGTAGCAAGGGCATGGACGTTCATATGTCACATATTTTTAGTAATTAATTGTAAGCATTTAACGATAAAGCTAGTACTATCTACATATTTAAAGCCGTAAGGAAAAAATATTTGGACAGTTCGTGTGAGACTTCTACAGGGCCGATTTACATGCGGGTTTTACAAAAACAAAGGTTTTCGGTCATATATTAGCAGATTTTATTTGTATTTTGAAAATATTTACTTGGGGGTCAAAAATGAAAAATATATGTACTTTTCTTATGGAGATTTAACATGGGAGAAAAAGTCAACTTTTTCAATCCTTTGGACAGTTCGTCTGAGACTTTCACTAGACCAATTTACATTCAGTTTATACCAAATAAAAGCAAAACTTTTCTATATTAACAGGTTTTATTTACTTTTACGTCATCTTAATTTCTTAAATAAAAAAAAATCAACATTTCCAAACCTTTGCAATGATTTTATTTTACAGTTCTTCAATCAGCTGATTGTAAAGAAACAAGGTATTTTGTCAACAACAGAAGAAGAGCAAACGCTCATATAATATAACAGCTGATTTCACTCATCATCCGTACAAAACCCAGCGTAGATTGTATTTTGGGATTATGTTAACAATTACAATTCATCAATAATGTAATTCTTCTGAAGTTGATTTTTTTTTTAAATATGAGTTATAAAATTAAGGTAGGCTATAATACGTTATAAGATTTGCTTTGAGATTATAAAGTGAATATACAACCTTTTATCAACAATGAATTTATTCATTTATACAAATTTATGGAAGATACCCATTCGTTTAACTTCGGAAACATACATACATCTTCGTATAACATCTACTTATATAAAGCTAGAAGATAACACTGATTTTCTGACATTAATTATTGGGCACTTCCCGTACTCGGACCCCCCTCAACCTTATACTTGAATTAAAGCTCTTGACGAGAAACTTTTAGGAAAATTTCCAGAATTTAACATTTTTTTATTTTGGAAGCACCTTTAGGGCGGGAAAGATTTTGTAGATTTTTTCATTTTTTTCATTTTGAGCGTGTTTTATAAGAGAACGGTAAGAGATAGCAAAAAATTTTAAATACAAAAGTTGTAGAAAATTAAATTTCAAATCAGAGATTTTATGTCAGATTCAAGATCCAATCATCCATTTAGCCACTATTCATCCGAGAAGGAAGGCTCCGCCCAACGTCTAGACAGGTTCACTGATTCACTGACAAACTATAAGGCACTTTCCGTAATCGTACCCCCTCAACCTCATATTTAAATTAAACCTCTTGACGAAAAACTTTTGGGGAAATTGCCAGAATTGAACATTTTTTAACTTTGGAAGCACCTTTTGGGCTGGAAAGATTTTTTAAATTTTTTAATTTTTCCACTTTGATCGCGTTTTGTAAGAAAACGGTAAGAGATAGAACAAAATGTTAAACACAAAAGTTGTGGACTTTCAAACTAACGACTTTCCACCAGATTTAAGATCCAATCATCCGTTTAGCCACTATTCACCCGAGAAGGAGCTCCGGCACACAATCCTTCAAATTGCCCATGTTAATCTTTTGGAGATAATGTTTAATGAGTGTGAGTCAGCTGCCAAATAAAACAGCTGATTTATGCTCGATCACCTATATACGAACTAGCCAAAGATTAACGAGATTCTTTAGCGAATTTTCCAACTGCGAGCGAAGCGAAGCAGCCATCTGAGGCCGAAGACGGAGGCGGGGTTGGTACGCGAAGCGTCCAGGGGCAGAGCCCCTAGTTATTATTATATTTTGTATTGTTTAAAAAATGGCAGATCAACTTGAAACCAGACAATAGGTTTTCGGACTTACGTTTGTATTATGAACTGTACCTATATTTTTTGGACTAAGGAATTTTACATTAGTTTGTTTACTTCTTTGTCACCAAACACAAAAATATACAAGCGGTTTGATTTACCGAGTCGTGAAATATAATACGGAGCTGACCGGTGTTTTCAATAAACATAAACTTTCTCTGTTCTTGAAAACAATTCTCGTTTTAAAAGTTCCGGAAAAGTAATTATGTGCAACTTGAATTGCATAACATTCCAAGTACGTTTAGTTATTTCAAAGTGGATTAAATTCTTTGTATGTGTACAAAATTCTCGAGCAAACCTTGAAGTGCTTCAGATTCTCCATTAAACCGCATTAAAAGTAATAATAAAAACGTGTTAGAATAAATTCTTTAAACGAAGTTGCAATTTTTTGTATTCCGATTATTGGATAAACACTACATACTTTATTTGTATTTAAATCACAGTAATATGTCTTTATTAGTTACATCGATACGTAAGTATAACACAAATTGTAAAATAATTTAAGGTTAAGATGATAAACAAAACCGTTGCTAAATCAAACAGTGGTCATGACTACATAAGTAAATAAATAATATCACTAACATAACAACTCATGAGATAACGTGTATACAATACAGATGGCAAAAGTTAGCGCCAAATTAGATTGATTCCTTACCATTTATTTAAACTAAATTTCATAACTTTAAAAGGTGTATTAGATGTAGTCAACATGGTCCCTATACCGCCCAGTAATATGTGTTTCGGCTTCCATGGTGAGTGTTAAGGGTTAAACAAATTTCATTAGGTTATCTTAAAATTCTCAGTGACAATTGACATTTCAGAAAATACCCTATTTGTGACACCCGCTGATAAGTTTAGTTCATGTTACGTTGTTGACAACAAACAAAAGAGCCACTTCCCTTCTCGCTCATCTCCTTCTACAACACCCAGCTGAGCTGTTCAGACAAGTCGATCTGGTACAGGCCGTGAGGTGAGCAGTGATGGTCTATTCGAATAATTTTTATTCGAATATTCGATTATTTTGTTTTAGTCGATTATTCGAATACTTTAGAATTATTCGAATAAACTACCAAGTGAATAGTGAATATTGGTTAAACTAGTTAGGCATATAGGTTATTCGAATAACTAAGCGATTGAATAGAAATGCTATGCCGTATACCGTTATTACCGTTACGTTTACTTTAGAATTATTCTAACACGTCGTGAATAGTAGATAGGGGTTAGGCATATAGGTTATACGAATAACTAAGCAATTGAATAGAAATGCTATGCCGTATGTAGTTTGTCGTTACGTGTTAGGAAGGCTCACGGATCACATACAATTATTAGATAGTTTGGTACAGGTACATATTCGATAAATTGGTAATATAATAATTTCGGATAAATGAAACCAATATTAAAACTAAAGGAAATCGATCACGTGAAAGCAATACTTACTTTTTATCCGTGGGATAAGTAAACAGGATGTTTGCAAATAGATTCCAGGAAAGGCAGGAAATCTACCGGCCTCAGCACTTTGTCTGGCATATTCGCCGATTCCAAGAATGTCATACTGTACTTCTATTCAACTATTCGAATACTCGTACAAGGCAAGTAATCTATGACTCATTCGTCTAGCTTTTATTCGAATAAAATTATTCGATAGTTTTTTTTTATTCGAGTCGATTATTCGATTAGTAAAAGTATTCGATTATCCCATCACTAGAGGTGAGTGATGAAACTCTCGATGCGAGTAGGAGGGGAGTAGAAGAGGGGAGACTTAACTAATGTGGTTGGTGCCCTAGCATCTGTCCCGCGCATGCGCAAACTTTCTCCTTACCACTGCGCAGTGCGCACTCCCAATACAGTTTAATCACTAGGCTCACGAGTAACACTCGACGCACCCAAATCCAATCCACGATTCGTGAGATACATGCTCAAAGTATTTTGATTCCGTCTCACTGGTCAGTACCCAGTTAGATCTGTGAGATAGTGCACGCGCCTACAGCTTCAAATAACATATTGTGAGCCCGTGTCACAAAAAAAGAAAACCGCTCGTGGCTATATGGCTGCACAATCTGGGTATCTCAAGACGGGTTTCATAGAATCTGTTGTAAATAAACAACATACGATGTGTTTATTGTGTCATAAAACATTATCCATCGAGGCAATGAAGCCCAGTCGATTCCGAGAACATCTTTATTCAAAGTATCCAAATGGCACATTTTTTAAAGTAGAGTTACTTCCCTCCTTTAAGCACTACTGTGTGGGGCAGGTGGGTGGTTAGAAAATGTTATTACGTACAGCGATACAAAAGTAGGCGGTAGGTATTAAAAGGTCGAATACTCCTGATAATAGAGGAGACCCTGGGTGCTTCGCACCCTTCCTATTTCCTCACATGTTTTAATATTCATTTTAAAAGATATAGGATAATACTAAGATGGTAAGTAATATTACATGTTTTCAAATTATTAAGTCAATGATACGAAAAGGAATGAAAAAAAGTAAAATATAAGTAACTCATACATAAAAAATATAAATACAAATTCAAAATATGAAATCAGCTGTTAATTAATAATGGTAAGAGGAGTAAACAGATGATTACTATACCAGCACTTAACTTCAATCACCTGAGTTATTTATTTTATATAAGCATTTCTAAAAACTATTTGTATGAATAAATATTCTTTGAAATATTTTGAAAATTTCAGTATTTTTTAGCCTTTTATATTGATATATAACACATAAACAATGTTTAGAATCAATCATTTTAGCCACGGATCAATTTTGAATAATATTAATACTTATAAGTGATTTTTTACCATGTCAGTGATCCTTGTTGGTTTTTCTATCTAAAAAACAATTGCAATTTCGGACCTAACTGTCCATCATCAGGTTATATAAAAATATTATTAAGACAAAATAACATATAAACAACACATATTCATTCCGCTTGGAGATCGTTAAAGTTCAATGCGCACTGTCGTTTGGTGAGTTAGCATTGACGTCATTGACTGGGTTAAACAGTGTCGTAGGTGTCCCCTCCCCTCCCCGTCTCGTGATTATCGTATAGAACAATAAGTTAGATTTAAATGATTGTTGACCATTCAGTATATTGTTAGGATCGGACTTTGAAGCTCTGTAAATTTCAAACTCTTCCAATGCGTCTAGAGTGTGTCCTATTCTACATTTGTGTAATATCATTGTATTTGGATGACCTAATAGAACTCCGATCCAATGCAATATTTCAATCCACTGGAAATTCGACGATAGTGGCGCGATCTATGGGGGAAACGACGGAAGCGGTGCGTAGCACCAATGCCTTGAACGATTTCTTCCTAGCGCTACCTCGCGGCACGATCATGCAATATTTTCCCGACAACCTTTTTCTCGCCACACAGCCAAATATTCATGCATGATCTATTTTATTATTCATGATCTATGGTAGTATACTCAGGTTGGTGTTGATGTCTGTATAGGAATGGAGGTTATTAATGAGATCTTCTGCGTATGTCGATTTTATAATCCTCAGGTTACTGGGCGGTAGATGTTCCTTAAATCTTATGTTAAAAGGACGTCAGGTTTGACCTATCCGGTATAACAAGGGCAATCGTTCCATGTCAATTTGTAGACGCCAGTTGAATTATGTTTCTCCACTTTAATTTAAGTTTTTGGTTTAAATAAGGTTTCTAATTTGTTGGTTGTGGGTATGTAACAATTGTGTTGTGCTGGTCATTATATTTCTCAGAGTGTGGTTGAATATGTTGCCGTACTCACATGATGCGTATTTTACATTCTTTTTTACTATTATAACATTCACCTTGGTATTCAAAAACAACAATAACTTGAACTACTTGGACCTAAGCATATCTCGGATTAACAATAAAATAGCTTTCAACATCTGTAGAAAACCAACAATCACTGATAAAACTATACAATAATACATCCAACCACCCACAAGAACAAAAACTTGCCGCCTGCAACTGTTATGTACAGAGGCTCTTATCCATCCCCATGTCTTCCAAAAACTACGAGAAGGAGAGAAATCTCATGAAGCACAACGCCCAGGCCAACGGATACAGGACTACCATTGTAGACCAACTAATAGGAAACACAATAGAAAACTGGCTTAAGATCACATTTTTGACTCTACTAAGCGACCGAAAGAATATATTTTTCCGAAATTTATGGTTTTTATTTGAGGAATCACAAGCTACAAGTTCGAATTTCGGATCTGTGAGATGAGGTAAATTTTTTCAAAATATGTAACCTTTACTATGTAAGCCTATAACAGTTAATTAATCTATTATTTACCTAATCATAAACGGGGTAAAATCAAGTAAGGTAAATACACTTTACTTTAGAGAAAGAAATATATCAGAGTTTTATTCAAAAGCTTTTAGTCTATACTTCTTAAAATAATACAATTATTTCACTTTAATTTACTTGATTTTATATTGAAGTACATTGAATTTGTGAACGGAAAATAAATTGGAATTTCAATAATCTTATATTTACAAAATATGTAAAAGTGTTTATAAATTCCATTAAAAATAATTTCAGTTCACTGCGCAATCTATGGATTTCCTACGTATACACACATTTCAAAAACATATTACATATCGTAAATTTCCAATCAATTTATTTCCAAGTAAATGCAATTTTCCACTCGGGATGATTCATCCCCTAAGGTAAAATATCGACAGGAATGTAAAAACTTAATAAATGTTTTTGATTTCAAAATATCAGAATGTGGAGAAGCGAATCTGTAAATTTGAAATATTTAATTAATTGATGGAAACATTCTAAAATATGAAATGTATTAGCTTCTGATTGAATTATAATATTTCTAGAACAAACGTACTGTCAGAGTATGTTGAAGTAGACTTAATATAGATTAAACGATTACTAAAAAATGGATGCACTAAATACTTTAAAATACCTAATATTAAATTTATTGGTTTTATCAAAATATATCACTATATCTATAGTTTCAGAATATTTTTACCAATATATACTTTGAACAAACAACTGAATAATTGACTTCCCTAGTAGAAATTTGGTGTACACATTTTGCGTACTTCGTTTTACCACCATTCCTAGAATGTTGTCTCTAATACATTTTGTAAATGTCAACTGGGTGTAGAATTTATAAATAAACTAGCTGAATACCCGTGCTTCGATACGGAGAATTGTTTTGCATCACTATGTGAAATAATTGTAATATTTCTCCCTCATTTTCTTTCATCTTTTATTTCATGAAAGAGAATTATTACATGTATTTTCAATTAGTTTGGTATGTTTTGTTCATTGGCTGCCCGTCAACTGTCTCCGTCAAGGTATGTTTGTTGAATAATTTAAATCAATTAAAAATAAATTCAGAGTGAAGAGCGTCTTCTTTTTCAACCGCTAAATCTACAGACTGGTAAATCACAGTCTTGGCTGGATGTTGTAGATCGAACAGAAACGACTTTAATATGCGCATGCATAGATCGGGATGGACTTGATCAGCTTTACGCATTTAAATATTTCCTTAAAATTAATAAATGCCAAACTTCATATCTCTTTCTTTAAGGAAAGAATACCAACTAATATTTATAGTTTTTAGGGGTTGTTATCACATTTTCACCCCTTAGCAGCACGTAATAAAATGTAAGACTTGTTTACTTTTGATATGTTTTTTAAGGAATAAATGTACAAAATTTCAGCTTTTTAACTTTAAGGAAAGTATAACAAACAACATATTTTTTTTCAGGGATTGTTTCAACCCTTAAAGGCCAAATATTTTAAAATTATTTCTTAGTGCATCTCTAGTCCCTATGAGCATACGTGTACCAAATTTCACGTTCCTCAACGTTATTCAATTAATATTTATTGTTTTAGGGATTTTTGATACTTTTAAATCCCTTAGCAGAACGTTAAAAAGTGTAAAACTGGTTTATTTTATATGCATCTTGTAAGAAAATAACGTACAAAATTTCAGCTCTCTAGCTTTCAGGAAAGTATAAAAATTGATATTAATTGCTTTAGGGGTTGTTGCTACATTTTCACCCCTTAGCAGAACGTGACAAAAAGTAAAACTGGTTCACTTTTTTTATATGATTTTAAGAAATAAATGTAAAAAATTTCAGCTTTCTAGCTTTAAGGAAAGTAAACAAAAAATATGTATAGTTTTAGGGGTTGTTTCGACCCTTTAAGGCCATATATTTTAAAATCCTTTCTTATTGCGCCTCTAGTGCCTCTAGTGAGCAATATGTGTACCAAATTTCACGTTCCTAAGTAATATTCAATTATTATTTATAGTTTTAGGGGTAGGTACTACATTTCCACCTCTTAGCAGAACGTACAAAATGTAAAACTGGTTTATTTTTTCTATCTATCCTATAATAAATAAATTTACAAATTATTAGATCTCTAGCTTTAAGGTAGGTATAAAAATGGATATTTATTGTTTGTAGGGGTTGTTATCACATTTTCACCCTTAGCAGGACGAACGAAATCTAAAACTGGTTTACTTTTTATATGTATCTTGTACGAAATAAATGTACAAAATTTCTGCTTTTTGGCTTTAAGGAAAGTATAACAATGGATAGATTTGATTAGCTTTACGCATTTAAATACTTCCTTAAAATTAGTACATGCCAAATTTCAGACCTCTAGCTTTAGGGAAAGAATAGCCTATAAATTAATATTTATGGTTTATGGGTTGTTACAACCCTTAAACGCAAAATATTTCAAAATCCTTTCTTAGTGCGCCTCTAGCACCGTTGAGCAATACAATTTGTGTACCAAATTCCACGTTCCTAGGCCGTATGGTTTTTGAGATATAAAACAAACAATATTTATGGTTTCAGGGGTTGTTTCTACCCTTAACCCTCTAACTGTCAGACCACTCATATTGAGTGGTCTCAACGCCCTGTAGTAGTGAATTGTGTAGTCTGGGACAACTCAACTTGTATCATTGTATTTGGATAACCTAATAGAACTCCGATCCAATGCAATATTTTGTTCCACTGGAAATTCGACTTTTTTGGCGCTATCTATTGGGGAAACGAAGGAAGCTGTTTGAAACACCAATGCTACCAATGCTTTCTCCCTAGCGATACATCGCGGCGTGATCATGTACTATTTTCGCCACAACCTTTTTTCCGGCACACAACCCCCGTATGGATGCAAGATCTATTTATTATTCATGATCTACGCTTGTATTGAATATTTCATCCACTAAAAATAATCCAATCTCAATAAATCAAAACCCGTTTGAAAGGAAATGATTTAAACTTTAATTTTTGTATTTACAAGTTTTATAAAACGTCTATTTACAAACGTAATCACCGTTGCAGTTTATTAGTTTTGTACAACTCAGTTGACGCGCGGATTTTGTCCCAAAACTTAACGAAATAAGGCATCTTTCCTCTCTGTCTACAGCCCGTCCAGTTCTTTGTCTGACTTAAATCTATATACCGTTGGATCTGTTGCAATTCCCTCTAAATAACGTTGCCAGCCAATCAAAATTCCGTCGGATACATCTATAGATATGAGGGACCAATAAACAGCCTAATTTATAACACGTGAAAGACGGTTGATATCATTCTAGTTTTAGAAATCTTTTGTTACCTTTGTGTAGAGAATGATTCAAGCCAGCATTTAGTTTGAAACAAATATGGGTTACTAGACAGGGTTTTTGTGTAGGACCGTGGGAAAGTCTGTGTTTTCAGGGTCTCAAACCAATTTTGAATTTTGAACCTAACGGACTTTTTTAACATGCAATAGATAGGCCGTTTACGCGCGCTTCTTTGTATGTGTAGCAAGGATTTCAGACATTTTTCCTCACTTTTGTTATTCAAGTAGAGATTATTCAAACACTTTTGTGAAATAAGAAAAAACATGTATACAGTTCTTTTTTTTTATTTATTCTCTACACTTTATTATAATAATATTTCATTTTTGGGAAAAGCAAATATTCCTAAATTACGTTTGAATGTATGGCTAGTTTTGTTAGCACCCTTTTAGTTGGAACATAAAAACTGTTGTTTTCAAAATAAGAATTTTGAAATTGTAAAATGTTTTTAGAACTAAATTACGAAACTTTTTTACGCTTAAGAAAAAATTACAAAAAATGTTTAGTACTTGTTATGTAGGTCTAAATTTGAACTTTTCCTTTCGTTACTGAACAGTTTTTGTTTCTTGAGCTAATAACTTTTACAATAAAATTTCACATCAATACATTTTTTAATTGCATATATAAATTCTTTGGACGTTTATCTACAATAAAGCCACGCAACACTTTTGGATTGGGATAGAATTACTATATTTGGTGATTTTTTTAAAATTTGCTTGCACACGCACCGAAATGGCTTGGCATTGCAAAAAATTTACATTGACAGTTCTAGGGTTTAAACGCGAAATATTTTAAAATCCTTTCTTAGTGCGCCTCTAGCACCTATGAGCAATAAAATTTGCGTACCAAATTCCACGTTCCTGGGCCATATGGTTTTTGAGATATAAAACAAACAATATTTATGGTTTCAGGGGTTGTTTTAAACCTTAAACGCAAAATATTTGAAAATCCTTTCTTAGTGCGCCTCTAGGGTCTATGAGCAATATGTGTACCAAATTTCACATTCACAGGAGGTATTGTTTTCGAGATACTGTGATGAGTGAGTCAGTCAGTGGTATTTCAGCTTTATATACAGGGGGTACCCGAACTCTCTAGACCCCTTTTGTGGATATGTTCCTGGGATCCAGACAAACATATTTCACAATATAAACATGGGTCTACGGTGCTTATTTTTTCGTCTGTCTGTCTGTATGTGTTTTTTACAAAATACTTAATATTTTTGGAAGTAGAAAATATATTATTGAGGTCAAATTTTGTACACCTATTTGTTGCGTAACCTTTTATCACTTTACAAAAAATTAGAACACTATTTTAAATATTTTCAAAATGGCGGCCGTTTATAGTTTTTAATGTCAAATATCTCAAAAACCGCTAACTTAACGAAAAAATTGTTTTTTTAATGACAAACGCAATGATTTTTTATTTTGTGTATAGCTCAAAGGAAAACAGAGATATTGAAAAAAAAGGCAAATTTTATTTCTTGGTACCCAGAATTACTCTAGAAACAAAATATTTTAATGCGTTTTAGGTCAAATATCGCAACAATTACTGCAATTACTGAACAGGAACCGATTTTATTAAATTTATCTGCTCATTTTACGTAACTAAATTAAATTTTACACCTTAATTAACGGCCTACATATTTCAATAGGGATTTGTTTCTGTGAGTAATCTGAAACACGGGTGAGATCTTTCGCCAGCTGTAACTCTCAACGAAGCATTTCTGGACCTATGAATATATGAACTTTTTCATAATTTTTTGCTAGTGGAATCAGCTCAAAAAGTGCTTGGAACATTACCCAAATAACTTATTATTTTAGCTCATAATAACTTTAAAATATTTTGTTTTTAGAGTAATTCTGGGTATTGTTGACAACTACCAAGAAATAAAATTTGCCTTTTTTTGTCAATATCTCTGTTATGCTTTGAGCTACAGGCAAAATAAAATAACCATTGTGTTTGTCATTAAAAAAGTAATTTGTTTTGTCTCTTTGAATTTTTTCGTAAAGTTAGATGTTTTTGAGATATTTGACATTGAAAATTAAAAACGGCTGCCATTTTGAAATTATTTAAAATAATGTTCTAATTTTTTCTACTTCCATAAATATTAAGTATTTTGTAAAAAACACATACAGAAAGACAGACGAAAAAATAAGCACCGTAGACCCATGTTTATTTTGTGAAATATGTTTGTTTGGACCACAGGAACATATCCACAAAAGGGCTCCAGAGAGTTCGGGTCACCCTGTATATAGATATCCCTTGTTCTCGTTCATTCGGCGTTCTTGTCCACCTCGATCGTCATACTTTATGATTCTTCTCTCTATCAACAACAGCAGTACTCCAGCCAGCTTCTCACGTCCAGTATTCAACACCACCCCCTCTCTGTTCAAGGCTAGTGTTTAGAAGGTTGCCCAAGACAAGCGCGCACCCCTGTTGTGCATGAAGTCACGCTCCGACCTCACGCCTTCTCAACGTACCTGGACAGTGCTGTTTGTAGCCACGATTTAGTCGTTTATTCTGAGGAGCCATCAGTTATGATTTTTGTCTGTGTTTAAAGCGCGTTTACAACGGAGTTGTCAACATGTTGCCAACAAGTTGAAGCAAATTGTTGCCAGTTTTAAGCAAATGATGACAACTTTTGGATGTTGCCAACATGTTAACAACAAAAATTTCGTTTCCCGTCGGTTGTCGGTAAAGATCAAAGAAAGTTGACAACAAAATATTGTCAACATGTTGACGGACGCTAAAAGACGAGCAACTTGTTGGCAAAAAGTTGACAACTTTCCCCACTTCACCTTCGCTCGCCAGACAGCGCGTCATCACTCCAGTTGTAGTCAAGGCCAAGCCCATAAACGTGTGTTTGTGTAGGTAAAGGTCAGGTGCAGTTGTTGTAGGTCGTGTGCAAAACTAACTGAACTGATAGAAATGTACAGGGAACGAGAGGTTCTTTGGACAGGAATAGTTGTTCCCGTTTTTATGACCTCGCTATCAAAGGTTTCCTGTTCTAGAATGAAATAGACGATTCACTCCGCCTTAAAAAGTTGTGGAAATGAACTCAGGCTAATACCACCTTATCAGCATTTTCAGGTTCCAGCAGCATGGTTTTTCTTAGTACACAGGTATTGATTTTCTGTAGTTCGTGTCACTTTTCTGGATTTTATGTCCTACCATTGCTATCACGAACTCAAAGTCACAACTTGTCATCCTCAAAAAGTTTTGTATTCTTCCGTCGCTCCTCAGTTCACCTATCAAAGGATCACTGTCATCTTTACGTAAACCAGATAATAGGTCACTCCCACTATACTTCTCTTTATCCCTCAAAGAAGGCTTCACCCAATATCTTCTGGGACGTCTCTGATAATGGCTGGCCAAGATTACACAAGCAGCCACAGCTAGAGGTAGCATCCTATGCAGTAAACATCATGGACGCAACCGAAGTAACAGGTGAGTGAAATGTATTGGGTTAAAAATAAACTGCTGACGTGATCAAATTATTTGCGCAAACAATTATTTTGATGCCAACTTGTTTTCCACTTATTGTCAACCTGTGTGTCAAATTGTTGTCAACATGTTGATAGTAAATTTTGTTGCCAACATTTGGTGTAAACGCGGCTTTAGTGTTGCGAGATTTTGTGAAACTAAAAAGTAGTGATTAAAATGCCAAGTGAGCCATGTGCAGTGACAGTTTGTAACAACAGCCACGTAAAAACACGTGAGTTGCCTGGTGACAGGACTAAAATACTGCATCACAGATTCCCTAAGGATCCAAAACTATTCAAACAATGTGCTCAATGCTGCAAACTGACAGATAACCCTCTTACTTCTGTAGTTTGTTCTCATCATTTTACTACCAATTATTACGAAAGAGATTTGAAAGCAGAACTGTTAATGCTAGCCTCCAAGAGAGTGCTTTAGTCAGATGTAGTTCCATCTATCAAACTAGATTTAAAACAAAAACATAACTTACTATATACAAAACCGTAATTAAAGATAGAGAAACCCGCATTAAGAATAGAGAAATCAAAAAACTTGTTGAAACACTTGTTAAAAAAGTAAATGTAGAAAATACAACAACTACAGAAATTGGGCTGCACTCGAACTGCCACAAATTTTGGGTTCATCTGAAACGCACGAACTGCCACAGTCATTAGAGGGGATTAGAAAGGGTCATTTCGCAAGATAAGAAACACACGAACTGCCACAATGGTTCGGTCAGGTAGCGGCTACAAGTGAGGGAAAAACGGGAATTATACTCCCGAGGTTATCCCTCGATGATATTCCTGCACATTACTTATATTTCAAACATAAGTCAGGGAAAAACGGCTAAGGCTGTGAGTAATAACCATTGTTTTCAATCGGCCTCAAGAAGTCAAAGAAGTGATAGCTCAGCATCGAGACAAAAAAATATTGCAACAGGAGCGTTTTATTTCCAATCAATATTGCATTTAATAGTTTCTAGTATCAAGAATCCTTTAAAAATAACTGTTATTAACATAGCACGAAGTTAATAAACCTAACCTAACGTAACCTAACCTAAGCTAACCTAACCTAACCTAACCTAACCTAACCTAACCTAACCTAACCT
>JAGFPH010000993.1:0-14020 GCA_018207615.1 Philaenus spumarius
ATATTATTTTGACTACAGTAAGTTGGGAGAAAGTTTGTGTCAGTTAACTGATACCGTTTATTTAATAATAGAAACTAGAGGACTCCTCTCTCTGCTCAGTTCGCGCGCCATCCTCTGCGGCGAAGCAAATGCAAACAGATTATTGTACTGTATACTGTGGTATTTTCAGGGAAATGAGGATTTATTAGGACAGAGGCATTTGGATCGGGATAGGGACGGGGGGAGGGTAGCAGCGGTTTTTTCCTGACGCATGCGCAGTAGGGCCGGAGTTTTTGCGTGAATGACAGGATTTTTCTATAATAGAGCGATAAAGAAAAATGTTTTTCATTTTAAAATACTATTGTGATAAAACCGTTATATTTGTCGGTTTCGTGCGTTGTTTACATAATTGTTAACGCCCGATACATACAGAGGGTTGTTATAAGTTTAACATGTGTATCTTTGTGTCTATGTCCAGTATTTGTGTATCTGTCTGTGGCATCGTAGCTCCCAAACGGATGAACCGATTTTGATTTGGTTTTTTTTAAAGGTGACGTGATTGAGAGTGTTCTTAGATACGATTGAAGAAAGTCTGTTCAACCGTTCGGGGGTTTTTAAAAATTGTAATGTATTTGCTATGCTAAAATGCTGGGACGGTTATATTATGGAACCGTTGGCACGCGAGTACACCTCGCGTATTTCTTCGGTTTTATACTGAATCTAAACCCTAAACATCACGTAATTCGTACTTGTATTCGTAGCAGAATGTTTTGCAAAGTAGGAACATATTTCACGCATACATTTTCACCATCGTAATCTACAAGAGGATCACGTGACCGTCTATTATTAGGTTAAGCCTAAAGTTACACTGACTAATATCCGCAAAGCCCGTGCGTTACGATCGTGCATCGTCTGTCTTCCATCTTGACAGAATGGCGGTTAGATTATGGGCTTTTACAAAGTGAATACATACACATTGGCTAAATATTTACAATAATAAAATGTTTTATTACGTACTTGGGCTATATTTACTGTTTCCGTAGCGTTGAGTGCGTTTGATGAACAGCTGTATCCGTTTGTGACGTTGGCGAAAACAAGTTAGTGTATTCATGATGTTTTGAATTTGTTTAATAATTCAAGTATTTAAACAATATTATTATTCATGTCTATTGCTAGTATAAAATTTGTAATTAAGGGTCAACTCTAGTAAAACAGAAAGCAACCTGCGACTCCCTATAGCGGCGGTAGTTTACGCGGACATTGCTCATCCTAAATCCATTTAAAACCCGCAATTATTCAAATAGCGGTTTTTTTTAAAATACCAAACTCTGGCGGACAAAATTCTTCATCCGAATGGCTTGGTCATTTTTCGCTATAATTAATAGTTACAACTTAAAAAAATATTTAAATCGCCCTATAGCGGCGCTAGGTTGCACGGACATTGCTCAGCCTAAATCCATTTAAAACCAGCAATTATTCAAATAGCGTTTTAAAAAAAATACCAAACTCTTGCGGACGAAATTCTTCATGCGAATGGCTTGGTAGTTTTTCGCTATAATTAATAGTGACAACATAAAAAAATATTAAAAATCAATGTTTTAAATTGTTAATAAATATTAAACAAAATATTTTTCTTAGTTTTGAAAAAGCCATTTGCATGCATATTGACCATAGCTTTAAAATGACATATCGTTTATAATTTTCCGATCAAAAATAAAGGAAAAATTTGGATTTTAATTTGACATTGGTGTTATGGAGTGTCAGCCAACATGGCCGACAGCTAGAGCCGACTCTTAAATCGTGAAATTATAAATTATTAAAACTTGCGCAAACTTAAATAATTCCATCACGCAGCTGAACCGCTGACGTGAGTTGAGGGGATTTCCAAAATTAAGTTTACACGTTTTAGGGTTTCAACCAACTATTTTGGAAACTGATCTACTCATGAAGGCGCTGAATAGCTGCCTCTGTGATATTATTAGAATTTGTTTGCACCTAAGCCTCCAGCTTCGACTCACGCGCTCCTTCGTCCCACTCGCAGCGGAAAAACTCACCGTTGCGGCCTCGAGTGATGGACTGCTTCGTTTTGCTCGCAGAGTACGAACTCGGCCATTGGGCCTCGGAGCAGAAGATGCCCCCACGGTAAAATCCCCCACGTGTTTTATGGTGTTTTAAGTTTTGATCGAATTTGGGGGAACCAAGCGAGCTATACAGTCGTGTAAAAAATACACAAAATGTGCCGAATAAGTTTACATCCTACATTTATTTTTTCAGAATAACAATGTTTCATTTTAGTACTAAAAATCTCCAAAAACAGTTCCGGTAAAAAAAACTTGCTTCTGGTTGTTGGATTTCTTGGCAAACGAACTCGTCCGAGCCACTTAGATTACAGTATCCTCAGACTAGGAATGTGTCTGGCCTTAAGGGGATTATCCCTTCTATTTCTCCCCGAATTTGCCTTGGCGGTACAACCAATTCCACGATAACTAGGTTCTCATATTACATACATAACTAAGAAAGTGACAATTCCGTAATGGGCAGCGTCTCATTTTCTTATAGTTTTACCTCCTCCTCTCAGACACACTCCAAGATTGAGGCTACTGTACTAACATGCGTACCAAATTTGAAACAAATCAGACTTAAAATGCGGCCGATAGAGTGCGAGCACATACAGGGTGTCTTGCGACCATATGAACAAACTTTATCACGTTATTCAGCATGTCAAAAGAAACAAAAAATGTAATATAACATGTGCCCTATCTCATTCCGTTTTCGGTCTGTCTGTCTGTATGTGTTTTTTTCAAAATATTTAATATTTTTAGAAGTAGAAAAGATATTGAGCTCAAACTTTGTACACCTATTTGTTACGTAGCCTTTTATCACTGTACGAAAAATTAGAACAATATTTTAAATATTTTCAAAATGGCGGCCGTTTATAATTTTTAATGTCAAATATCTCAAAAACCGCTAACTTTATAAAAAAATCACAAGAGACAAAACAGTTTACTTTTTTAATGGCAAACACAATTACGTTTTTATTTTGTCTGTAGCTCAAAGGACACAGAGATTTTGACAAAAAAAAAGGAAAAATGTATTTCTTGGTAGTTGTCAACAATACCCAGAGTTACTCTAGAAACATGATTGGATATTTGATACATGACATCTGTGCGAGTTTTCAAGAGAAAATCAATGGTGAAGACTGTGCATCGATATTTCAAACCATTTCTTGTACATACTTCCAATTATTTAAGGGAACCTTGTTACACACTTATTGTAGATCTTTCTAAACAATTTTATCTCTTGACACCCTTACCTCCGAACCCAGCCTCAACAGTTTAAAGTCGAAACCTTAATGGCCGTCGCTGGGGGGGGGGGAGGTAACCAAACCATACCATGTAAACCCCATGGGGTTGCGGAGTTATAGTGGCACGCACGGTCTAATCATGTTTACATTAATTTATTATATACTGTACTAGGGGAAACCCCTGCGTGCTCCACACGCACACCCCGTTGGAACCTTCTATACACATAATCATGTTAAGTTTTCTTTATAATAAAGGTGTAGGATTAATAATAACCCCAAAGCTAAGATGGTAAATAATGTTAAATGTTCAAATCAAATTATTTCGTATATTTTATAACAGCAGTTACAATAAAGGTTAAAAAAACTAGCAACGCTCAGGTCTACACTTTAATAAAAACCTAACCTAAAAGTTAGAAATACAAATAATTGTTTCAAAGTTTGAAATCGGACGTTAATGGAAATATTAGAGCAAACAGCTGTTTTATCTGTTATTCTATTCAATTGGTTGCTATGTTAATGAATGTAAATACATTCAAGAAATATGTGTTGGTTCATCACTCTAGGGCCTAATCTAAAACATTTTCCGACTAAATTTACAAATATTGAAATAAAAAGTAAATGTGGGACCCCCGTCAGGAACGAATTTCATCACGCCTTTTCTTCAATTCTTTTACCAGCCTTAATCGCAACCTACACACATAATTTTAACATTTCAATTGCCGTTTATTATTAGATTGTTTTTTTTTTACAAATATTTACTGTTTCCATACGTTTAATGTTATGATAATAAAGGTGTAGAATTAATTATAACATCAAAGCTATGATGGTAAACACAGATAAATGTCCATCCATTGTAAATACATTCAATAAACATAAAATGTTGGTTCATCAGTCTAGGCCTAACCTAAAATTATTGTGTGTATGTTTAATTTATTTTACCTGTCTTGACGGCAACACACATACAATTATTTTAGGTTAGGCCTAGACTTAAAATTACTTTCTAGGCCTAACCTAAAATTTCAGCACTTTACGATAAATCTTAACTACGCCGGACGGAACCGATAGTCTCTTAATTTAAATTGATGAAAAAAACACATGTTTCTTGAATGTATTTACATTTATTGCCATAGCAACCAAATTTGTATCGCCTTTTGAAGTGATAACTTTTATTGGCCCGTTGGGCACTTTCGCTTGACTGTGTTTATGAAATCTCGCGTCACGCAAACGTTTTGTTTAGACACAAGTCAGAGCGTGGAGAGGGAATAGGCGACACATAGTAAATATAGACAAGTAAGCACGTGGAGAGGGAATAGACGATACATAGTATATAATAATACGTTATTATAATAATTATAATATTAATATATTATAATACTATTATACTATAATAAGTATGTGAAAAATAGTGACCATTATAATGTAAGCATTATTTATTTAGTGACAAATGATTTTGAGTGAGGTATTAGTGTATGCACTCTACATAGAATTCTAAGAATAATTCAATATGTAAGGGATAATTATTATAATAATAATAATTATATGATATAATAATTATAATATTATAATAACTTATTATAATATATTATATATCGTTAATTTTACCTCTTTAAAATATTACTAGTACTTCCCTGATTTAATACGATGGTTTAGTTCAGTTAATTACGTTTATTTATTTACATTGGTCTATAAATAAACACTTGCATCAGGAATTTAAACAATCAAACTAACAGCTGTCTTGTTAGTTAAACAGATTGTTAATAGGTGGCGCCTTTCATTAGGAACCATATGATATGTAATATACAACTTTTTAAATCATTTTTTGTAACGAAAACATGAATTTTAAGCTGTTAGTCTATTTTTCGTCAATAGCGGGGAACATAAGCTTTAAAATTATGCTTGAATAATTGATTTGGATAAAGAATTAAGGGAGATATCATTAGCGACAAAAAAAAAAAACACCGCTGAGAAATAATATATAAGAATATTGATTATTCTTTCAACAAGCTGATAATAAATGGGTAAAGATTTGATTAGGAGTATTTTTAATTGTCACTACAAGCTGAGAAAAGAAGTTATGGCTCGGTCGTAAACTACCAAAACGTTTCATGTGTGCGGTTCATATGATTTACTGATAACCGACCTTTTGAGACTTTTGATCCGGTCTGTTTATAAATAGCGACAAGAAATAAACATGGCACTCGTCTTCTATTCAAGCCAGAAAAACTACAAACAAAACCAGTTTCATAATTGGGAATACCTGGCATTTCTGGTATTCATTTTGTTTAAAATGTACGTAAAAATGAATCCAATTATAGTTTTTGTCCCAAACCGGTTTCTCTTTTTTGTTAGCGAACTAGTAAGTCACC
This sequence comes from Philaenus spumarius, assembly GCA_018207615.1. Taxonomy (NCBI): domain Eukaryota; kingdom Metazoa; phylum Arthropoda; class Insecta; order Hemiptera; family Aphrophoridae; genus Philaenus; species Philaenus spumarius. The sequence continues at coordinate 5,650 of JAGFPH010000993.1, forward strand.
GTGAAAACCCACAGGCAGATTAATTAGATACATATAAAAAAATACATAGTTTATAAAGAATTTTATTTTAAAACAACAAACTTTACCTGGGCTGATTACCTATGCTGAGGGAATTTTTAACTGGTAAATGTGTACAATTATCAACTCATATTAAAGCTAGTGTACGTCCGTGAGTAACATATAATATAACAGCTGATTTCACCCATCATCTGTAATACTTAAACAAACCCAGTGTAGATTATACTTTGGGGTTATGTTTACAACGTCAATCATTATTATGAACTTGATTTTTTAAAATATGAGTTATAGAACTAATGTATGTTATAATACGTAATAATATTTCCTTTGATGTTATAAATTGTTTATAAATACAACTTTTTATCAACAATATAATTATATTCGTCTATACAAATAATTTAAAGAAGAAATATCTGTTCGTTTAACTTCTGAAACATTCGTTGATCTTCGTATAACATATAAACATATTTTATTGTTAATTTATTCACTATACAGAAATATTAATAACTTCTAAATCATTTGATGTATCAATATGAAATAAAAAGCAATTAAAAGATAATATTTGTATCTTTCTTTAAATGTATAATAACATACACGAATTCAAAATTTTAACAAATATTCCTACAGTTTTATAATCCTTATAATTTTACACATTTACCGAGTTAAAAATCCCCATCAGCATAGTTAGGCCTACAGTTTTATAATCCTTATAGTTGTACACATTTACCGAGTTAAAAATCCCCGTCAGCATAGTTAGGCAGGCCTAGGTAAACTGTGTTGTTTTTAAATAGTACTAGTGGACCGGGCAATGCTTCGCTATTGCTTGATTTACCTAACCTAAAATTATATTCAGTTTTTGATCCAAATCACTTGTTGATCAAAATCAGCTGTTGATCAAAATCAGCTGTTTAAGCTTTTCATACGAACAGCTGTTTTTTGTGCCCCTGATAGAATCAAAAGAAATCTTTCTTCTTCTTTCTTAAGATTGACCTTCCATAAGATTAACATGGCAACTTTGAGGGCCACTGGGGCGAAGCCCTTAACATACATTGAGCTCATTTTAAGGGAAGCACAACTTCAGAGTGAGCTCTGTAAAATGACACCAAAAACATCAAAATCGGTTAAAAACTCTAGGAGGAGTTCTACTCACAAAATAACCCCTAGCAAATTAATTATGTATAAGATAGATTTTGTATAAATTATGTATTTCTAATGTGTATCTAATTAATCCGCCTGTATTTTTTCACGGGGGTTTACTATTCAACTCCTATAAAACGAGTGTACGTCCGTACGTGAGTAATACATAATTTAACAGCTGATTTCACTCATCATGTTTAATACTTACAAACCCAGTATAGACTATACTTTGAGTTTATGTTTAAAACTTCAATCGTTATAATTTCTTGTGAAGTTGATTTTTTTTTAAATACGATTTATAGATCTAATGTATGTTATAATATACGTTATAATATTTGCTTTGGGTTTATAAACTGTATATAAATACTTTAAATACAACCTTTTATATTTGTTTATACAAATTTAAAGAGGAGATAAATATACGTTTAACTTTGGAAACATTCGTAGGCTACATCTTCGTATAATGTATTCGATTATTAATTTCTTCACTTTAATATTAATAACTTCTAAACCATTTGATCTATCAATATGAAATAAAAAGCAATTAAAATATAGTACTTTTAACTTTCTTTAAATATATAATAACGTATGTAAATAAAAATATGTTTAACAAAATATAGGCCTACAGTTTTATAACCCGTATTATTGTACACATTTACCGAGTTAAAAATCCCCGTCAGCGTAGTTAGGTAAGCCTAGATAAGTAGGCCTTAAAGGTACTTTTAAATAGTTTGTTTTTTAAACGATGTACCGGTATTTCTAATGTGTATCTAATTAATCTACCTGTGATTTTTCACTGGGGCTTACTAGTAAGGAATATAAAACTGTAATCCTATTTGTTAAAATTTTGGATTTATATACATTATTATATATTGAAATAAAGATGAAGTTATTATCTTTTAATTGCTTTTTATTTTATATTGATATATCAAATGATTCAGAAGTTATTTATATCATAATTTTCATAATGAATACATTAATAATGGATTTTTTTTAATGTTTATATGTTATACTTAGATGTACGACTATTTCTGAAGTTAAACGAATGGGTATTATTTTTAAAAAAATCTACTTTCCAAGACATTATCTTAATGGTTAGAGTATAATCTAAAGTTTAATCCAAGCTAGGTTTCGAGTAAATATTACAAATGATGGATGAAATCAGCTACGGATGATATTGCTATTGTTGTAGGCCTACGGACTACACTCGCTTTTATAGCAGTTCATTAGTAAACCCCGTGAAAATCACAGGTAAATTAATAATTAGATACACATCAGAAATACGTCATGTAAAAAAATACTATTTAAATAAACGGTAGCAGAAACTGGCACATTCTTTCTCACAAACATATTTAAATTATTAAACACATTCACTGAGATTTTATAATTGTATTAAATTAGGAGAGGGGATACATTACAGTAGGAAAGTAACTAATACATATTATTATTATTAGCTAGAGAGAAAACTATTTGATCGATTTCGAACAAATTTGCGCCAAACATCTCAATTATGCCTGTATAGATGCACGAAAATGGTTTGAAAATTTTTGAAAAACAGCCCCTTTTTGGTAAAAACCCCCAAAAATCAGTTATTTTTATTATTAGCTAAACGAGGATTTTTAGAAAGATGCGGTTTTTTGCATATGGTAGGGTACATTAAGGGCTACAAATAAGCCCAACTTTATCAAAATCGTTAGAGTCGGTTTTTATAAAAAAATAATAACTGATTTTTTGGGGGTTTTTTTGACCAAAAAGGGGGTTGTTTTTCAAAACCTTTTTCGTGCATCTTTACAGGCCTAATTGACATGTTTGGTGCAAATTCGCTCGAAAACGATCGAATAGTTTTCTCTCTAGCTTTGTATACATACAGACAGACATTTTGTGAAAACCACTTTTTTTGGAATCTGGGGATTTCCAGAAAAATCTCAACATCGATTTCTTTTTGCAATCACTATTCTTTCTCTATACTATAGTGAGAAAGTAAAACAACAGACGTTATCTAGGCCTACCTAACTATGCTGGCGGGGATTTTTAACCAGGTAAATGTGTATAACTATAAGGATTATAAAACTGTAGGCCTATTTGTGTTTAAAAAAATATTTATTTACGTTATTATATATTTAAAAAAAGATAAAAATGTTATCTTTTAATTGCTTTTAGATATTAGATCACATTCACGGCTGTATGAGCTAATATCCCCTTTGCTTAATATCCTGCTCGGGAAAATATACAATTTAAAAAATTATCCAAGCAAATACTTAGCGTTGCTTCCATTTCTGTCAAATTAAATTATCGCTCATCTTTATTTATTTGTTATATTCATCTAATGTTTATTAGTTGAAAAGTTTACTTTTAAGGAATTTCACGTGTTTACTAAACATTTATCATTAATTCCGTTAAGCTTCCTCCTTACCCATTATTTTCCTCTTACCGTCAAGATACGAATTCAGAATTTGCATACTTATAATAAATTGAAATTAATTACGTGAAAAACGAGTTGATTTCGTTACTGTACAATCAAAATTGGTTCGAATTTCGACCACACGAGATACTAGTTTTAAGTATTTTGTAGACCTTTGTAAGTAAATGACGCACGGCGAGAGAGAGAGGGGGACTTGGTGGGGACAAGACCGGTGGGGACTAAGGTGGGGGACTTGGCCTCGCCGCTCAAGCTGGTCTATAAATACTGGTTACGTTCGATCGGATTTTCACTCTGTACTAAACTACAGAGTCACCAACAACGCTCCTCTCTTTCTTTCCTATGTACTCTTTCCTATCTTATATAAACTCCACTTTTCTTATTGCTCTTTTACCTACCTCCTTTTCCGTGGTCTGTCGGTTGATCCCGACAGCACGGGTTTCCGTCATCGTTCGAAGTTATTACCTCCAACTTTTGCATTGAACACTTTTTGATCTCTCCTTACTGTAACGGGTGATCAGAAGGATAAATGCAATGCTCAGTTCAATGCTGAGTGTAGTTCGAATTGTTTAAATCTTCCAAATACTACCAACAATGTTTGCTTGAAATGTTTTTTTATATAACTTCAAAACGTAAGCGAACAGTATGGAAAAAATAATACTTGGAAGTATTATTTTCAGTTTCAACAAACTTTTGTTGATAACTGCAACCGTTAGCCTAATAGGTAGAAAATAAAATAAATAGATCGAAAGCGGCAGTGATGAAAGAAACTGTGTGATTATTTTACCAACCTGATTATAAAATAATTAAGTATTTTGTAACCCTTTGTAAATAAATGGCGCACAGCAAGAGAGAGACCAGGCAGTGGAGGGGGACGTACACACGCCGCTCCTGCTACCCTATAAATACTGGCTACGTCCAATAGGATTTTCATTCTGTACTGATCCACAGAGTCACCAACAACGCTCCTATCTTTTTCTCTTCTGTTAATAGCGAATACTGCATCCACCACAATGGACCGTAGTGCTGGATCTTCTTCCCGGAACGGCGGTAGACGTCCTATCAATTTGCCGCTAATCGACCAAGACCCAGAGGAAGTATTAAAGCGCGTTTGGCGGGACATCGCAATACCTCTGGATTTCCAGCTTGTGACTCCCATTGATGACCCGCCATACGTTCCAACTGGAAACGACAAAACCACAATGGAATATACGCCAACTCCCAAGAAGCCACGGAGGAACACCAGCAACACAAGCAGCCAAACACCGGCAAAATGGAGGTTCACCGTTTCAAAACGGAGCCGTAAGGACCGAACTTCGGAAGACGATCTCAGCTCAGCCCGAGACAAGGCTACGCAAACGAGCGACGATAATTTAAATTGTATATGTTGAATGTAATATTTCAAGTATTTTGTAAACTTTAGTAAATAAATTATGCACAACGAGAGAGAGGGGAAACTTGGAGGGGATAAGACCAGGCAAAGGTGGGGGACATGCGCGCGCCGCGTAAGCAGTCCTATAAATACTGGCTACCTTCAATCGGATGTTCATTCTGTACTGATCTACAGAGTCAACAACAACGCTCCTCTCTTTCTCGCTGCCTATCTCATATAAACTCCACATTTTCTTATTGTTTCTTACCTTCTTCCGAGTCTGCCGGTTGATCCCGACAGCGCGAGCTTCCTCGTTTGTTGTCTGAAGGCTGATCCCTCCAGGACGAACTTTCCTATGTCCGAGTGGTCTGCCGGCTGATCCCGACATCACTCTACCTCGTTCGTTGTCTGAAGGCTGATCCCTCCAGGATGGACTTTCCTATCTCCGAGTGGTCTGCCGGCTGATCCCGACAGCACTCTACCTCGTTCGTTCTCTGAAGGCTGATCCCTCCAGGATGAACTCTCCTATCTCCGTGTGGTCTGCCGGCTGATCCCGACAGCACTCTACCTCGTTCGTTGTCTGAAGGCTGATCCCGACAGAACTCTACCTCGTTCGTTGTCTGAAGGCTGATCCCTCCAGGATGAACTTTCCTATTTCCGAGTGATCCGCCGGCTGATCCCGACAGCACTCTACCTCGTTCGTTGTCTGAAGGTTGATCCCTCCAGGACGGACTTTCCTATTTCCGAGTGGTCTGCCGGCTGATCCCGACAGCACTCTACCTCGATATAATTTAAAATTTTTGTTGGTCCATGAGCACTGATCATGGTCCTCAGAACTCGTTTTGAGGTGTAAAATATTTTAAACGACCTTATAGCCCGTCTGGTTCCCCCAAAATCGATCAAAACGTAAAATACCGTACACGTACCCGGTCCAAATCAACGTGGGGGATTTTATATTGGGAGCAGCTTCTGATAGAATTACAGTGCTGAGAAATACCGACAAATGGGCAATTCATAACTCGATTTTCTCACACTCCCGAAGTGGCACTTTCAACGGGTTTTCACAAATAACGTCTTATAGGTTTTGTGCGCGAGGGGTTTATTTATTTGATCTCATTTTGGGATTCAAGTAAAGCTAATTCAAATACTTTTATGAAACAATAATTTACAATTATACAGTTCAATTCTTTGATTTTTCTCTACACTTTCTTATAATAATATTTCATTTTTGGGCAAATTCCTAAATTGATATTCAAACTATTCTTACTTTTGTTAGCAGTCTTGTAGTAGGAACATAGAAACTGGTGTTTTCAAAATAAGAAATTTGAAATTGCTAAATATTTGTATACAGTTCTTTTTAGAACTAAATTACGCCCTTTTTTTACTGCTAATTGTATCTCTCGAGCGTTAGAAGTTTAACAGATGTTAATTTAAGATGTTAATAAAAAAATGTTAATTTTAAGATTCTCCATGTCAATAAAAAAAAAGTAGGAAATTAAATTCATTGGAAATGTTAGAAGTTAAGAGATCATTTGTAAAGACTCCAACCTTTTATTAAATGATCAGGTAGAATTTGCTAAGTCAGAGTGCCTGTGTGTAGTAGTGTATATGTGCATATCTACGATGAATATATCATGAAATAGATGTATTTAAAAAAATGTTAGCTTTTGTTAGTCTCTTATAATTTATATGAGTTGTGTATATGTATGTAAGTCAGTTTAAGTTACAAATATGTAGGCCTATGCGTTGTTTATAAAAAGACTAGAAGTTAAATTTTTGTCTGTAGATTTAAAAGTAAATAATTGTGTGTATTTATTGGTAACTCGGTCGGCTACGGATAACTCAATTTTGTCTTTGACTGTTGTTTTATGTATGTATACATATTGTTTCAAAAACCACCCCACACAGGTTTTATCACCTCGGGGTTTCCTTTGTATTTTCTGTATTTTTTAGAAATGTATATAAATACAAAGTTTTAACAAATAGGCCTACAGTTTCATACTTCTTATATTGGTACACATTTACCGAGTTAAAAATCCCCTCAGCATAGTTAAGTAGGCCTAGATAAAATCTGTTGTTTCACTTTCTCACTATACTTACTATAGTATAGAGAAAGTATAGTGATCGCAAAAAAATCGATGTTGAGATTTTTGTGAAAATATCCGTTTTGGGACCCCCTGAGTCCAAAAAAGTGTTTTTTTACAAAATGTCTGTCTGTCTGTATGTATGTATGTATGTATGTCTGTATGTATACAAAGCTAGAGCGAAAACTATTCGATCGATTTTAACCAAATTTGCACCAGACATGTCAAGTAGGCCTGTAGGCCTATAGGTGCACGGAAAAAGGTTTTGAAAAACAATCCCCATTTTGGCCAAAAAATCAGTTACTAATTTTTTATAAAAAAACGGCTCTAACGATTTTGATAAAATTTGGCTTATTTGTAGCCCTTAATGTACCATACCATATGCAAAAATCCGCATCTTTCTAAAAATTCTCGTTTAGCTAATAATAATAATCACTAATTTTTGGGGTTTTTTGGCCATAAAGGGGGTTGTTTTTCAAAATTTTGCAAAACCTTATTTCTCGTGCATCTATACAGGCCTAATTGACGTATTTGGAGCAAATTTTTTCGAAATCGATCGAATAGTTTTATTTCTAGATAATATTAATAATAATTTTTATTAGTTAATCTCTTACTTTAATAAATCACCTCTCCTACCCCACCTACAATTATGAAGTCACAGTGAATCTGTTTAATAATTTAAATATGTTTGCGAGAAAGTATGTGCCAGTTCCTGGTACCGTTTTTTGTAATAGTTTTTGTAAAACTTACAATGAGAAACTAGTTTTCTATTTTCTATTGTGTTATATGTTAATCGTTACGACAGATAATTTCCAAACTCGAAACTTTATTTAAATAGTTTTTTAATGATGTATTTCTGTGCATGTATTATGTGTATCTAATTAATCTACCTGTGATTGTTCACGTGGCTTACTAGTATATGTATATATACGTGTTCGCACTCTAGCGGCCGAATTTTACGTCTGATTTGGTCCAAATTTGGTACATACGTCTGGTTGTCCAAATCGCTCGGACGAGTTCGTTAGCCAACAAAATCCAACTACCGGAAGCATGTTTTTTGACTGGTAGTAATTACTTTTTGAGATTTTTCGTATTGGAATGAAACGTTTTTAGGGTTTTATCAAAAATCATAAATGTAGGATATTATTATGCACGTTTGGTTTCCCCAAAATCGATCAAAACGTAAAACACCATACAAGTACCCGGTTCAAATTCACGTGGGGGCATCTCCTGATCAGAGGCCTAACGGCCGAAATTGTACTCTGCGAGCAAAGCGAAGCAGTCCAGCAAAGCGAGTTTTTCCGTTGCGAGTGGAAGGAGAAGGCTTAAACAAATTCTACT
>JAGFPH010000993.1:23932-61875 GCA_018207615.1 Philaenus spumarius
AGAAAACTTTTTTGTGATTTTATCAGTAAAAACTTATTTTGATCACCAGCAGTGGTGGATTAACCATTCCTAGGCCTTGGGGAGGCCTGAAAAATAATATATTTTTTAAACTATTAATTTGTATTTAGGCTTAAGTTTAAATTGTTGTTATGCTATTGGTAATGTTGTGTGCCCAGGTATCATCCAGTTGGCTAGATAAGTGCAGGGCCGGAGTTCCCAATAGGCCCGGGCTGGCGCAAGCTCCCAGGGGGCGCACGGCCGAGAGAAAAAAATATCTAGAAATAAAAATAAATAGCCATAACTTAACATATTTTTTGAATTGATTACAAAAAAATCATTCTAATTATGAAGTTCATTGGAACAAATAATTGATGGTAAAGTTAAACTATTTTTCAACATTACCCATCAACTTCGTTACAACATTGATCTCAAACACGGGAGAACTGGCTGTAGGGATGTCGTCAGCTCACTATTTAATACATAAAATTACTAAAAGAGTTTTAAGACGGCATTTTGTTAAGCCCAGAACCAAGTAAATTACCGGTACTCAAAAAACTTTAAATTGCATCGTGGAGTGGTGTTTAAGCAATTAACATATAGGCCTGATATAATTTTGTAATAAAGGTTTTTGGGGAAGTAACTTTAACCAGACTAGGGGGCGGAAAAAATATTGGGCCTAGGGGCGCAAAAATGCTAAATCCGGCCCTGGATAAGTGTAAAGTAACATATGGGCTTAAATCGAAAATTGGCGGTTGGTTGTTTTTTTAAATCTAAGCGTTTTTTCCAGACAAGAACAGGTATGCCACCAAAATTGTTATTTTCCCATTTGTAAAATGGACAATTAATAAAAGAGTGTGGCTATTCTATGGGCTGCATTTGTTGTTCAGTACTGTGCAAGCTTCCAGTAAAATGAAATTGCTTTTGTTCATGGTTCAATTTATTATTGGACAAATAATTCCACATTTTTACAACACGAAAAAATAGTTCTGTACATAGAATTAACTAACACAATCTTAAGTTATTAGAGGCAATGTACTTTGAAAAATGATCCTGCCCTTTATCAGCAAAGGTTTCTTTATCTAGCCCATTTAAGAATCCTTTGAATTCAATGTGATTTAACAAAAATGTTTACAACTTGAAGTGATTTTTAGTCTAAGATTCCAGATGCAAAGTTAGGACGGTTGTAGTGTAGTTCTTGATTATTGGAGTTTTAATTGTTTGGGGCAGAGCACAAAACTAATTGCGAAACAAACTTTTAATCCCCCATCATTGATCACCTGTTTAAAGTCAAGATTAGAGTTAATTGGTGTTATAAAGTAGCATCACCCTTGAAGAAATGCCTACTGTGTGAAGCTGACTTATGGAGGGAGATGAAGTGAGAGAAAGGGGCCTATTTCACAATTTATATCACAACTGAATCCCTTAATTTGGATTTAATGGGAGCAGATCAAGTTTTTGTTAATGGAAGTAATAATAAAAAGTACACGGTACAACTATTTAACAATTTTTAAGCGTATTTCTACTGGCTGATACAATTCTAGAATAATACATAGTTTTTGACTCATTAAATAAAAATCTTCCACTCAGTTAAGGGTGATTGTAAAACTGTACACTCCTCTAACTTTTGAATGGTTAGTCTCATAAAAAAAACACGAACACGAAGAACAAAAACGTCTTCAAATAACTTGCAAAACCCAAAATCATCATAAAATACAGGGTGTTCCATAAGAAATTTGAAAGTTGACCACCATATTGGAAAAAGGTGGTCATTTACAAATATTTTAACAACGAATTTTTTAATTTTGCAAAGAACAATGAAATTTTCCCATTTAAAGTTTGCTGTCAGATCTATAATTTATAGGATACCAATGGTTGCCCATTTAAAAAAGACATTTTGTACAGCCAGAGAATATGGTGGTTTCCTATAAAATAAAATAAAAACAAAAATCATATTCTGTGATTATTACCAGTCAAGTGGAATTTTCTCTAAAAACCAAAATTTTGGTTTATGAACACGCGCTGGACATTTAGATGCCCGCCATAAATTCTCAGAGTCAGGGGACCTGAATGCCGAAATTGGAAGTTTTTATAAAGTTTCCCTTAGTGTATTTTATATAAAAAGGAACAAAATTTTTAAGTTTTATAATGTGTGCTCTCTTTGAATAGCCAAAAGCAAACACGCCCCCCACCTACATCCATATTATTTTCAAAAAATTAACTTCAATAACCGACTTATTATTATTAATAATTGAATATTACTTGTAATAATAAGTATTTCTCCAAAATATTTTATCATATTATTTTTGTTAGAGAGAAAGTACATTTACATTAAGTAAAAGAAAACATTGTGATACTGTAGCGGTTCAAAAATATGTTTAATTAATCAAAGGGTTGGCTGCATTTCTTTCTCAAGTCTTTTAATGGTTTTCCACTGTTTATCACGCCCCCCCAAAATTCTCCTGCGCACCCAGGTTGAGAAGTACTGATCTAGAGCAACCGGATTTGTTTACAAATAACTACTTGATCCTGTCACTTAGTGCCGGCAGTTCTTTTGGAGTTTTCTTCAAATTATAAATTAACGATTACACAACTCGTGTTTCGGACATTAATCGTCTGTCGTAGGGTGCTAAAAATACTTGATGAAAACATTCAATACCACTACAAAATATAAATTTTACCTAAACAGCTGAATTTAAAGTTTCTACCTTCCAGAATCAAATTAAGAAGGCAATGATGGTCATAAGAATTTGATTTAATTAAGTGTGTTAAAACTTCAAAACGATTGCTGGCGGTAACAGCTAACAAGCAGTTTCAAAATTATATTTCTGCGTAGGCTAATTGAGGAGACATAATGGTTCTGTCAATTTATAAGTTTTATTTACTGACTTTCCACGCTAAGTATATATCCAAAAGATAACTTTTGTTGTTGTTTTTTGTTATAGATACAGGAACACCATATGTTTTATATAAAGATGGAATGGAGAGAGGAGGAGTCCAGCTGCAAGGAGGTACGCAGTGGGGACCAGGACCGCCTCTTTATGATACCTACATTACAGGAGCCCAAGGATCTTCAAGTTCAGGAAGTCCTCCTGTCTCACTGGACACTCCGCAAGAACAAACTCCTAATCTCACATCACCTGTACCATCTCCATACCCTGAACACCAACAGAATTCACATGTACAAGTTCAGGGTATGTAACTTACAATTCTTTAAAACGTTAATTTAAATAAACCGTTAAACATATTTAAGTTATTAAACAGATTCATTGTGACTTCATAATTGTATTAAGGTAGGAAAGGGGATACATAAAAGTAGGAGAGTAACTAATAAATGTTATTATTATTAGCTAGAGAGAAAACTATTCGATCGATTTTGAACAAATTTGCACCAAACATGTCACTTAACCCTGTATAGATGCACGAAAAAATGTTTTGAAGATTTTTGAAAAATTACCCCCTTTTTGGCGAAAAACCCCCCAAAAATCAGTTATTATTATTAGCTAAACGAGAATTGTTAGAAAGATGCGGGTTTTTTGCATATGGTAGAGTACATTAAGGGCTACAAATAAGCCAAATTTTATCAAAATCGTTAGAGCCGTTTTTTTATAAAAAAATAATAACAGATTTTTTGGGGGTTTTTGGCCAAAAAGAGGGTTGTTTTTCAAAATTTGTCAAAACCTTTTTTCGTGCATTTTTACAGACCTAATTGACATGTTTGGTGCAAATTTGTTCGAAATCAATTGAATAGTTTTCTCTCTAGCTTGTATACATACAGACAGACATTTTGTAAAAACCCCTTTTTTGGACTCGGGGGATCCTAAAACGGATATTTCCACAAAAATCTCAACATCGATTTTTTTGCGATCACTATACTTTCTCTATACTATAGGATGAGTGAGAAAGTGAAATGGAAAGCATGCCTGTAGCTACATTTCTGTGAAAGAAATACTCTCAACGTAATTAAATAATGTCGGTTTACCAAAATTATATTAATATCGTTAACCTTTTAACATACCATACAAGGTCTCTAAATAAAGTAATGAGTCTAATTTTTTTGCCAGCCAAAGAGGTTACTCTTTAAAGTTGCAAGTAAACATATGGTTAGATGAACATCTGATTTTGTTAGATGAACATCTGATTTTGTTAGATGAACATATGATTTTTATTAGATATTAATATTTTTGATCTATTGTTGCCATGTGAGATGAGATGTAAACAAACTTTTCGTGAAACGAGTTTTTGTTGTGCGTTACAAAAATGAGTGATATTGATTATGAACAATGTTGTGGAATTTAAGATTTGTGTTAAATTCGGTAAGAATGATAATGAATTTTTTTCAAAATTGAAAAGTGCGTATAGAGAGATAATGCTTCGTCACTAGCACAAGTTTTTAGGTGGTTTGAGCATTTTCACATGGCCGGGAATCAGTTGCGGAAGACCGTTAACGTCAAAAAGTAACAACAATATTGTAGCGAATCAGGGACCTATTGCGGTAAGTCCTTCGATCCGCTGTCTTTGAACAATTGCATTTAAACCATGCGCACAGTTCATCAAATTTTGACAAACGAATTGGACATGAAAAACGTTTGTACAAAATTGGTCCAAAGAAACCACGCTGTTGAACCGAAAAACAACAAGCGGAAGTGTGCCGCAATCTTCTAGGGCGAATTGAAAATAATCCTGATTTTCTTACAAATCATATTACTGGTTATGAATTTTGAGTACCTACGACCCAGAAACAAAACGCCAGAACATGGAGGGGGCATACTTTGAACTCACCATGTCCCAAAAAGCAAATTTAAACCATGCTAATTTGTTTCTCTGATAATAACGGCATTGTCCATAAAGAGTTTTCGCTTACTGGACAGATTGTAAATCAATATGTTTACCGAGAAATTCTTGAAAGACTGTGAAAAAGACCAGCTATCGAAGACAACTGGACGCTTTATCATGACAATGCACCTTGTCACAGTGCACTCTCGATGAGTTTTGGGCAGAGAAAAACATTGCTGTAATTCCTCAACCACCTTGTTTACCTGGAATGAGTCCCTGTGACTTTTTCCTGTATATGACTTTAAAAAAAACATGCAAGCGATGAAAACCGCTAAGGTTTTTCGCCATACAAATTTAAAAAGATACCTTATAGGACGCTAAAAGATATTAATCTACCAGCTAAAGGATATTAACTCAATTCCAATGCAGCTATGATGAGTGGGAAAACCGTTTGAAACGTTACGTGGCTTCCCAAGGGAACTATTCCAAAAGTGATAGACTCCATGTATAATTGGATTTGAAATAAAAAGCTTTTCCAAACCACTCTCATTACTTTATTTACAGACCTTTTATTATCAAAATACTGAACTAACAACAATAACCAAGGCGGAGGAAAAAATATGTAGACTTGTGAAATGTTTCAACAAATTTTTCAGGAAATTTTCGCCTTGTCTTATAAAGTGTGTTTTAAAAAATGTTAAATGCAATACAATGTTGGAAAATCCAAAATTCTAAGAAAATGGTTGTGATACCCTAAAGTATTTAGTTTTTGGGGTACAAACTGTAGCCCCTGATATTAAGTTTTTGGTATACCAAACTGTGTCCGCCAAATATTTAGTTTTTAAAGTACCAAACTCTGGCCCCAAATATTAGTTTTTGGGGTACCAAACTGGTGTCCTCAAAATATTTAGTTTTTAGGTATCAAACTGTGGCCCCCAAATACTTAGTTTTAGGGGTACTAAACTTTGGCCCCCAAAATGCGTAGCAAAAAATGTCTTCAGTTCTGAATGAGTATGAGTTAGCATGCTTTGTAACTATGACAAATTTCATTGTGATGCCGTTTTCGTTTTCAGAGAAAATCGTTTGTATTTCCGGTTTAGGAATGGAACTCTAGAAAACATATTTAGAAAAAACTTCTTTATAATCTAAACTTTCCTTATTGAAAAGGGAAAATTATAAAGGTATAATTACTTTATCAAAATCACATAGTAAACTCTTAATTTAAACTCTGGATGTTTTTTTGTTTAAGGGTTGTCTGCCATACAGTTAGGATGATTTATATAAATTGCAACTTCTGTCTCTGCAGTTGTAATTATAATCATATAAAAGACAAGTTATTCCCAAATAATCATGCATTAGGTCGTACCTTTGATTTCATTTATATTGACATTAATTTTCTCAAATGACATAATTTCATTAGATTTGTGACACACAGAATAATCGTTCTCCAACTGCCGTTCTTCATCTGAGAATTTTTGTCCACATAATTTAATATCTGTATGTTTAGTTTAGTCGTTTTTTCTGAAGAAATTTAGAAGTTTGTTTGTGATAAAATATTGTACATTGTTCTTAATACTTTTTAGTTTAGAGTTTTAAATTAAAAAGCCTATTTTGTAATATCTGTTTTTCACTTCAGTTAAAGAACCATAACTTTTGTTTTGTTTCAGTGAATGGCACACAATCAGAAAAAGAAGTAGTTAACCAAGTCATAGCCCCACAACCTCAACAACAACAGCAGCAACCTCAACAGCAACAGCAGCAGCCGCAACAACCGCAGCAGAAGGTCCAACCTCCCCAACAAGCGGTGCAGCCACCTCCCCAACAGCAACAAATACAAGAAAATTCCCCCAGTGCCGTTAGTGAACCAGAGAGACAATGTTTCTCAACACAAACAGACATGAATCACCATCAGTCGTATTACGCACGCGGGCCGCATTTATTAAGTCCAGGAAGTTTTATGTCCTACCTCAAACAACCGGGAGTGATGTTGACTCCGTTGAACTCCGCGGATCCGACCGGGGACTTCCCGAACATGCCAGATCTCATAAATCAACAAGGCATCGGCGGGAAGATGATAAAATCCGAGTTGAGGTTGTTCAAGTGTCTTACTTGCGGGAAGGACTTCAAACAGAAATCTACGTTACTACAACACGAGAGGATTCACACGGACTCCAGGCCGTTCGGTTGTACGGAGTGTGGGAAGAGGTTCCGCCAGCAGTCTCATCTCACGCAGCACCTTAGGATACACGCCAACGAGAAACCGTTCGCTTGTGTCTACTGTGATAGAACATTTCGACAGCGTGCGATACTGAATCAACACCTCCGCATCCACTCGGGTGAGAAGCCGTTTGGATGCCCAGAATGTGGAAAGCGCTTCCGTCAGAAAGCTATACTCAATCAACACGTCCGCACACACCAAGGCGAGCGAAATCATCTCACTCCCCAATTCTATTTCCCATTCCATTTTATTGCCACCGATATGAAATCCTCTTCTGAAGAAATTTCTTGTTCTGTCGATGTTCACATAGACTCGCCCGAAGATCCGACAGATAATATTTGTCCGTGACAGGGTCTATAGGGTAAATTAATGCTAATAGTCAATCCACATGTGATTTTAGGTTATTTGTATACAAAATATTTGTCTGTAGGCTAATTATCTGTGTTTCTAAGCAGCGTTCTTCATTATTTAATTGAAATATCTGAATGTGTGATATTTACTGTGATCTATTCGAATTTTAAGTTAGTTATTCTTGTCTAATTTTGCAAGTCTTTAGGATCCTAGACATCTAGCTTTCAAAAGTCTATTTCTTGTTATACATACACTTTCTATTCTATTCAGTGTATAATTTTCATTGTTGGTCTTTTTCTTTTGCTGCTTTGAGGCTCCTCATCACTTCACCACGACTGTTGTTCCATACTGAAAACTAAACAAAAAAATAATAGAAAACTCTAGTATTCAAACAAAATTTGCAGCTAACCCCAGTTACTCACATTAGTAATAAAGATAAATTATTTATTTTACCTTTAATTGGCCTTTTTGGATGTGTTGAAATATCGCAAAACATGAATATTTAAAAATTTTAGTTTGCAATTTATTTTACTCAATCTTATTGTTGTGAGCTTTAAAATGTCGTTAGGAGATCTTCAATTTCTATTTACAACATTAATCCAAATTACTATGTCTTGTGTGCATGCAGACTATATTGTTCTCCCTCTTGGAGTTTATTTATTTTCGATAGAAACATACAAACAACAAACAATTTGAACTCCCATATGAAGTGAAAAACTTTAAAAAGTTTAAAAAATACTAAGACTAATCGTTGCATAATAAAATTAAACTTATAAGTAAATGTTAATATAACAGTAAGTTCAAATTAAAAACTATAAAACAACAAGACTGCAGTATAGAATTACTTCAATAGAAGAAGGTGTACACTTCTTTCCAAAGCCTTGTTACATCAATGGATATTTAAGTTTTTGGGAGTTATATATTTAATTTTAGACAAAATATTACCACGTGACAGTTTGTCATAGAAAATTTATTAAAAAAAAATGATATCTAGGTTATTTAGAATTGTTTTAATAGACTTTTAATTTTCTGTAAAACATTTTAGCTACCCAATAACTAGGGCTAAAATAAAAAAATTATAATTGCTTTAGACAAATATTATGTAAGCTACTATTTCAATATAGAATGACTGAAAAACGTTTCTGAACATCTTATTATTTATGATGTGCTGTAACATTATTTTAAATATTATTAACTTCAATGTACAAATTTTCTATTCGTACTTAATTATAATACTTGTTATAGATAAAAACTATCTAATAATTGTATGTATTTTACAAATTAGAAATGATATTTTCAGTGAAATACAGTAGTAGTATCTGTGAAAACTGTTTTCAATATCTTTAAAAATATAACCGTAAATAACTGTGAAATGCCCTTGTCGGATCTGTTAGTTTGTACATTATTCGTTAAATCAGAACTCTGAACAACCCCACATAGTTACCAGCTGTGTTAGCAAAAATACATCTAATGTCCCTAGACTTTAAGATGATAATATTTTGTTGAACTCCCTTAATATTTTAATTGTGATTAAAATCAATTAAATTTTAAGCAATACATTGCTAGTTGCTAGATTTGTCCAATTTCATAATCATAATATAATATTAAAAACTTACCAAGATAGAAATGTATTGCTGTTAATTAATAAAAATAAATTATATGATGTTTTAACAATAAATTTACTATGGGTGTGAATAATTGAACGCTAAACAAAGCATCGTTATTACTAACTAGGTGAAACCCCAGCGTGCTCTGCACGCCAACCCCCGATGGAACTTTCTAAAAACTTATGTTGTTTTATTTATAATGCCTTTCATACAGAGTGTCCCCGAAATCCCTGGACCCCTTTTGTGGATATGTTCCTGTGAGTAATCTGAAACACTGTTGAAATCTTTCGCCAGCTGTAACTCTCTAACGAAGCATTTCCGGACCTATAATTATATGAACTTTTTTCATTAATTTTTGCTAGTGGAATCAGCTCAGAAAGTGCTCGGAACATTATGCAAATAACTTTTATTTTAGCTCACAATAACATTTTAAATATTTTGTTTCTAGAGTAATTCTGGGTATCGTTGACAACTACCAAGAAATAAATTTTTCCTTTTTTTTTTTGTCAATATCTCTGTTATCCTTTGAGCTACAGACAAAATAAAACCATTGTGTTTGTCATTAAAAAAACAAACTTTTTTGTTTCGTGTAATTTTTTTATAAAGTTAGCGTTTTTTTAGATATTTGACATTAAAAATAATAAACGGCCGCCCTTTTTGAAATATTTAAAATAATGTTCTAATTTTTCGTACAGTGATAAAAGGTTACGCAACAAATAGATATACAAAGTTTGAGCTCAATGTCTTTTCTACTTCCAAAAATATTAAGTATTTTGTAAAAAACACATACAGACAGACAGACGAAAAAATAAGCACTGTAGACCCTTGTTTATATTGTGAAATATGTTTGTCTGGATCCCAGGAACATATCCACAAAAGGGGTCCAGAGAGTTCGAGGACACCCTGTATATAGAACCCAATACAATATCATTTTTGGGAATGGCAACTCTTAAATTAGTACTTTTTTCAACTATAAACTAATTTTGCTTGGTAACCGTTCGAGATAGAAAAAAATGTTAAATACAAAAGTTGTAGATAATTGAATTCCACAGTAACGATTTCTTATCAAATTTAAGATTCGATCTTTTGTTTTCCCGCTACAGCAAAAAATATAAAGCCATTACAAAACCGTTTTTGGTAATGACAACCCAAAACTACCCTTCAAAATGAAATTTCTTTAGTTTTCCTATTTACATCACAAAGGATACACATGCCAAATTTCATCTCTCTAGTTTCATGGGAAGTGGGAGAATTAGCGATGATCAGTGAGTGAGTGACAGGGTTTTGCCTTTTATATGTATATAGATTAAATTTCCAGACAAGGTAATACCAATAAATCACTCTGGTGGAAAGAAAGTACAGTTATTCTTTGGTGGGCGTACAGTTTTCGATATTCCATTCCCGTGATTCGATATTATTTATCTACTATGATAAATAATAAAAATGTGTAAATTCAAGATTGCCATTTAGAATAGTGAGAATTCTGTCATATTGTAATTTATTTTGTTGTAGGGTACATTCATGACTCTTTGGACTTGTTTAGTTTGTCAGTGCTTTACTCTTGTCCATATTATGTTTAGTTCCAAATCGTTTTGTGATAGGTTCTGTTTTAGAAAGGTATTAACTTAAAGTTTATGGTTTACACTACCTAATCTTGTTACCACTCTTCCTCAATATATTTTCATAAAATAAACTTATAAATATTTAAAGTTAATTCAATTTAACCCTTCAACGTGGTAATCACTAAGGCAGCAAAAACGTCCTGTAAAGTGGTTTGACATAGGCACTACGTTTGCCAACAGTCCGCCATGCGGTTTATCTGATGGCGGTTTTTAAACTACTTGGAATTGGGACAATATCCAGCATTTTGATGTTTTACAGCTGTTTATCGATCGATAATGTGTGCGAGAGAGAGGGAGATGTTGTTTACAAACTTTGAGGTTTTTGACTACTAATTTTTGGCTAAATTTAGTAGTTTTATTGCGTAATATGCTGTTTTACATTGTTTTATTATTATTAGATAGTTTTAGAATGTAGTATTAGTAACAAATTGTAGTTTTTCGATTGCTGGAAGTGTTGTTTGTGTAAAAAGTGCGTGTGTTTTTGTTAGGGTGAATTAGGTTAGGGCTTGTAACTGAAGTGAACTGTGCATATATTTTTGTGTATTATTTGTAGAACTACTATTTATTGGTAAAAGAAATTTGTTGATAAGACATACACAACCAAACCAATAAGACATTTAGCAATTTGTGGCAAAAATATGGCGTGACTTGAAAAAAACTATCGCACCCTATTTATGCAAACTATTGCTTAAGTTTTTAATACTCTGGTTAAATACATGCTATCAACTTAATTTTTTTTTTTTAAGTTAAGAAATAACTAAATAAGTACACTAAAATAAACACAGTAACTTATAATTATCCAATAAATTTTAGATTTTTTCATACTTTACTGAATTTGAGTTTCGTATTTTACTTTCATACGATACTTAGATTCTGATGTAAGTAAAAAAAATAATTAATTTGAATATTATATTTTAGTGTGTTTATTGTAGTGTACTTCATTCTGAAAAGTTTAGTAAAAGATTTATGTTGCTAGGATATATAGAGTCAGAGTAAATAAAATGATTGCAATTTGTAGCAAAAAAATTACCATGCCCTATTTTTGCACTATATTGATAAAATTTCAATTACTCTGGTTCTATATGTCATATGAACATGATTCTTTTACTAAATTGTCCAGAAATAAGTACACTACAATAAACACACAGTAATGTACACCACCCCAATACTTTTTTTTCGTAATACTTGTTAGAACTGCAGTTTTGTTTGTTAGCCCTTGAAGTACCATACAAAACTCAAATTTTGACAGGTATTAACAAATATCTATTATTGGAAAAATTTAGTTTAGTGTGTTTATTTCTTAACAGTTTATTAAAAAATAATGTTGCTAGGATGTACAGAACCAAAATAATGAAAGTATTGCAAAATTAGGGCCTGATTGCAATAAAAGTACCGCACGAGGGGTCGGTCAAGCTATAAAAAGTCCCGCGTTGAAGGGTTAATAGAATAAAACTAATTTTAATTATTTTTAGGTAAATTGCTACAAAACAGATTTTTGTCTTTCTTGAGTGATTTTAAAATTAAAACATAATTAATAAATCAGAGTAACCTTTGAGTATGTTACGATTCACAGTTTCAGAAAATTAGGTCTGTTACTAGCGTTCATTTTGTTATTCATTTCATTTTTGTTGTGGCTTTCAATTTATGTCTTCTGTACTAGTTTCTACTGGTAAACTTGTGACTACTGTTAAAGGGTATTTTGAATGTTACTGTAGGGAATTTTGTTATTCATCTATGCTTATTAAAATTCTAGATCATTCTAGACTTCCATGTAAATATCACCGCGTGGCAATATCTAGAAACCTTTCCTAATACCTTACCTAACCATTCGCACCTTGATCTATGCTGAAGGATGGGTGGCTTCTTAAAACTATCTCATAACTTCAAATTGTAGAAAACAAAAAAATATATAAATTTTTAAACACTGTTGTATTTTTGTTGTGAATATGGAAATGTTAGTTTTTGATGAAATATTTTTAAAGTTGGGTAGTTAATGTAGTAAATTTGTATGAACATATCTATAATATATTTAAAACATTGCACAATGTTTTTAACAAAATCTCAACATTTTATTTTGAAAGTGAAATATTGATAGTATATTGTAATAATGACGTAACAATATGTTCTTTAAATTATATTTTTGTTAAATTTTTAACTTAAACTGAACTTATGAGAAAGAAACACTATTTAAATAATAAAATGAACATAGTTTCTGATAAAAAACATTTGACAGTCAACTCATTTCGATGATCAAATCATCATGATCAATGTCACTGAATCAAGTCATGATGATGACTTGGTCATTATATCAAAGCCCACTAAAGAATACCGTTGAGAGGCGGCCAATAGGATGGGCGCGCAGCGTTGCCATATCTACTAGCCTCGAACACTCCTGGTATTTACCGCTCGAGGCTTGATCGCACAGTTTAAAGAATTATAAATGCGTTGAGTCAGCCGCAGTCAGTTAGAAGCGCGGGAAGAACGTGACAACGTCACACTACGGCGATTGGAGCGTTCAAGGTCTCGATGTACACAAGCCCGTCCCTCAACGGTATTCTTTAGTGGGCTTTGATATAAAACCCAATTGACTATTAAACTTACTTTTTAGAAACTGAGTTCATTTTAATGCCTCTAAATTTTTATTAATTTACTTAACAGTTGTTTTTCTCTATTTTAAGTGATAATATTAAAATATTTCAAGTTCCCTTTTCCTTCTTCAAGTTTGTGATAATATTATGCTTGTTGAAGACCAAATTAAAGCAGAAATAGATAACTGGCTTAACAAAACTTTTGAATGCCTACAGAAATGGTAAAGAAATTTCAATTCAAAATATTTATGGATTCATCATTATTGATTTAATTGCTTTGTAAAATAATAATTTCAGGTAAAAAATATTTTTTCATTCGACTGAATATGGGACAAAATGGCAGTTTCAGTAATTCAATTAAAATTTATTTTCCGTTTCTGTGTTTTTTTGTTTAAGTCAGAAATCTAGATGTATACAATCTGATAGTAAAACACAATGAGCTTACATCTGTAATTAGTTTTTTTTTTTTAATAGTTGCTAATGATGTTTGCAAAAGTTATTTTTAAAATTTATAAACAAACTGAAATATTCAAAGCTTTTAAATTGTAATAATTATGTAGCCAATGGCCATAAGTTCATTAAATAACACATTGATCTATTTTTATTCAGCCTTTATTTATGAATTTCAATTATTTTCTCTTATATTTACGGTATTTTAAAACTTACATAAGGTGTTAATCTAAGAATGTTAAAAGGATTCTAGAATATTGGTTATCATTTATTTGTTTTGCAAAACAAAGTGCTCTGTTGCTTTAAAGAGTGTACTCATCTCTGTATTAGTCACTAGGGGAAACCCCTGCGTGTTCCGCACGCCAACCCCGTTAGAATCTTCTATACACATAATCATGTTATCTTTTCTTTATAATAAAGGTGTAGGATTAATAACCCCAAAGCTGAGATGGTAAATAATGTTAAATGTTTAAATCAAATTATTTTGTACATTTTTATAACAGCAATTATAATAAAGGTTAAAAGAACCAGCAAGGCTCAGGTCCACCCTTTAATAAAAACCTAGCCTAAAAGTTAGAAGTACAAATAATTGCTTCAAAGTTTGAAATCAGCTGTTAATGGAAATATTCTAGCAAGCAGCTGTTTTATTTGTTATTTTATTCAATTGGTTTCTATGGTAATAAATGTAAATACATGTGTTTGTTCATCAGTCTAGGCCTAACCTAAGATTTTTTCCAACGAAATTTACAAATATTGAAATAAAAAATGTTTTTATCAAAATGAATTATAGCCTATATGTTACTCAGGGATAGTGTAGCTTTGTATTAGTAAAACTATTTTTTCAATCGGTTCAGTAGTTCCAGAGATTACCCTCTACATACATACAAATAATTTTTTTTCTCTTTATAATATTAGTATAGATTTGGTATTTTGAGATTAATTGGTTAATTTACCCTAGCCCTGTATGTTTAGAAATAGACAATCTGCAAATAATTGACTTCCCCACACGCCATGTACGGTACATAAAATAAAGCTTAAACAAACTTACTTACATGTCACTATCTGTAATAAATGTCTACTTTAGAGTAATCTGTTAGAAAGTCAAAATAAACTGAGATGTCTAAGTCCTAGGATTTAAAAAACAAAATTGACCTTAGCAATTTTGACAAATTAATGTCTCTTATTATTAGATTAGTTTCCAAACAGTATACAACAAAAGAATCAAAATGATTTGTCAAAAGTTTGGTTCGGAATTAACAAATTAAATGTGTATACGATAATTTTCATTTACGGTACTAGTATTTTTGACTAATTGTATATAAAACTTGATGGTTTATCACAGTTACTTTCTGTATAGTCGGGGACTTTGCATTTTTTTTAAGTTGTATTTCTTAGAAGCTGAGTTCTTTAAACATATGCTAATAAACTAAAAACTAATACACTGTCTAGTTGTCAAACTTATAGGATCTGAAACCTAAATAAAAGTAAGGTACAGTACCGTACTAAAACATTGATGTTACAATGGATCTGTACATTTTTCAAATGGAAAGATTAGTTCTGAGGTAATTATTAGCCTACTGATTTCTAAACAAAATTGAAAAGAAATTGATTTTGTAGTTCATCTGTTTATGATAATTTACTTTACAAAACAATAATTTATAAATTTAAGTTTTAACTTTTAAGATATTAATCTCTAATGAAACAAACAAAAAGTAGGCCTACTGCAAAACAAGCAAAATTCCTTTAGGGCTGCATTTATTAGGGTTATAGTTTTTCCTGACATAAACTATAATTTTTTATATGATCAAATATTAATATTTTAAATGTTAACTATTCCAGTTGTGTATTACGTTTTTAGTAAATATAATGTACGGTAATACATTTTACTTAAAATATATACATTTTCTGAGGATAAAATAAAAGATTTTGGTATAAGATTAATGTTATGAAAAAATTAAAGCCTGACATCGGCGAAACAGGAAAGGATAAGGGTCATCCATTAGGCTAGCTGTCATAATGTAAAAAGTTAAGATATTAAGAGTAAAAAAAGGTCAATTACTAATAAATTTTCTATAAATCTCTATTTTTACAATTATTGTTCTTTAAAAACCATTAAATATTTACATAGCGTAAAACCATTATCAACTGATCTAATTTTATTTTGCCGAGATGTCAGTTAATTTATTTTTTTATTTAATAAATTTTATTCTTAAAAGTTAGATTTTGGGGAAAACGTTATTTAACATTATAACAATTAAACGGTTTACACCTAAATGAAGATACTTTTAAGTATACCATTTTGAAAATATCACATTCTGTTTTAATATGTTCATTAGAGTTTTCTGTGTGCTATGAGCAATATTGATAACCAGTATTCTGCCTTGTGTTTGTTAATTGAGTGAACCCGAAGACGTCTGTTTCCCTTAACTTTGGAGTCGAGCAAGAGAGAAGCAGCCGCTACATTGTCGCTCCAACGTTGAGGTGAGACAGATTCCTTCGCTTCTGTCTGTTTTGTTTGTTCTCTGTACTGTTGTGCTTCAATGTCTCTATTATCTGTGTTCTCAGATGTTAGTCCGCATCTTGTCTACAAGAACGGACAGTTGTGGCCGCAAGACGTACCGTTCCCAGAGAAAGAGCAGACGTACGAGAACGGAGACGTACAGTGCTTCTCTCCCGAGAGTATTAATCAGTTTCCTGCCTACTTCAAAGACGCTAAAGGTTGTGTAAACTCCATTATGTAATGTTCAAAATGAAAAAAATAAAATTAAAAAATGTGTTGATCTAGTTTCAACTGCCTTTGAGTAGTTTCAACAAAATTTTATAACAAATACTAAATAAACATTATATCTAAGAATAAGTGCTAGGGTAGCAATTAATTTATATTTTTATGTCTGTCAGATGCAGTAAAATTTTGTTTAAATACGTGGAAAACTTAAAACAATAACTACACTTAAAATGAATTCTTCTTGATTTATACTGTGCACGGCAAATATTCCTTTCTGTGACCCTAAACTATAAATACAACTTATAAATTAATTTAAATTGTATATTGAAAACCCTGGTAAAACCATTAATTCAGCATATTATGTTACTTTCAATATTTTTCTGTCTTATTTGGGCGAAACCCTATTCCCCGCCTTTTGACCAAATTTTGTAAATTCTTCTCCCCCGAAACTACTCCACCAATTTGGTTAACATTTTGCAGGCACAATCTAAGTATTTTGAAGGGTGGACCACTTCAATTATAAGTTGACCTTTTTCTATAAAAGTTATTCAAGTTTTTCAAAAATGTCTGTTGTGCCGTGTAGTGTATGCGATACAGCTCTTATAGCTATCTGTCAAGCTCGCCTGCGGTATTTCCCCCACTTCCAGTATACCATTAGACCAATCGCAATCATCTACGTCTTAAAAAACTGCACGAAATTAAGCCTACACGAAAAGCCTGTTAGGTGGCTGATATGTTCGATGTTGTATGCGAGTAAAAATTATTAGTAGTTTCGTATATGTAAAGTGGACGTCTGTTGTAGGCCGGTGTCAGTTATTCACAACAGTTTCACTGTCTCTGCAGTAAAAAACATTGCAATTAACAACTGTTCCATTTTGTTTGTATATTTTATTCAAATATATAATTTTAAAATCCTTGAAAAAGAAGATCACCCCCTAAGTCATTAGACTTATATGTAGAGATTCTATAGACGTCGTCATACTTAGCTCTGGGTAATGCTAAAATACTAATCATTATATTAACTAATACAAAATACTAAAATTAATACCGATATTTCCAAAAAAATTTATTTATGTTAATAAATAATTCTATTGAAACAGTTGAGTTCAAGCAATGTATACAGAACTTCTAAGAAGCGTAATACCCATGTTAAAGATTCAGCCTAGTTTTATTTGATTCTGGCAAGCTTAGCGCGGCATCCGCTAGGTAGCGAGAGAGAATTAGCCAGCCATTCTTTGTCTCACTCACACCTGGCACGGAGGATTGATGAGTCACAGATGGGTGGAAATTTTCAGTAAGCGCCGACTGCTGCGCTAAGCTAATTTGGCGGCAACCGACCGGGCTGACTAATCTTCATAAGTGTTGCACTTCTTATAAGTTCTGTATTCATTCATTCAAGCCTGTGTGTCTTCACATATTTTGCTAAAGGCATCCCTAGTTAATTTGAGTTAAAAACTATATTACTTAACGTCAAAAATATGTTTAATATTTCACCAACAAGTTAGATAAATGAAAAGAAGTAGTACATCCTAAATGTACTTCAATATAAAATTTTTAAAAAAAGGTTTATTTCAATAGATAGTTTTTATATTTAATGATTGTTTTTTTTATGTTATATTTTTGTCAACATTGTAATAAATAAATGTGTGTAAAATTTATACTTTTTTTCTGGAGAAAACCTCTCAAGTCTGGAGTAATAATTATTATTAAAAACGACCTAGCTCTCAAAAGAATAATAATTATCATAAATGCTGTTATATCTTTCACATGGCATTGTTATTACATTAACTACTAACTTAAGGTATAAGAATGAAGAACTAATTGATTTACTTTGGTCTGTCGACAGGGATGACTCACGGGGTATTTGGGCAAGGTAAAATACTGCCCGATCTGATCCAGAATGGCCGTAGCGCAGGGATGCCGTTATACGTGCGCTGTCCAATCTGTCAGAAGGAATTCAAACAGAAATCTACGCTTCTCCAACACGGCTGCATACACATAGAATCCCGACCCTACCCCTGTGGCGAGTGCGGTAAACGATTTCGCCAACAATCGCATCTGACACAACATCTACGTATACATACAAACGAGAAACCTTACGCGTGTATCTACTGCGGGAGAAACTTTCGTCAAAGGACAATATTGAACCAACATGTACGTATTCATACGGGCGAGAAGCCGTATAAATGTGCGCAGTGTGGTAAAGACTTCAGACAGAAAGCCATATTGGATCAACATACTAGGACTCATCAAGGTGACAGACCTTTCTGTTGTCCTATGCCTAACTGTAGGAGACGGTTTGCGACCGAACAAGAAGTTAAAAGACATATTGATAATCATATGAATCCGCACGCGAATAAACGTCGGGCGGATATAAAACAAAGGGAAATACCGTCAGGCATAACTGTTAATTCTGTAATTAAACCTGAGTTATATTTTCCTCAGTGTTACGCTGCTCCTCCTGCCTTCAATCACCACCAATATACTCCTACACCTCAGTTACAAGAGTTTAAACCTTCTCCGTCCATACCTCCTACTCCGACTGTCGTCCAATGACTACACTCGGATTTCAACTCCAAGTTCAATGACGGTTGCTCGACATGGTCGTATGGAATCAGTTAAAATATAACAAAGTTTTCAAAGCTATTGGCAACATGATTTCTAGAAAACATTTCCTTTTATATTAAATTACATTGGAAGAAAAGCAATATTTTTTGCTATACGTTTCTTCTGAGATTACTTTTTAAAGATTTAATTACTCAGACTGAAAAAGTAAGCTGTAATGGCCGAGTTGGTAGAGTGATGGTGTTTTGATACACTACAGTTTGGGCTGCCATAGGCTCTAATGTGTCTGTCGGTATTAGCTTTTTTCTAAATTTTATGTCATTTCCTGACTTTTATTAGTCCTATAGTCACAAAATTTAAAGTAGTTACGGACATAAACTTTATAAAGAAACTTTATTTTTAAACAAAAAACATAATAAGTAATGGAGTGTTGTGAATTTTCAATCAATGTGGACTTTATCATAAATAAATATTCTTAGATTTTTTTGACTTTGTTAACATTTCTTTAAAGAGAAAGGGGTAAAGATTTTAAAGAAATTTTTACTTACGATTTTAGGCAAAGATAGTAAAATAATTCTTTAAATACTCACTTTATTATTTTTTACTTTTTCATTTGTACCCCAAACATTAAAAAAATGAAATTACCTATTTAAGCATAGTATAATATAGCCTTTAAAGTTTTATTTTTCATACTTTCTGTAAGTATTCCTAACCATCACTATGCCAAATTTTTGCTATATGCAGTCTGCCCGACGAGGAAAGGTCAAAGTTTTAGGAGGCGATTCTACTCTACTACTGGAAATAAGAAAAAAATCTAATAAACTTAGGTTGGGAAAAACTTCGTTATCAAATTTTGTTTTTTTACTTAAACTTGGGAAATAGAAAAGATATTGGCCTAAAATTTTATACACATATTTGTTACGTAACCTGTCACCCTTGTACAAAAAAACCTGAACGTTCTTTTGTATACTTTAAAAATAGCAACCAATTAAAAATGTTCATGTCAAATATCTCTAAAAAGAAATTTAAGAAACAAAAAAGTTAGCTTTTTAATAACAAGCAAAGTTAGTTTTTTTATTTCTCCCGTAGCTCAAAAGATAACCGAATTATCGCCTAAAAACTCCAAAAATTATTTATTCTGTATTGTTAAAGAAAATGTTTTGAGTTTTTAGCCGATACTCAGTTACCTGTTGAGCTACGGAAAAAAATAAAAACCCCGTTTTGTTTGTTATTAAAAAATTAACTTTTTTTGTTTTCTAATGTTTTTTTTTTGTAGAGTAATTTGTTTTAGAGATATTTCAAAAATTTAAAAGGCTGCTATTTTTAAAGTATACAAAAAAGTTCTGGTTACGTAAAAAAAGTTACGTAACAAAAATGAACACAAAATTTTAGGTTAATATCATTTCTATTTCCAAAGATATTAAGTGTTTAGTAAAAAAAAAAGTGGATAATTGGAAAACTAAGCATTTACCGGACTTATGTTTATTAGACTTTTTTTCTTACTTTTAGTAGTAGAATAACCTCGTGATATTTTTACCTTTCTTCCTGGGACACCCTGTAAGAAAATGAATTATAGATAAGCAGATGAACAATACCATTATAGTTTTAAACTTTTTTCAATATAAAAATTGTATTTACACTTTCTTTTTAATATGGATTATTTTAAAGCACAACACACATGCACCCAGCAAGAAGATGTGCAACTATATTGTCAAGATAGAATAATTATTATTTTCACTGTATAAAATTAAACCTTCTAAACTTAAATTTCAACTGTTTTCATACGCTCTGATCGAGAAACCTAAATTTTATACTTTAATCATAAGTAGTTTTAACTCGTTACAATAACTTAACAAGAGCAATACACCTAGTACATGAATGTGTGATACTTCCTGTAAATGCGAGGTTTTTATAAAGAAAAACATTTTGATTTCAATTTTAGATAGAGACTATTTTAAAGAATTGAACAGTGCCTGCGACGGACCAGTTAGAGTACTTTGTTCCTATAGTGGAGATAGATTTTTCTGTTCTATCCGAGATGTATACAAATGTATTGAACTGAATTGTTTTACAGGTTATTTTTTAAACTCAAGAAAAAGACAGGGTTTGTTGTTGTTGCAAGTACTGTATAGAAGAGAAATTAGTTAGTAAATAACACATTTAGGTTAATTTCTAGGAATTTATTAGCTTTAAATGAGAAAAATTGTATACTGTCATTTTAAATATACTTGTATAGTTTATTCACTAAGTGAAAGTGTTTTAGATAGTTTATATAAAGTTTTAAAAAAGAATATATATATACAAAATACTTGCCAATTTTTTATAAATGTTAAAATTTTGTTTATACTTGTCAACTTTTGTTTATTTATTATTATTATTTTATTTGGACATATTTAACAGCTTTTAAATGTTTTTTTTATGTATAGCATTTAAAAAGTGTATATTTAAGTTGTGCCATAGATCGTTGTTGAAGACATAATTGTATATTTTGTAGCCTAATAGTTACCAACGTGTGCAAAAATTTTGTTAAGGAAAAAGCACATTTTTAATGAAATGTAATCTATATATTTCCTTTGTAAAATATGCCTTTGTAAAGAATATTAAGGGCATTACAAAAACATAAGTATTTAGAATTATCCAAAATGCTTTCTTTTTAATTTAATCATTTTTTATTCAGTCTAACATGTGAAAATATTGCTTGAAATGTCTTACTATTTATGTTGGTAATCGTCTTTTTTTAAGTTTTATACTCTCTATCGACAATAATAAAAGGAATTATTTGTGTGTGTGATTCCCAGCTAAATAAAGTCCGGAAAAAAATCGGAAATTTTTAACAAAATTCCACCAAAAACGGTGAACGGAAGAGGGTCTAAGTGCACCTCAAAGCTGGATCTTAAATTTTTTAGTTTGTTCACAAGTTATGAGAGATAAACTTTCTCGGGAAACGGGAATTTAAAGCTTACTGAAGTTAAGGGTAGGCTCTAGTAAAACAGCGTAGTGGCGGTAGGTTACGCGGACATTGCTCATCCTAAATCCATTTAAAAAACGCAATTGTTCAAATAGCGTTTTTTTTAAATACCAAACTCCTGGGGCAAAATTCTTCATCCGAATGGCTTGGTAATTTTTCGCTATAATTAATAGTTACAAAGTAAACAAATATTTAAAATCACCCTATAGCGGCGGTAGGTTACACGGACATTGCTCAGCCTAAATCCATTTAAAACCCGCAATTGTTCAAATAGCGTTTTTAAAAAAATACCAAACTCTTGGGGACGAAATTCTTCATGAGAATGGCTTGGTAGTTTTTCGCTATAATTAATAGTGACAACATAAAAAATATTAAAGATCAATTTTTTAAATTGTTAATAAATATTAAACAAAATGTTTTTCTTAGTTTTGGAAAAGCCATTTGCATGCATATTGGCCATAGCTTTAAAATGACATATCGTTCATAACTATCCGATCAAGAATAAAGGAAAAATTTGGATTTTAATTTAACATTGGTCTTGTGGAGTGTCAGCCAACATGGCCGACAGCTAGAGCCGACCCTTAAGCCGATTGTTTCTATCTAGGACTAAGCAGGAAAACATTGATCGGTTTGGACAACAACTACGGTAAAACTGTAGAACTCGGATCTGAGGTCCTTTTGAGTTTTGTGCAAATGTAAGGCTTATTTATTTTACCTAAATCCATTACATTCACTTGTTTTATTTTTATTTAGGGATAAGGGGACACAAATGCGACCGAAGTGGGTCTATTCTGGAGGACAGATCCTTTATTATTTGTCGCAAATCCTACCCAAGCCTAAAGCCAAGGACGGTCTTGTGATCAACACTGCAGAAACAAACTTTCAGTGATAACAAACGCTGTTATGAGTTCCGTAAATCTTTTCAAGTGAGAGCCTCACACACAGTAGGTGTTGAGCCGATCATTTTTTTAGGTGGGATCTTAAGGGGCAGTGACCATTCGGATGACTTTCTAAGTTCATTTCTGCCCATTAGTATACGCTTTCAGCTTTAGGCTTGAAGAGGATGATAAACATCTTTGCCTAAGACTAGTAATAGGACTAGCACTGCTCCATCCAGGTTTCTACCACATTCGAAGGGCCTGCACCAACACTTCCAGGGCGCTCTGGAAGGCCCATTTCAAAATAACACCAACGACCTCAGCCACTTCATTCACTACTTTGAAGCAGTCTAAAACTAATGTGAACGATTCCAGCGCCTTGAAGACAGCATGGATATCAGAGAGGAGTAAAATCCTTGTTTCCTTTAAACCTTGCTTTAATTTCATTTACATACCTTTATCTCCAGGCAAAGCCGCAGATTTCTGACAGTAATTTATAAAAGTATGGTTATTATTCAAGTCCATGAAGTTTTATACAAACTCAAACATTTAATTACAAATTTTAAGTCACCCGAACACACTTTAAAATTGAAAGTATAGATCTTCTAATTTTTTTATAATGCCAGTTTGTAGTTAAGAGTTTTGTAGTGTACCTGACTTTGAATGGACATTTAGGGGAAGACTGTGTTTCTTTGTGGAGTAGGAATTAAATATGAAACAATTGAGTTTTGGTCAGTGATATTCCGATGAGAGTTTTATCGAAATGATTTAACCACTTGAGACCCTCGCTTACATATAACTGAAGCGGTAAAACAGGCATATTTGATTTTGATTAAAAATTATTATTAAATACATTAAGTTAGTTTAAATATAAACTGTTTGCACTTCTTTTCTCGTATTATACTTCAAAAGCTGTGTAAGTTACTGAAAGAGGAATGCAAATTGATAATACAAGAATATTCTTAACTTTTTATAAATAATAAAATGTATACATTTTATTTAAATTGTTAAAATAATTTTATCAATAAGACATGTTTCTCTCATTGCTTTAATTGTATTTTTATCTTTTGATCTCGTGTGATTTTAAATCACAAGATCGGTTTCCTTAAATTTAAGAAAGACTGTTGAAGAAGTTGAATGATACACATTAAGTATATTTGGTCTTCCACAGAAAAAGTCAATTTAAAAGCTGTTATCTATGTATTTAAGTACGCAAAAGTTATGTTTGTTACAATGTTTGATTGCAGCTATTGTGAATTGTTTTTTCTTAAGTTTTACAATTACTATTTTTGTTACTCAATGTTTGCAGTTAACCTAAAAGTCAAGTGTTCAAACATAATTAAGTTTGTTCAATCTATGTTAAATGTACAGTATTATGTTTTGAACATAGCTCTCTTTTAAACTATTCGTCACTAAATACTGTAAATGTTAAACAATGTTAAAATTATGTGTATTATATAAATGCTCAACAATTTCTAAATATTTTGAGTTTTATTTTATTATAATGCTGTCTGAAAATTATTTTTAATCCAATTTTCATTTTATATCCTTAAATAACTTAAAATATATTATTTTCTTTTTAAGTTGAAAGAACGGAGTTACCAATATAAATTACCTTTTTAATTCTATTATGAATTATTTTTAACTGGATATGAAAATTAAAGTAAGACATTGTTAAATTTTATGGATTATTTTAAATATTTTATAGTGTCCGCAAATAATCTATGATTCTAAATTCTATTTGTTATTAAATTGTAAATGTATTCAGCACTAAAATAGAAGAAAAGGAGCTAAATAGTGGGCAATAAAAACAAAATTCAAAAAAAAACTGAGAATTTATGACAGTTTTCAAATTTACGTACCTTGCTCGTTTGGATTCTGTTATATTGATATTCTGAAAATAAAATCAGATTATTGTTAATAAATAGGAAATGTTTCACTATAATCTAACTTGTTAAAAAATTTAGTAAGTTTTTCTCTCCTCAGTTCTAAATAAAACAGTTATTAGGATTTCGTAAAACTGTCATTAATTTGTAATAGAAGACTTGGTTTCAAAATATGTTATTATTATTTGTTGCTAAAAAAGACAAAATTCCAAAAATCAATGAGATATTGCTTTTTTCTGCAACTTGTGATTGATTATGTTACAATTCTCTAACACTGCGACAATAAACTCATAAAAAACATTTTAGTAAAGTAAGGTACAAACTGAATGTAGATAAGTCAGTGTAAAGGTGTCTTACTTCCAAAACAATTTATTTGTACTCTGTTTTTTAACAGGAAATTATTAAAAACTTTTTTTTAAACAAATACATTTATTTTCATTTAGTAGAAATAAATGCATTAATACATCATATTTCAATGAAAAACAAGGTGTATATTGTGTTACTTTTATAAAGTTATATAGATTATATCCAAATTCAAATTAATAAAACTCTCATACAGGTTGATTTTCTTGAAAACTCAAATATCTATATTTTAATAGTTCAAAACATTCTTTAAGGGATCATTATATTAGATATAAAACTATGTCAAAAAATATTCAAATTCATTCTACTACAACATTTATTAAGTTTCATTGTTTTGAATTTGTTGTCATTATTGATGATGTGAGAAAAATTGCATTAAAATCGGATCAGTGACTTTTAAGTTATGATCTAACATGTATCTAGGAGACAGGTTTAACTGGATTGTAATTCAAGTTTTCAAATTTATTAAAAATAATTTCAAGGGAAAATGCAATTATCATAAGTATACAAAATTATAAATATTTAAAAAAAATTTAAATAAAGAAATAGTTAATTTGTTATTATTGTTAAAAAGGTTTATGTCTTTTAAATTAAGGTTTGACACATCAAAAGTTGAAATATTCAGATATGCAAAGAATTTGTATGCATATACTGTGTATAAAATGTACTTTAATATATAACATGTATATAAAAATACACACTTACAAAATATTCATGAAAATTGAAATACTCTTAAAAAAAATTCTTTTAAAGGCCCATCCTAAAATTTTTTTTAAATAAAAAGGGCTAGTTTAATTAATTGCTAGTTTTGCAGTTAATAAAATATACAGGGTTTTAACTTAAGAATGAGCTTCTGAGAGAGGCGATGACAACCACCCAGGTTTTTCGCATATAAAAAATTTAAAAAAAAGCTTCCAAGAGATTGCCGCATAGTTCTAAATCATCCTATAAAAATACACCAGAATTGTGTCAGGGCTAGTTAATCTGGTTTGACTTAAAGTGGTTAATCTTTATTTTAAAAGTAGATTAAAATACCATAACTTAATTCACTTAATTTTTTTCTTAAGAAATTAAATTAATTTAGTCAACTACAGATCATAAAATTATCGATGATGGTAAAATAAGTGTTGAGATATTATCCTAGGGTGCAGCACCTTTTGGTATAGTAATTTATGAATTTACATTTTTATTTATTGGAAATGACTATTCAAATGAATACTTTACAATTTAGATGTAGGTAGCAGCACTTTCGGTACTAAAGTTAAAAATATGAAAAATTTCCTCTTTTAACCAGGTGACAGCACCTTGTGGATACAATTTTCTGTTTTAACGGGGATAAAATCATCTGTAAACAAAAATTAATTCTAGCTGTTATTCTGCTTTAATGTAATTTTAAACAGTGACACAGAACAGAACTAGTTTCTGGAAAAAAGTGCCATCACACTGAGGGAAAGTTGGTAACAATTTTTGCAGATATATGCAACTATATTTTTCTACCAGCCTATTCGCTACTATTTGGTGACGAGTACTATTCCGTATGTATTGTTACTACTGCATTATAAAGTGTTCTTACGACATATTTTAATAGACAATAGAAGTTACCAAATTCAGATCTGGTCCGTATTGCATGGACGTAGTCAGAGGGGGGTTTTGGGGTTCCGTACCCCTCCCACCTTCTGTTCAGGTTTTTTTAGGAAAAAATTTGATTTTGTTTGTGACTCCTTGAGCAAACTGCCACTAACCTGACTAAAAACATCAGTGAGCCTCCGCACGCCAACCCCCGTGTTTGGGAGTGTTTTCAATACAAAGTGCATTGCGTGCTTCGCACGCCTATTTTAAGCCTATGAGCGTCCGCTTTAAAATATTAGTGATTATTACGTAGAAAGGTTCAAAATTAAAAAATAAGGTAATTTCTACTCAAAAAAAAAATGAAATGTCAGATCCTAGCGTAGGAAATACGAAATTTGCATAGCAGTGAACGTGTTACACCACAATTTCCATGCTTATTTTTAAAATTTTGATATAGTTACCCATGTAAAATATTATAGGATGTAAGGATGATGAATGATTTTGTTTTGTTAAAGTAAAGTATTTTTGTTGAACCTTCATAGTTTTCTTATTTAATAGATTAGATTAAGCTTACAAGAGAGTAAGGCTGTAACCTACTGCATCCAAATTTGGCCCAATAACCCCCCCCCCCCCCCCCCCCGGCAACGGTCTTGTGTACTATCATCATATAAACCATCAGAATACTTCTAATAAAAGTATTCAACACCTGCTTCACAACCCCCTCCCCCCAAAATTTAGTAGTAAAAATTAATATTAGGTTTAAAAAGTGCAAATTAAATTATAAAATAAAATAGACAACACAACAGAGGATCCAGCAACATATTTTACATCATTGTGCATTGCATGCGTACTGATATTTAGATTTACTTGGTTAAACTACAACGTACAATACACATGGATGCAGTAGGTTACAGCCTTACTCTCTTGTGAGCTTAATCTTATCTAAAATAAGAAAACTATGAAGGTTCAACAAAAATACTTTACTCTAACGCAATGTATTGTGTATTGAAAACACTCCCAGTACGGGGGTAGGCGTGCGAAGCACGCAATGCACTGTGTATTGAAAGTACTCCCAATATGGGGGTTGGCGTGCGAAGAACGCAATGCAATGTGTATTGAAAGTACTCCCAATACTGGGGTTGGAGTGCAATGCACTATGCGTCGGCAGCTTCTCATAGTGTTCAGTGTTAAACTCACATGTGCGTCCTTAGCAGTGAAAGTGTTAAAAGCGTTTAAATTCAAATCCCCTGATCTGACCCCCCTCCCTCCCCCGTTCTCCTGGCTACGACCTTGTTCATCAATATAAAATTGTACAACATAAGGTTTCCGAAAGTATATTTTCCCACATGTGCGTAAATAGCACTATAGGCTGAAAATTGGCACTATAGGCTCTGTGCATTGAAAATACTCCCAATACGGGAGTTGGCATGCGAAGCACGCAATGCACTGTATTGAAAATACTCCCTGTATGGGGGTTGGTGTATAATGCACTGTGCGTTTGCCGCTTCTCATAGTGTTGAGTGATGTCAAGCTCACAAGTGCGTCCTTAGCAGTGAACCTGTTAAAAGCGTTTAAATTCAAATCCCCGGTCCAGACCTGACACCCCCCTGAAAATTTTTCTGACTACGGCCTTGATAGTTCATGCAAAGATCACCTGGAATCTGTTAAAATGCTAATCCAATCATCTGGAATATCACCACACTGCTGAAGAGCCACAAGTAAATATTGGAATCAGCTCGGTCTCCATACTTCAAATACATCAAACAAGGTAATTATTTCCATGAAAGCAGTACATATAGAAGTTTATTTTTGGACCAGGATAGAGGCCCTTTTAATATCAACTTTCATAAGTTTTTGAAAAGTGTTACAAAAAGTCGTGCTAGTATTTCACTTTGAGTGTTACAAGATGGTAATTAAAAATGCAAGCAATTTTTTTAGTGTCAGTTTTTGTAACATCAATATTAACCTGATATTAGGGAATATTAGCAGGTTTAAGAATAATTTAGAAATGTTTTTTTGTAAAATTACATACAAAACACTACATTGGAAGAAATCTAAAACAGAAACTATGGTATTTTTTTCAGTATGGGCCTTCCACATTTTTGTTTTTAATAATTATGCAATATTGTTAAAGCAATTTAGTAAAACTGCAAAAATGTATAACTATTTAAAATTCAGGAAAATTAACATTCCAATAATAAAATCTTACAAATTTATGATTAAGGTTATATTTAAACTAGGCCTAATAACTAATTTTGATATTTTAAAAGTGCAAATTTTGAAACGTCCTCTTTTTTTTGAAGATATGAATTAATTATTAAGCATTGCAGTTTACTTGCCAAAATTTATTGTAGCCTATTTTTATTTAATTTTTAAAAATGTTTTAGGTACTGCCTGTTGTTTATCGTTGGGTACTTATGTTATATTTTGTATCTTAGTTTGAGATAGTTTTTGTTAATTTTATAAAAATTATTAAATAGTAGGGTGTTTTTGTCATGAAAGTGAGTTTATGTACATTATCTATTGTGGTACATGTTTGAATGGGATGAGTTTGTGTAAATAATAAGACAGTGAGTGTTTTATATTTTTGACCATGGATTTTTATTTGTGTGTCATGTAAAGAGAAACATTAATGAATCCCCAATTGTTAATTCTGTTTAAATACCATTAATTATATGTATTTTTTAATAAGTCTTATAATAAATAAATATGCTCTGAATAATTCAATGTTTAAAAAACCACTGTTAATTTTCTAGTACAGATAAAAATTTTAATGAAATGTTTGTCATATTGTAAATAAAAAATGTTTAAAGCAACAAAAAACAAAACAAATCAAAAACATTAAAAGAAAATGAGTTATTTACAATAAAATAAATGCTTTTAAGAAAAGTCTGATTTCTATTTTATTTTTACTATTGCAAATTCCTTATCATCTCTACAATGTTAAAATAACCTCAAAATTCATTTGTTTTCTAGTTTCTCAAATTCCTTCCTTCTCTCCCCTAGCTGAAATTTCAACTATTCTGTGTTAGATAACTAATGAATGGAAACCCTGAATTCATATTTGAATCAGATATATTATAAAATAATATTTCTATTTATTTTGTAGTGATTTAAAAAAAGACTAAATTTTTTGGTAAAAAGGGAATTTATTTAATAGCCTATACTTCGAGCACAAAATTAAAACCATGATTTTTTTACCTGTGGGTTTGAAACATATTTTCAAACATTTCATTGCTTAATTTTTATTAAAAGATTGACCTAAAATAAAAGGTTGATTTAATTTTTTGTTATTATAAAATGATGAGAACCAGTTATAATAACCAAGAGTCAACCCTACAAATTAGAGACTTTACTATACACTTGAAAACAGGAACAGACTTCAAACTTTTGTCCCCTCAATAAAAATTTGCGAAGGCTCTACTTCAAGTAAAGACAAAAGAAAAATATTTCAAAATTATTCCAAACAAATGACAAAATGCAGTCGCAAGTAACACAACTAGGACAAATAATTCGATCTTGCAGCTGGACCGCTGACGTAGTGAGTTGACCAAATTTCCAAAATTAAGTTTATATGCCTATGTTTTAGGGTTTCAACCAACAATTTGGGAAGTAGGTCTACTCACGAAGGCGTTGAACAGCTGTCTGTATTTGTTTGCGCCTAGAGGGCTCGCGAGTTTGCACCACTTGGCTTCGAACCAGGTACTTTTACGGTATTTTACGTTTTGGTCGATTTTGGAAGAACCAAGTAAGCTATAAGGTCGCGTAAAAAAAACCAAATGTGCAGAATAACATCCTACATTTATATTTTTAGAAAAAACTCTAAAAAAGTTTCATTCTCGTATTAAAAATCTCAAAAAATAATTACTTTTGGTCAAAAAACGTACTTCCTGTTGTCGGATTTTTTTAGCTAACGTACTCGTATGAGCGACATAGACAACCAACACGTGTACAAAATTTGGACCAAATCGGACTTAAAATGCGGCCGCTATAGTGCGAACACATATATTCATATATATATGAATTTTAATGACACCCCAAAACGTGTTCTGGGGACCATGATCGGTGCTCATTTGCTACTCCCAACCTTGGGTCTCACCATAAGGGCCACTGCAATAGTTCATTTTTCTTATGAAAATTCGCCAATAAGTACTTACAAATAGTTCAAAGCCTTGTAATGTTAATACGAATATTTGATGACAAAGTCATGAAATCCAAAATATTCTAGACACAATTGACGTCCAAAATAAAATAAAAATTTTTCCAAAATGAAAAAGTGTTTAAATTAACACTGGGACTGATATAAATTTAACAACATTCAAGTAATCATTTTTTAGGTGTAAAATGACAAAGATTTTGGTTGGATTTTTGTACTTTGCATTCAATGAGAATAATATCTTCTACTCTGGACAAAATTCTTTTGAAATTTATTTTATTTACGAACTTCACCATGGCTGGGGCTACTCGCTATAGATAAGAGCATTTCGTGTGGGTGACATAATTATATAATTTTAATTAAATATTATGCAGCGTGATTTATTGAGTACACTGAATATGTGAGTACAATGTCTTGTCTAGTTTCACTTGTCTACCAACATACAAGGATGCCATTGCAAGTTTTTTGAGTTACAGAACTGTCAATTTGTTTATATGAACTTGAAAAGTAGGACTAACTAAACAAATTTTAAACTTAGACCTATATTAATAATTAAAATGATAATGCTAAATAAATCACAGTAAAAAATGTCATTGACTTTCAAAATTCTAATTTCAAAGTCAAATCTAACATTTAACTTATCTAAAGTTCAAATAGGCCGAGAATGCGAGTTCTTGCTGAACTGGTATACGAAGAAAAACTGTGAGACGGACAGAAAAACAAAGCTATCGATAATACATTTATTTCAAATAGTAATAATTGGGTTGAATATTTTGCACTGCCAGTTTAAGGTTAACTAAATATGTCCACTTTCTGAAAACAAGATTACCAGGTTCGATAATGATTGTATTTTTATATCATGTGTCAGGTGTTACAAATTGCAATAGACTGCAATTCTGATAATTCCTCTGATCAGTAATACTGTAGACAGAGAATTATCTGACTACCGGTAGGCCTACTTATTTTAACGTTTTGTAGGATAAGATTAAGGTACTTAGACACTTGAAGATGGTAGATTATTTTCTTCAATGACTTCAAATTTGCATTATAGGCTGCTAAAGCTAAAAAATATAGGGGAAATGAATTTCAATTTGACTTGCACAAGACAACAAGATAAACATCGCGTAATGATGTTTTACTTATTTGGAATTAAATGAACAATAATTGCAGGTTGATTTGAAAATTATAAATTTCCACTTAAAGACTGTTTCTGTAAAGAG
The DNA here is from genome assembly GCA_018207615.1 of Philaenus spumarius. Taxonomy (NCBI): domain Eukaryota; kingdom Metazoa; phylum Arthropoda; class Insecta; order Hemiptera; family Aphrophoridae; genus Philaenus; species Philaenus spumarius. The sequence continues at coordinate 55,872 of JAGFPH010000993.1, forward strand.
CGGAAATAATTAAGGGGATGTTACATGGGTCAAAATAAAGAAAAAGTTTATTTTAAAGAAAACACTTCTTTTATCACCTATCCACCATTTTGTTGTTTACTAAAACTTTATGTTATTTAAAACTAAAGTGCTCCGCCTGCTTGCTTCACTTACCAACCTCTCCGGCAACTTGTGTTGAATCAAATGAAAATAGATTATTGTATATTCAATTGTTGTCACAAAAATTTCGATTGATTAGGATAGAGGCACTTGGATTGGGTAGGGTGGTTGTGGTAGTGGTGACCTGGATTCTGACGCATGCGCAGTAGGACAAGAGCTTTTGCTTGTACAGATTATTTTTGTAATGTAATATTAGAGATGAAAGCCGTTAAAGAACGGCTTTGAGTTAAAGTTTTGCACAGTGCTCATCAGTTTTGAACAAATTAATCAGCTTGTTTCGATAATTCGTTTAAAATTGCTCCCATTTCAAAATTAAATGAGAATAACTAAAAAAAGATTTTATAAGAATCGTCGAGGGTATATTTTCGTATTCAGTTTATTTTCCTATCGAATGGTATAGTAATAATGGTTAAAATAATTCGACCACGCAGCTGAACCGCTGACGTGAGTTGAGCGAATTTTCAAAATTAAGTTTAGGCCTATATGTTTTAGGGTTTCAAAAAACTATTTGGGAAATTGATTTACTCACGAAGGCATTGAATAGCTGCCTGGTGTACGAAATATAGTAGAATTTGTTTGTACTAAGCCTCTAGCTTCTACTCGTGAGCTCCTTCATTCCACTCGCATAGGAAAACCTCGCTTTGCGAGTCCTCACTTTGACCTTATGGCCTCGGGTTATGAACTACGTTGCTTCGCTCGCAGCGTACAAACGTATAAAAGTACTAAGCTTACCAACTAGTGGTTTTGAACCGGGTAAATTTTACACTTATTATTTGGACCTGAAATAGGAAAATTAAACGGATTTTGTGAATTTGTTTCATAGTGTTCATAGCTCTATTGCTCTATTGGGTTAAAGTCACAGTGGTAAGGCGGAAGTCGAAAGTAACCACAGTCCAGGGCCGTTTTTAACCTCACTAGCGCCCTAGGCACTTCAAACAATTGCGCCCCTCATCCCTGATTTATACGGGGGGGGGGGGGGGGTATGGAATACTAATCAAATAATAGGAAGTCAAAAAACCCAGCAGAGCATTTCTTTTTGAGTTCTTGATTTGCCAGTTTTGGTTCGGGAGGGATTTTCCTTAACTCGATCTCTTTCTTTCCATTGGCTCTTATCATTACTATTCTTTTGTTTTTGTTGGAGAGTCAGAGAGTCTTACCATTATCCACCACCTATGGACCCGCCGTGTCCCGGACTGGCAACCGGCAGCCGTAAGGAGTTTCATGGCCTAAACATTCTTCTTCATATATTATCAGTTACCTTACGGCATCACGGAACACCCACCAACACTTTTGTTTCAGAATATTATTTGTACTTAAGTCATTGTATGACGATTCTCATTGTTTTCAACTTGTTCATCATTTTTTGTTTAAAGTTCGTTGTTGACGATGGATTGTTTACAGAGTTTAAAGTGTTATTGCGGACATTTGCCATCGTTGGTGAAACAAAAAAGAAACACAATATTTCGATACCTGGAGTCTGGTATCGTCTTCAGGAGAAAAAATATACCTAAAACAAAGAAATAAACAACTTAACCTAAAATGAGTAACAAAGCCGAAAAAAGGCTAAGAGGTCACATGCTGAAAAAGATATCTAAAGACATAAAACACAACAGTAGAGGTAAAATTAGTATTAAACTTAAAAGTAAATATATTACACAACACAGGAAACTCAGTTGGGACATCTTTCCTGCGTTGTGTAATATATTAACTTTTAAGTTTTATACTTATTTTACCTCTACCGTTGTGTTTTATGTTTTTAGATATCTTTTTCAGCATATGTGCGCTTAGCCTTTTTTCGGCTTTGTTACTAATTTTAGGTTAAGTTGTTTATTTCTATGTCTTAGGTATATTTCACCTGAAGACGATACCAGATTCCAGGTATCGAAATATTGTGTTTCTTTTCTGTTTCACCAACGATGGCAAATGTCCGCAATAACACTTTAAACTTTGTTCATCATGCTTCACCTTTTTTGTCGATTTTTACAATCTGGCATCTTCCACTTTTAGACGTCCATTTTTAGACGTTGCATTGGTCAGTGTCTCGGTGCCCATGACTCATATGACAGTAGCACTGCGCTGTACTAGTACTGCACAGCCTTTTGCCATACTCAACAAACAAAATATCGCATACAAGTCTCACTCACTGGGCGTTGGTTCATGGTTGACAGGCAATAAATATAATCCTGTGATTTTTATTTAAAAAATTTCCGCCCTCATTTTCCGCCTTCTTTATTTTTTTTTCGTATTCAAAATTTGGCGCCCCAAATCCTTTGCGCCCCTAGGCACGTGCCTAGCGTGCCTAATCGGAAAAGCGGCCCTGCCACAGTCTTCTGATAGTTTGTCGATTTCTACACCATCGCAAGAAATGGCCTTTCTGATGGACCCCAGAAGACATTAACGGATGACAGTGTCTCGTACTGGCGGACCTCACCCTCTTCCTCCCATGTTGTGGTCAGTTCAGTTCAGTTCAGGCCCGTTTTACCGAATAGGCATGGTAGGCACGTGTCTAGGGCGCTAGGCAATTGACATTTTTGGAGGGGCGCAAAGAATGGAAAAACAAAAAAAATTGCCGTGGTTGTGTCTGCATGCATCATTTATTGCGCCACTGCCGAAAGCCGACATCTGACCCAAATCACAGCCGCACCCGGCGCCGGCGCTCTGCGCTGTACCTGAAGTGTCACGTGTGCCAGCCACACAGCCCGCCTCGCGCCCCCTTCCACCGCCACTGGTTGCTAAGCAACCACGCTCGGCCTCTCCCTCCGCGCCAGTCCGAGACACGGCGGGTCCCATAGGTGGTGGATAATGGGAACGCTCTAAAAAAAAATCAGGATAATTTGTAAAGGAGAGTTAAGGGACATTAAGTCTAAATTCCCTCCCGAACCAAAATTGGCATTTCAGACTAAATCTAAATTTACGGGGTATAGGCGTTGTGGTAGGGCTGGTGGGGGGGGCTTAATCAGCTGGGAGGGGTATGAAAAGGGGCGCTGGCAGGGTGTAAAACGGGCCTGACAGCACGTGATATATTTCAAGTGTTTCTTTCAATTAAAAAAGTTTGCATAATGACACTGGGACAAACAACAATGACTCACCGTCAAAGACCGACGACGAGTACCCTTCCCCGATCTCCCACAATAAACCCAAGGGTAAGGATATTAGCAATGAATACTAAACACTATAAGAAGCGAAACTTTAGGCACTAAAAGGGAACACTAGTTGGTAGTTTACCGAGAATTCACTCCGAGCGCCACCAGTCTTTTTGCGGGCTGCCGAGAATGAGGAATGAATTGGAAGTTTTTTAATTTCGATGCACCAGCCGAGCGGTAAATATATCTGTCTCTCTCGCCAACACACACAAACAACTTTCTCTTTCACCCCCAACCGGCCCAACCCCAGTAGACAAATATCGTAGTGTCAAGAGTCTGTTGGATTTTGCCCCATAAGGCCTAAATAGGCCGACAGATTTAATTTAAGCCCAAAAATAAAGTAATTTCGACTGCTTCCGCTTTGCATTTAACAAAGCTCTTATTTTTCAAAGATCCAATATTGCGATAAGCTGCACAGACTCTTGAAATTGTCCATATTGGAAATAATATATAAAATTACACAATTTTATTTTAACGTAAAAACCAATTATTAATGAAAATAAAAAAAATTAGTGTTAAGTATTCATTGGTATTAGTACGGTCGACTGGTTCCGCCTCATCCTGAGGTGGTATAGACTTTTTTTATAACAATGGTCTATCTCAAGAAAAATAAGCGATTATATCCAATCATGCGTTTCAAAATGGCGGCTGTTTGAAAATTTCAAACCTAAACTACTCAAAAACCGTACATTTTAACGAAAAATGTCAAGACACCTTTTTTTGTAGCCCTTTTGATTCCTTATCAAATGCTGTAACTGTCAAAACAATCGGATGAAGAATAATAGTTAAGTTAAAGATAATAACAACATAATAATGTACATACAATATCGTTGTGTTTACTGTGTTGGTATAGGATGCCGGGTTAAACGAACAAATTATTACTGTAAACATAACGGATACAGATGCTCGTCGCTAGCCAGTATGTATTCGTAACAGCATACCGACATTGAAAGACTTTGTTAATGCCGACAAAGATAAGGCAGTGCTGCAATTCTCGCACAATTCGGTATGATGCCCGTGGGCGATTCCTGCCCCTACAACACTCGTCAGCTCCAAGATGATGTACGTGTGCTACTTCAGCTACCACCATAGAACTCTATTCACACATCTGGAACACTCGGGCTGTGTTCAAGAAAACGGTCTTTACCCCCACTCCATGGTAGTCACTCACGGCCGCTTAGTGGATTTCATCATTGGTTCGCCCTGTCGTTTACACCAGATTCATGCAATTAGAATAAAATGTATACATTATTTATCTGCTTGAACTACGGAATCTAACAGTATAAATTTCTTGTAGTTTGGTAATTTATTTGATTTAGCAATGAAAAATATTTAGTGTTTTAAAAGTGTGACACGAAAAAGTCACTATGAGTAAACTTTTTGTTTGTTTTGGTTTAAAAAGAAACTTCCAGCGGAAAAGTTGTAGATGATTAGTTGATCCACAATTTGTACACCAAACATTTTTTTATAAAATGATTTATTTGTTCTGTAGAGATCGAACAACGTTTCCCGCGCTCAATCAATAATTTTCGTTCTCGGTTCAGTCTTCACAACTTCAGTGAACTGACGCGAAGCTTTGTTATATAACACGAATTAGATTGTATTAACAAGCTGACGTATGACTCATTATTATTTTACGGGCAGGAAGTCGTCTATGGTAGCTACTCTTGATTTTCTTGTTTACATTAACCGCAAGATACCACTCTGCAGGGACGTTTCTAAACGGGGGGGGGGGGGGGGGGGGGGTAATATCTAAAATTTCCCAACAATTTAACATGTGTATCACATTATTGAAAAAAAATCCTCAATATTTTTCGCAAGCCTACAAGAAAACTCCCAAATCTGGCGACACTATCTTGGCAGCCTGGCGCAGTTCATGTCATGGTTAGTCAGTGACAGTCAGTGTTGCCACAATAACAAGGGTTGGAGTGCATTTATTTGGTACAGAAATACTTTAGTTTGTCCAACATTTTTGGATTGGAAATTATAACTTGCTTGTTATTTTTGAATGTTGATAATTAATTAACAAAAAAAAAACTTTCGAAACCTTAACCCAAAGTTGGAGTTTTTCGGGTGCAATTTATACCCAACTTTTTTTCTAAATCTCAAATTTCCCAACTTTTTAGATTTTAAAATTATTGGGAAGTGACGCCCCCCCCCCCCCCCCCCCCATAGCGACGTCCCGGTATACCAGCAATAAACAATTTTTCGGTGCGGATAGGAACAACGATCCCAACGCTAATCTGTTCCTTAAATACAAACTTTGGCGTATGCTACAGTAAATAGACTTGCAGTAATTGACAACAACCTTCCTAGTTGACTTCTTAGCACGAGTTTAATTTATAATCAAGGACTTTACACTTCATATTTATATCTTGACCACAAATGAAGACGTCTATTCAAAACAACAAAAATGTTTAACCTGTATCAATATACTTCAAGTACTTTGATTGAAATATTATTAGCGAATTTCCTTAGGAAAAATGAGCTATTGCCGTGGCCCTTATGGTAAGACCCAAGGTCGGGAGTAGCAAATGAGCACCGATCATGGTCCCCAGAACACGTTTTGGGGTGTCATTAAAAATCATATATATGTATATATTTATGTATGTATGTGTGCGCACTCTAACGGACGCATTTTACGTTCGATTTTGACCAAATTTGGTACACACATTGGGTTTCTAAGTCGCTTGAACTGGTAG
>JAGFPH010000993.1:75547-100557 GCA_018207615.1 Philaenus spumarius
TTGTTCATTGATCTGCAAACACTGTCAGCTTTCGTGATTAGTGTTAGTAGGCTAGATCGGCAACACTGTCAGTCAGCTTTCTAGATTATTGGTGTTAACGTAGAAGACAAGAGGGTTTATAAAGAAAACAAGGCTAGGTCATATTATATTTTTATTGTCATTTAAAGAAGTTGGACAATATAACAAAACTGGTAGTCTGAGGTCTCCCCTGCGACGGCGCTTATTGTAGAATTTCGCAAAAATCTTGAAAAATACAATAACTCTGTTAAAGGGCATACGAAACAGATGTAAAAATATCCACAATCTTAACTTTGTTAAAAAAAAGCACATTTTAATGTTTAAAAAAATTTAGCTTAAATTCTTAAAAATCTGAGACGCTTAACAAATCATGTAACATGTAGTTGTAAATTAGGGTGAATTATTTCAATTAAATGAGCTTGCATTTCTCTTTCCACCAACCGAGAGTTATTTATTACAAGTATCGGTAAACTGTTAAAACTTGGAATTTACGAGAACAATACGATTGCAGGTTCATACAAAAACGAGACGAGGGATAAGAAATTACACTACCATAAGATATACGAAACTCGTACATTATAAAATATAATATAACATTGATCAAATATAATATTATTAATTAATACTTGCCTAAGCAATCCTTTTATATAAGTTTTATCTCTCGTTTACAGCTGTTTCACCTTTTCATCTTCAGGCATCATCAGAACGATCACAAAAACATTTTTCACAGTTACACTTAATAACAGATATTAGTTTGGTGTTCAAACCATACATAAACCAAACATAGTTAATACTAGTCCTAATATAAGTATACTTTGGGATAATTTTCATCTTTTTACATTCTTTATTAATTTTTATGGAGTTGTTCATTTTATAAAGAATGTAAAAAGATGAAAATTATCCCAAAGTATATTTATATTAGGACTAGTATTAACTATGTTTGATTTATTTATGGTTTGAACACCAAACTAATATCTGCTATTAAGTGTAACTGAGAAAAATGTTTTTGTGATCGTTCTGATGATGCCTGAAGACGAAAAGGCGAAACAGCTGTAAACGAGAGATAAAACTTATATAAAAGGATTGCTAAGGCAAGTACTAATCAATAATATTGAATTAATAGCAATCGGATATGGCTACAAGTACAATAATGATAAAATATGATCAAGCATAAATACAGATAAAAAATATTCTTTACTGATACCCAACTAAACTACCAAAAGTGTAGCACTATACAATGAATAACACTGAGAAGTGTTGCCAAGTCGAACGGTAGTGACTTTAGAACTGGCCAGATATCTTTGGGGTAGACCTTGAAATATTACGTAACTAAAAAATGTACGCTGTCTGTGTTCGGCTGGATAGGTTCTATTGCTAAGTGTTGCAGTAACAAGAGTCATGCAGGTTTAGATGTGGAAAATCCCGAAATTTTCAGTTAGGCATTCTATATCTTTCCGAAGCTATATGGCTACAGGAGGAATAGCTTCTCCACAGATGTGCTGTGCTGTACCATTGTATTTGGATAACCTAATAGAACTCCGATCCAATGCAATATTTTGTTCCACTGGAAATTCGACGATAGTGTCGTTATCTATTGGGGAAACGACGGAAGCTGTATGAAACACCAATGCTACCAATGATTTTTTTCCTAGCGCTACCTCGTGGCGCGATCATGTACTATTTTCGCGACAACCTTTTTTTCGGCACACAGCCCCCGTATGCATGCATGATCTATTTTATTATTCATGATCTATGGCTGTACTCACGATTGTGGACCTGGAAAGAACGCAACCCGCACGGCAAAGTTTATTTATTTTGTCTTGACACTTATTTTAAATGCATTTCTAAAAACATCCGTCTTCTCTTGAAAACACGGAAGTTCTCTTTATTAAAAATTAGTAAGTGTATTTAACAATAGTATTGAGGGATGTTACCGAGGTAATTCACTAGGATTTGAAAGTCGGATTCTTATTCGCGTACCTGATAACGAAGGTTATGGTTCCCGGTTCAAATCCGGATGAAGACCATCGATGTATGTATAGTTAGAATAAAAAACTTCTTTTATATAAATAATCACGAGGAAAAGAAAACAATGACATATTATTTTAATGGTCAACTAGTTGGCTTTGCTCCCTACTCGCTCGGAGCACCGTTCAACTTTATTTTTTCGACTTGAATTCGACTTCATAATCGACTTCATGAATTTGTGCGCCTGGAAGCTATGCAATGGTCACCGCTACGCAATACACGTATTTAATCTATTGTTATTACTTTATAATAATTATGAGAAGAAGAAGTAGAAAAACTTTTTTGTATAATAGAGAAACATGTTTTAAACACAAGATGTAAAATTAATTAAAGACCCTCATCAGTGTTTAATTTCATGTTTCATGTAACATAAAAGCATAGCTTTTAGTGTCATGGCAACGAATGTCACGGCATTTTTTCATGAAAACTACAAGTCATTTGTCATGGTAATGAATTTCTTGTACGGAACATTGATGATTTTTCGCACTGTCTTGATGTCACAATGCCATGTGATTATATTCTATGATAAATACCTTATCTAAATACCTTATCATTCTATTTTACTTCTAATTTACGGTTCTACATGAATGACGTTTTCGTGTATCGATTTAGCGTGTCGATTTTCGTAGGGTCGACCACGGCTAAAAGATATTCTGTGATAAAACTGGTCCCCATCACCGATGTACAATATTTTCCCGTAATGGTTATTGTTTAGATGGTTTGCTATATTGACTACATGTAATGTTTATGAGTTGTTAGAAATTTCGGCCAACCTTTCAGCCAACATGGGATACTCGTGATGTCTCGGGTTTTTATCATTTGCTGTCGTATTTAAATACGGATAAATAAAATCATAAAAACCTAAACCTTGATTTCACTGCCATCTGAATAATTGCTAGTTAATTTTTTTGTCAACTGTCGCGCTACTGTTGACACGTGCTTTGCACGTGAATCTTCCCTACAATCTAAACCTTATATATATATAAAGTACACGTGCCTCGCGCCATGTTTACAAGTTACGACTGGTGATGTTTTAATACGGTAAATGAATTTCAGAGACGTTTATTGTAGTTCTGACGGAATATTTATTGCAAAAAAACTTTAATATTTACTTTATCACTGAGGCAAGTCGACGCGCATGGTCTGAGCGCGTGATATGTGAAACCAATTGAGTGATAACAATCTCAGTTTGATGATGTTTGTTTAACATGTGTCTAATTATATTGATAAATCAGTCTGCTTGCCATAATGTACACAAAATAATTTCAGATAAAAAGTAGTAGTACTTACTATATATTATGTTTTTAAATACTTAACGTTTTTTTAAAAAACAAGATTAAAATACAATTAATTGAAAATACTACGTACTTCATGTTAAGTTTTTAGAGTAGGCCTATACTTGTACCAAACCGCAAAAGAAAGAATTTTGAGATTATCTTCTTTAATTGTAGTAGGCGACTTTGCGCTTGTTAAAAGTAAAGAACCACTGACCAATTGACCAAGCTTTTACAATAAAAAGAAAACACCTCTTCGTACTTCTCACGCCAAACAATGCTCGCGATGTGATTAAATACAAATTTAAAGAAAAAGTAACAAAAACATTTAGTAACTTGTTAATGTATACGGGCCACGGGTTGCTCAAAATGTTCATCCCCAGGGCTCGCGGTCGTCTTACCGGTCCTATTTAATGCAGCCTATTATAGGGATTTTTGATTTGAAATATTTGATTAGTTCGTCATTATTTATAGAATACACAGAACAAATTCTATTAACTGAAAATAAAGTCTGGTATTTAATTTACCGATAAATGTTTAGTTAAGGGAATAAATAACACTAAAAATCAATACATTAAAAATCTGTGTTTCGGGAGGTACAGATGGAAATATATGTGAAGAAGCGGGCCGCGCAGGTAGGGATGTGAGTGTGGAAGGGAGGAGGTATGTTATGTGTGGCGGGGTGGGGGATTTGACTGCTGAGTACACCCAGTCTGTTTTTTTTAAGGCTATGTTTTTAAAAGTTATGTACAATATTTATAACATATACAATATTTATAACAATTTCATTAAGTTGATTATAGTCCAGAAATAATAAAACACTATAATGTTTTTAGAAAAGGCAGTGCACTTAGCACTAGATAACACGACTAACCTCTGTCACCGACTGACTCGCTACGCTGACCTCCACGCGGTTAGCGCATGCGCATTGGCCATCCCTGCTTCTGCGCATACAGCCTACAGCTTCTTCATATATATTTCCTACTGTAGTTGGCCGATGTGATATGTAGGCTACTACAGGCTTCAAATTTGTATCATGTTTTTGTTGGGTATAATATCTGAATTATTTATTGTTCAGTGTACTATAAATGTAACTTTATTATTGACTGAAATACATTTTTGTACGCCTATTTAGGCCTGACGTAAACATTACTGTACGAACCCCTGTTTTTGAACGTAGGCCTATATGTATACGATCTAAATATCAAGCTACACCAACCGCTTTTAGAGGACGATTCCACCTACAAAACGGCAATATATTGCGAAATCCATATAACTTGAGTCGTATAACATTTTAAATACATTTCATGTAGGCCTATAGTAAAAATGTCACGCGTTTTGTCCAGGTCATCGAGCGCCTCTCATGAGCGCGCTATGCCTATAGTCCAGTCAACGAAGGGGGTGTAGAGGACATGGAGGGGGGGCAAGCATTTGACTTTAGGAATTTGTTGGGGGTACTTAGGAGGTAAACATACTAAAAGTCCCCACCCCTACCCCTGCCGCTTCATGGTGGGAGGGGGGTGGAAAGGTACCATTTTTCGGGTTTTCATTAATATCTCGAAAACGGTGCGTCGTACGGAAAAATAGTTTCTATTAAAAATTAAAGCTGACAAAATTGCCTTTATGAATGTCTATGTTCATGTTTTTCGTATCTGTTATAGTTTTCGAGATATCCGCTATCAAATATCGTCAATTTTCGGAAAATAGAATTTCACCTCAAGTTTTTTGTCAAACTTGTCTTTTTAACTCCTCAACTTTTCGTTTTACAGGAAAATCAACCGAACGGAAGTTGTAGACAAATTAATTTCCTTCAAAAATATATATTTGTTTACTAATTTATCTTTAACCGGTCAAAAGTTACGACGGTTTGAAATTTTCTGCTAAATTTGATAGAAGGGGGGTTGAAAGGTACCATGTTTCGGTGTTTCATTAATATCTCGAAAACGGTGCGTCGTACGGAAACATAGGTTCTATTAAAAATTAAAGCCGATAATATTTCCTTTTTGAGTGTCTATTTTCATTTTTTTCGTATCTGTTATAGTTTTAGAGATATCCGCTATCAAATATCGTCAATTTTCGAAAAATAGAATTTCACCTCACGTTTTTTGTCAAACTTGTCTTTTTAACTTCTCAACTTTTCGTTTTACAGGAAAATCAACTGAAATGAAGTTGTAGACAAATTTATTTACTTCAAAAATATATATTTGTTTACTAATTTATCTTCGATCGGTCAAAAGTTACGCCGTTTTGAAATGGTCTGCAAAATTTCATGATATTCTATAAAAACTTGTAGTTTGGCTATTTTCGTTATTCATAGCTACCTTATTTACAATCTAGTATGGATATGTAATAATAAATATATAATGTATAAAAATGTATGTTTTTTAAAAAAAAGTGAAGTTAATAAAAATTTTACTCTAAATTTTAAAACAATTTGAAGTTTTCAGCTAAATTTCATAATTTTCTGTAAAAATTAGTACTATGGTTGTTTTTGTTATTTATATACGAGATATACATATAATATTAAATATATAATGTATAAAATGTTTTTATTTACTAAGAAAGTGGAGTTTAATTTTACCTTGCGATTCAGCGAGACATTAGTTGTTTTGTATTCTTGGCTCTTTTGGGACGAGAGGGTCCTGCTTCGGGCTCCAATTCGGCTGATGACAGCAGGAACTCATCTTCATCCGAAATATATGATTCAGTGTCCTCTATGCATGTTGTGAGAGGGTCCAAGTCTTCTTCCTCATCATCCTCGATTATCAAATTGGGCACTCCATTCAAACAGTTCCCTTGTTGACAGTTCTGGCATAAAGAGGAACAGTTTAATGCCACCTTCTTGCAGCTACATCTGGCACTGCTGCAATCTGTAGTGCATTTGCAAAATATCAAATCCAAAATTTCCTTTGGTGCTACGGGGTCTTTGGTCAGCACCGGAACTAGGTAACACTGCGTGCGTTCCCAACCCCACAACTCTGGGGGTAGTTGGTTTCCTAACCAGAGCTGCACCTGATGAAATGTGCGAAATGAATGTTCTTTCGTTGCCCCCTCGCTTGGTGGAAGTGATGAGAGATCTGGTCTGACATTAGCTACAGATTTCAAGAATGAAAGGTATTTGAAGGTGTTGAGAGAGCTCTCTTTGGCCGGAGCACCGTACCATCTTAGCATACATAATTTTCCAGCTTTTTCAACATCAGCGTGCGAGGAGGAGGCATTGAGGAACACTTTGGCTGCTCTTTGCACGTCGGGGTGTTTTTCATACAATTTTACAAAACCAAGTTTACTCTTCCGAAATGTTGCACATGTTGAATCACAGCCAGTAAAAGCATGCAGGAATAAAATGTCTTTAAGTCCCAGCTGCTGCATTTGTTGGGTGGAGTAAACATTCGTTTGAATTTTTCCTCTGCCAGGTTTTATAAATAAAATATTGTGGTCAGGTGGTGTATTTGCAGCAAGAATTACTGCAAGATCAACATCTTCTCCAATTACAGCCAGATTTGATGTGTTTAACATGGATTGTTCAATAGCTGTGCTTACAATCAAGACGTCAGCGTCATCTAATGCTTGGTCCGTTGTGATATCGTTTTCTTGGAGTTTAGACCTCAGTAGGTTAATTAGTCTATCTTTGTTGTTGTGATTGGAGAGGAATATTTCTTGGTTGACTGATATTTCGGTGTCCAGATTGAAGTGGATGTCTAACGACTTTTTCATTCGGTATCGTCTTCTCTGTTCCGCTCCCTTAGTGCTGTTCGGTGAATTGTTGTATCCATCAAAAATAACGGTGCATTTCCTTCCTGCGTAGTGGGTTTTGATGAATTTCACATATCCATCACAAATTGTAGACACTGTGGATCCTCTTTGCCAGATGACCTTATGTATCAGGAAACCTCCATCAATAACCAAATCAAAGGTTGATAGAAATACGTCATTCGTTGGTTCAAAGAGATTGAACAGGACAGACTTTTTGTTTTTTCTCATACCACCTTCACTGAATAAGGCTAAAGGAAATGGGGCCAATTCGTATCTAAAACAGTCCTTTAAATCGTCATCATTTTTTTTGCTAATAGAAATCCGTTGAAACAGTAGGAGAGGATCTATTGTAACCTTTTCATCATTGAGCTTGATGGATGAACTAACTGAAGAAATCGGAAGTGCCCTGTCTTTGCGAGAAAGCTTAAGTTTTGAAAATGGCAGTGTTGCCATTTTGTTCATTACTTCTTTGCCATGTGCTACAGCGTTCCAACAGTTAACTGCATCATCACCCACCACCCCTGTGGCAATCGACATGATGTCAACGGTTTCAGGAAAGGGATTATGATTATCTAGCCAAGTTGTGAGTTTATCAATATCAGCCATATCTTTTGTTGTCCGTGCCTCTCCAAAATCCCTATGCTGTTCACTTGAAGAGAAGAAAACTCCACAGAACTCTTCCAGTGAAGTGCAAACGTCATGGGTGGCGCTCATCCCCACGACCCATTTGCTGATTACACTATCTTTGACTCCCCGTCCTCGCTTTATACCTCCTTGGGCACTAAAGCTTCGCATCAAGTTAGTCTCAATAGTCATGTCCGACCAAATGCCTGACCAAAAGCGATCAGATCTTCGCATTGTGAAGGCTCCATTGACGAATGTGTTATATTCTTCTGATGTCAATTTGGAAGGAAGATTTATCATATCTTGAAGGTAGAGATGGCAAGATTTGGCATACGGAAAATGGCCAGATGAGTGAAAGTATGGTAGCATTCTCTTGACACAAGTGAGGTGGGTATCCCAATCACCTGACCTCTCGGCATGAATATATTCTTTCATCAAGTTCACCATCTGGAAGTATTGAACCCATAGCTTTGCAGTTCGTCCATTCTTACTGAGGTGTTGCAGTGTTTCTCCTAATTTTTTGGCAAGTGATTTCAGATGAGGGTTTTGATTTAATGAGCCAAGTGGGGTAGGTTCATCCCATAAAGTAGACATAATTTCTTCAACTCATCTCTGCTCTTCCTCAGTTATTTCAATGTGGTTGAATATTATGTTAGACACGGCAGTTTGTGTTAACAAGTGTCCACGAACTGCTCTGGCAAAAGCGTGGCCTTGAAGCATTTTGTCAACCGAGACAGGAGCATAGACTGTACTCAACAATTCTTTTAGACCACTGCCACCCATTAAGTATCCAATACATCCTAAGTAAGACATAAGTAGATGGAATCCACCCAGGCGCACCACACACTTGGATAGACGAGGGTCAGAAGACGCTCCTGCAACTATCTCTCTAGCCTTCCAGTATAGAGGCTGGTCAAATGTGATAATTACACTGTGTTGGTTGATTTTTTCACATAATTGGGATGCATAAACCAATGCCGTATACACTGTATCATAATTTGATGGAGGAGAATTTATGAAAGGAAGAGGAATGACTTTGGTTTTTTCGCTATATTCTCCTATGGTCACTAAGTTCATGTACCCTTTCCACTGAGGAACGCGAATGCGTTGTTTTTGAGCTAACAACCAAAGCGTGTCATGTGGGTGAGGATGAGCGGGTTCCTTGGGTACTTCCAGATGTTCTACCATTACATTATAAAGACCACCTCCCTTTCCTTGATAAGTTTCAAGGGGAATTATTCCAAGATTTCCAGTTTCAGACGATGTGGGCATCTTCATCAATCGTGGTATTCTTGAACATTTAATTATTGAACTTGCTGGAGTGATGCATCTAATTCCACCCATTGAATGAAAAGTATTTAGTCCATTAATTGTGCACACATTAAAATCTGCATTGTCAAACACAAATTGATTGAATGAACCCTCTTTAAAGATTGGTTTGGCATTAGCAATACACGACATTTCTAACACCTGAGCTTCATAATAAGAAGAACAGAAACCCATGTTTGTAAGAACATTGATTAAGTTTTTGGAGCCATATCGTCTGTAGAGTAAGAGAGAGAGACTGCACAGTACTGAGGATAAGAAGGTTCTTGGTCGAACTACAGATGTGATCGCATGGCCAATAGAGATGCATTTTTTATTCGTTTCTTCAAGTCGTTTGGTGCTATTCATCATTATTTCCTCTAGGAATGTATGAAGGGTTGGAGCAAGACAATCCGTATTTTGAAGAAATTCATCGCCAGCTGGGTATGTACGAGAGTCGTAAATTTCACTCTGGATGTCCTGTCGAATAATAGCTGCAGCTTTTTTAACAATCCTCATTCGCTCGTCTGTATCGTTTTTTTTCCTTTCCTGCTCGTACCAAGCATCATTTAAAAGTTTGTAACCTACATCTGTAAAACAAATGACTGGAACGTCGAACCTGTTCTTTCCTGGTTTCACTATTATGCGGTCTTCATATTTTTCACTTAGCTTTGCCTTTACAGTTCTCCAGTCAAGTTTTTCCCAGTTACTGCGGCCAACAATTCTTCCATGGAAAACTGGCTGTCCATATTCTGTTCGATGTATAAGTATATTTCCTCCATTCCTTTGGAAACATGGTCTTCAACTTCTGATGTCATCTTCTCTTTATACAAAATTCTGGTAAAGTTCTTATAGCAGTCTCTGTGATATACAGCCTCTTCAGCTACTAGATCAATAATAGAGGACAGGCGCTGTACTACTTCTGTACCCCATTGATCATTCCTTGTACTACCAGCAGTCATACACTGTTCTTGTATACACACTTTGTTGCTTTCCATGTTTTGGACACTGCTTACCCTTCTTCTTTGAGAAAGTTTGACTTTTTTCGATTTTTCAATACAAGCTGGTTTGGCACAAAGAAAGCAATTAGTTTTAAATTCGAAATGTGACCCTGAAGACCTCAAACTCGTAGTTTCATCTAGTGTTGATGTTGATGCAGACTGCCTCTTTGCATCAGCAGCAATCGTTTGGGGCCTTGTGTACATTTTACGACACGCTTTGTGAATTAAAAGTGTTTTTTTTTGGCTAAGCTGGGAGCTCTTTCCATCTCCCCTTGCCTTACTTGCACTTATTAGAGATGCTATTCCTTTCTCAGTAACTCTTGACACCTTATTACTGGATTCGTCAATGTCTTCACCGCACACGAAACACTTGTTACTCATTTTGATGATCACACTCGTGAAATAGTTAAAATAAAATCCGATTTATATATTTATTTGAAACTAACTAATGATCGCACTACGAAATATTTAAAATAAAAACCGATTTATATATTTAATTAAAACTGACTAATGATCACACTCGTGAAGAATTTAAAATAAAAAACGACTTCTATATTTAATTAAAAATAACTTAAACGTATGAACAAAAATATTTCACAACTAAACTCGACACAAGTTCTAAATAAACTGATTGGAAGAAGAGAAAGGAAAATCTACACAACTACCCTTCCCATCACAAATGGTAGATAAAGTCTTATCTCCCCTTATAAAGTCTTGTCTCATCTTCGCGATGTGTCAACAATCAACAGTTTACAAAAAGTACGCACCAAGGCCACTCACTCAGCTCGTGCTAACGAAAGATATCCTTTCTCCAGTGAGAATCATATTCAGTTTTTTAAAGCCCCTATTAACATCACTTTAACACTAAAATCACATTCACTCAATCTAACACTATTTATAATTGTGTACGGTAATTTAATATTTACCAAATTTTAATAATATTAAGGTACAAATTCATTGGGCAGTCAAATCCTTCGTCATTTTAACAAATCTTTGTATTCAATAAACATTCCAAAATTGAACATATTATATTCCCTAATTTATAAAAGAATATTCACTTAATACTGTACTCATATCATATAGAATACATATACCCTTACTGGTAAATAGATAATATACCTTGTATATAAGGTACCTAGATATGAATAACGAAAAGTACAAGTTTTTACAGAAAATCATAAGAATTAGAAGGAAAATATATATTTTTGAGGGAAATGAATTTGTCTACAACTTCCTTTCAGTCAAATTTCCTGTAAAATGAAAAGTTGATGAGTTAAAAAGACAAGTTTGACAACAAACGTGAGGTGAAATTCTATTTTCCAAAAATTGACGATATTCGATAGCGAATATCTCGAAAACTATAACAGATACGAAAAAATGAATATAGACATTCAAAAAGGAAATATTATCGGCTTTAATTCTTAATACAACCTATGTTTCCGTACGACGTGCCGTTTTCGAGATATTAATGAAAAACCGAAACATGGTACCTTTCAACCCTCCTCCTACCAAATTTAGCATAAAACTTCAAACTGTCGTAACTTTTGACCAGTTGAAGATAAACTAGTAAACAAATATATATTTGTGAAGGAAATTAATTTGTCTACAACTTCCTTTCAGTCAATTTTCCTGTAAAACGAAAAGTTGAGGAGTTAAAAAGACAAGTTTTACAAAAAACGTGAGGTGAAATTCTATTTTCCGAAAATTGACGATATTTGATAGCGGATATCTCGAAAACTATAACAGATACGAAAACCATGAACATAGCCATTCATAAAGGGAATTTTGTCAGCTTTAATTTCTGATAGAATCTATTTTTCCGTACGACACACCGTTTTCGAGATATTAATGAAAAACCGAAAAATGGTACCTTTCCACCCCCCTCCCACCATGAAGCGGCAGGGGTAGGGGTGGGGACTTTTAGTATGTTTACCTCCTAAGTACCCCCAACAAATTCCTGAAGTCAAATGCTTGCCCCCCCCCTCCATGTCCTCTACACCCCACTTTTGGTCATTCATTGACTGCTATACTAGCTTGACCACATTTTCCAAGACGTCACACCTAAATGGCTAATTATACAGCGATTGCGGTTCTTATCATTCTTGTAGATCATAAAACTTATATGACACATTGTATTGTGCAGTTTATGGTTTTCAATCTGTAACGCGATAAAAGACGATGTGACAATGCATCGGAACAATCAATGACATTACATGGACACACAACCAAAAATGGCGCCATACACAGAAATGTGGGGTTTTCAAAATCTGCGACCTGCAAATATAATTTGTAGCCTAATAAGCAAGAAAACCCTGGCTACCCGCAAAAATTAAATTATATAGGCTACAATTTTCCCTAGCAGGGGTGCCCGAAAGAAATATCGGGTAAATATCGAGAGTTCACTGGCCCAAAACATATAGGGTGTTTCGTCCAAATCCCAAATCAAACTATGTTTATCATTTAGGGTTACGTACGTGATCAGCTATGCGCCATCAGAAAGCGCAAAACACGATTTCCGCCAGTTTGTTTGAAGTGCCTTTAAAGTCTACAGTACATTTTACCCAATATGTTTTCTACAAACAGTATTTTACACTTTAGAAATAAATACTCGGTGAGCAAATATTTTTTCTCTCCTGTAGCATATATAACTTAAGAGTAATATGTGCCAAGATTTACGTCTCTAGTTTCATAGCCCGTTTTCGGACACGAAAGTTCCTTTGATGGTCCAGAACATTTTATAACAAATTTTCTGAAAAATTCTATAACATTCCGAAACAATCTTCAACTTTCTATAACATCCTTGAACATTCAGTCTGGAACATGCTGGAACATTCTCGAAAATTTTGGAAGAATCTATAACATTATGGAACAATCTAGAACTTCCTACAACATTCTCGAACATTATGGAAGATTATATAACATTCTGAAACAATCGAGAACTAAGTTATCTACAACATTCTCGAACCTTCTGGAAGATTCTATAACATTCTGGAACAATATAGAACTTTCTACAACATTATCGAACCTTCTGTCTGGAACATCTTGAACCTTCTGGAAGATTCTATAACATTCTGGAACAATCTAGAACTTTCTATAACATTCTCGAACTTTCTGGAAGACTCTATAACATTCTGGAACAATCTAGAACTTTCTACAACATTCTCGAACTTTCTGGAAGATTATGTAACATTCTGGGACAATCTAGAACTACGTTATCTACAACATTCTCGAACCTTCTAAAAGACTCTATATCATTCTGGAACAATCTAGAACTTTCTACAACATTCTCGAACTTTCTGGAAGATTCTAAAACAATCCTCAACTTTCTAAAGGATCCTCGAACATTTTGTCTGTAATATTATGGAATCTACTAGAACATTGTCGAAACTTCTGGAAGATTCTATAACATTCTGGGACAATCTAAAACTTTCTACAACATTGTCGAACTTTCTGGAAGATTCTATAACATTCTGGAACAATCTTAAACTTTCTATAACAGTCTCGAACATTATGTCTGGAACATTCTGGAATGTTCTCAAACATTCTCGAACCTTCTGGAAGATTCTATAACATTCTGGAACAATCTAGAACTTCCTACAACATTCTCGAACCTTCTGGAAGACTATATATCATTTTGAAACAATCTAGAACTAAGTTATCTACAAAATTCTCGAAAATTCACTTTCGGAAAATTTATTACACAAAATTTCCCACGCAGATTGAGCCGGAACCCTATTTGTTTTTAAATGTATACATTTTTATACTTTGTATTGGAGTACAGAGTAGAAGCAGAAAGAGTACAAAGTAATTAATGAAGAACCAGTTTCAAGAGCCCCAGATTCAACAAACAATCTCTGAATCTCTGAGTTGGAAGAATCTGTGGGGTAATTCAATTGATTGCAGATCTAAAATGGTTTCCAGATTTGTCTTAGAAAGTCTTAAATAATTCCCAGACTTTTATTATTAGCACCAATACGCTGATGCTTTAATAGACTTTGTTGTCATTGTTACACAGCTCACCGGCCCCATTATCGAGTTTTATCTCGACCGATCGGCATTTCGTCCGTGTGTCTGTCTGTCTCACGATTACGGCCAAACGCCTTGACCGATTGTCATGATTTTTTGCATGAATATTCCTTATTCCTAGGCCGAGCGATGTATGTATACGGATTTTTCAATTTTTCATTTTTAACCCCTTAAATAAAATAAAAATGGGGGCCGCACCGTTTTTCTAAGTGTAAGCTTTTTTCCAAATCGAGTTGTGGCTTAAATGTAAGTCGAATTGAAAACCCAATAACATTTTGCAGGTAGCAAATTTGATGTTCTGAAAAATTATTTTCTCGATTTTGCGGTAAGCTCACAAAATGGCCGCAAACTTCAAATTTGAAGTTTTTGTATTTTAACAATGTTTTTATACGTTTGTTCTTTAGATATTTTCATAAAACCTTTTAATTTAACGGAGAGGGAGAGAGAGAGAGAGAGAGAGCACTACATGCTGTCTTGCTCTTTCCTGCGCTACGTCAGTGTGGCCGCTATGACTGTGAGTGAGTTGTGGAGGAGGAGCCGAGATAAGGAACCCGATTGGCGTTGCGTCGCATTTACTGAGTTGTAGTCCTTTACCAACTACCAACTCCCTTACCTACTTTCAACATGTAAATAATACTGTATATAGTTATTGCACATAGATATTAATCTTTACTGATACTATTCATTATTTATAAATACAAAAAATCGTAAAAACTGCAAAGAACATTAAAAAACCAAAAAACATATAAACAAAAAAATGGTGATATAGAAGGTACCTCCCCGAGAGACATTTTATGTCCGGTGTCCCTAGAAACAGTGAAAAAACGAATAAATTGCAAAATAATTTTTCACTGGCTAAACCTACTTACTTCCTTACTGGCACACTATTTTTAACCTAAGCTCAAAACCACATTTGTTATTTCAACGAGCAATGTCTACTGTTCACAGAACTACTATTCGTATTCGTATTTACAAAAATAAAGTTTGTCCTGTATGAAGCTAAGGGGAATTCTTGCCTTGATCGTCGCTGGTAAGAAATCATATCTCTCTTAGTAGGCAGAGTATTAAATCAGCTCAATGGTGTTCTAAACCTTTTATACTATCTTAAACTATAGTATCAAACCATTGTTGGTACGACCTGAACTCTCTGGAAGGGAAGACCCAAATGAGGTCAATCTCCCTTAGTAGGTAAACTCAATAAGGCCGGCCACACACAGAATCAGACATGGTCAGTCACCTTTAGTCATTTTGACTATTGACAAATAGTGACTAAAACGAGGAGTTTAGCATGGGTGGTTATGGGATCGCCACATACTTCATCGAACTAGACGAACAGACACAAACAGGCGTCTAAAGACGTTTTTTCCTTGACTGACGCAGCTCCCTCAAAAGATACCTTTAGTCAAAAGCTATCAGACAATGTCCGTCAGAGCCACCTGCGCATGCGTGCTCCCACAACCACTCCTTGTCTCGTGTATTCTCTTCCCGCCCCGTACAGTCAGCCGTTCACTGTAATTTACATTTCGTAGTGGTTTGCTAAAGTTCGCTGTTGTGAATGAATTTCATTAGAAGCCATGACCGTTGACGGGAATGATGCCACAAACTTTGCGGATGTCGACAAATTGTTGGTTATTGTCCAAAACCAGCCTGCGATCTACTACACAACGTTGAAAGTCCACCAATGTTGACGTGATCAACTTGATCTGGACGGAAATCGGAAAAGAGCTTGGCGTTCCAGGTAAAGTAGCTTCCTACACAGGCTAATATGATTCATGTTTCCTTTATTTCAATTTTTGACAACGCGAGATCGAAAACAACTCAACATATGCCAAGGGAAAACGTTAAAAACTGCTGCTGATATTGTTGCGGGTCTTTTTTAAAGCCTATGTGGTAGACGGCAACGTCAATTCAAAACCTCAGTTATGGCAACCTTGAATGAATTAATTAATCAAGAAGAAACCGAACGGTACAACTACCAGTATTCTGGAAGTGATTCTAGCTCCATCGCATCAAGTAGTCATCATTCATTTCCACTTAACCCGCTAGCCCATGATTACTGACATACTCCTATCACACCTTCTAATAAGTTGTCTGTTTCACCAGATTTTTCAACTCTTGATTATATGCTATATTATATATGATTGATTTAGTTGTATTATTATAATTATAGTAGCTAACCCGTGCGAATATTTCGCAAGTTCGGAGTAGGCCTACATTTACCTGATTTAACACGTTGATTTAATTCAGTTAATTAAGTTTATTTATTTACATTGGTTTATAAATAACAGTTTCCCTATACAATCTTACAGTGTAAACAATCTAACTAACAGCTGTCATGCTAGTTAAACAGATGGTTAGTAGATGGCGCCTTTCATTAGGAACATACAGAGTATAGTATACAAGTTTTTTAAATCAATTTTTGTTATTAAAACATGAATTTTAAGCTGTTTGACTATTTTTCCCGTGTAGTGGTTAAGGAAAGATTTAAAATGATGCCTCATTCATGTAATTTGATGATGTATTAAGGAAGTTATGGCGTACCGACAAAAAAATAGTCTTGAGAAATAATATATGCGATTGTTGTCATGACGCCCTGTGACTAAAACCGCCACACACAGGATCAGTCAATATCAGTCAAACAGACAGAAACGACTAAAGGCATCTTTGACTATGACTGACCGTGTCTGATTCTCTATGTGGCCGGCTTAACGAATCCGATTAAAATTGTTACAAATCTTTTAAAATGTTACCAAAACCATTAGTCTGAATATGTTTTGGTAACTGCAGGCTTTAACACTAGGGGTGGGAAAGTAGTGGTGCAAAATGAAAATGCATAACACCTATGCAGGCACTGTGTAGGTATCAAATTTGTTAAACATTATTGTACAACTTATTTTGAGATTTGCTACTTTGTGCGCAACGGATGGAAAATATGGGTTGAAAGTAAAATAATTTGATCACGCAGCTGAACCGCTGACGTGAGGCGAGCGAATTTCAAAAATTAAGTTTATATGTTTTATGATTCCAACAAACTATTTTGGAAATTGGTCTACTCACGAAGGCGCTGAGTAGCGGCCTGCGTGTACGAAATATATTACGGTAGTAGAATTTTCACTTCAGCATCTAGCCTCGGCTCACGCACTGGTTCGTTCTGCTCGCAAAGGAAAACTCGCTTTGCGATTAAATTTCATGTTTTTAAAATAGGCGAGATAATAGTCGGTAATACCATTGTATTTGGATAACCTAACAGAACTCCGATCCAATGCAATATTTTGTTCCACTGGAAATTCGACGATAGTGGCGTTATCTATTGGGGAAACGACGGAAGCTGTATGAAACACCAATGCTACCAATGATTTCTCCCTAGCACTACCTCGCGGCGCGATCATGTACTATTTTCGCGACAACCTTTTTTTCCGGCACACAGCCCCCGCATGGAAGATCTATTTATTATTCATGATCTATGGTAATACCCAGATAGACGGACATACTGACAACTTGTTTATAAATACTGCATTTGTTTATAAATATGGAAGGCCGGCTGTGTTTTGAAATAAACAAAATGAGTGATTTAAACCATAACATTCTCGACTTTCGAAGCATGTCTACCCCGTTGGCCTCATACAAATTTATCTGCTTGACTACCAACAGTAGAGGCAGACAAGCTGAATGAGTATGCAAAAAAACATCAAATTTCATGACTGAGCTAGCTAATCTATGTTGGCAGACAGACAAACGGACGAACATCTACCTATATGTTTATAATAATTTATTTGTTTTACTTAAGTCTTGCTTTCAATTTTATATCATTAAATAAAAAATGATAGACGTACTTTTCTATTTAAGTAGTGATGAGTATTGTTTGACACAGTTTGAGTGATTGTTTACAATGTGCAATGAAGCAAACATTAAACTACTAGTAGTTCTGTGAACAGTAGACCTCGCTCGTTGAAATAACAAATGAGGATTTGAGCTTAAGTTAAAACTAGTGTGAAAGTAAGGGAGTAAGTAGAAGGTTTAGCCAGGGAAAAATTATATTGCAATTTATTCGTGTTCGACTCTAAATAATGTGTGGTGCAACAAAGAAACAAAATGAATAAGAGAATGTAGTTAGTAAAGGACTCAGTAAAAGCGACGCATCGCCAATCGTGCTCCTTATCTCGGCTCCCCCTCCACAACTCACTCACAGTCACAGCGGCCACACTTACGTAGCGCAGGAAAGAGCAAGACAGCAGGTAGCTCTCTTTCTCTCCATAAAATGATTAGGTTTTATGAATATATCTAAAGAATAAACGTATAAAAAATGGTTAAAAAACATGGATTTTTAACAAATTTGAAGTTAGCGAATTTTGTGAGCTTACCGTTAAAAATACGGAAAAACATCAAGAAAACAATTTTGTAGAACATCAAATTTGTTACTAGCAAAATGTTATTATTTTTCAATTCGACTTATGGTTAAGCCACAAACTGGCTTTGGAATAAAGCTTACATTGAGAAAAACGGTGCGGCCGCCATTTTTATTTTATTTAAGGGGTTAGAAATGAAAAATGGAAAAAAACCGTATATATACTTTGCTCGGCCTAGGAATAAGGAACATTCATGAGAAAATCATGACAATCGGTCAAGGCATTTGGCCGTAATCATGAGACAGACAGACACACAGACGAAATGCCGAACGGAACGGTCAAGCTGAAACGGAGACCTCGCTTCGCTTGGTCAATGTTAAAGTTAAATATACTTAAGGCTCGGCAGACCCCACCACCATCTTGAATTTCAATTCCCATAAGACCATTGTTAAATGGGTAATAAGATTACTGGAATAATAATGATCAGAAAATTATTCTAAATGTGTCATTTTAAAGGTTTTGACAGTCCGAATGTGGATATCTTCTAGTTTTTAAAACTTGCTTGTAACTAAATTTGTTCTTTGACTTAACGCAAAATCAAAGTTTGCTATTTGTTTTCTTATTCAATAATGCAAATATCAAAAATGTAAAAAGATCACCACATTCGAAGTTTAATTGCCTTTCAAATAAAAGTAATTTCAATAATTTAGGATAATTTATAACGAAATAATCCACGTCATTGTGGAAGCATGTACCCTTCGCGCCGAATTTGTATTCCTACTCGAGTGTTTAGCCTGCACTGTGGTGGTTATCACATCAACTTAACGCTCGCGGAGGAATGCTAGAAAATAATATATCCATTATTGTTTAATGTGTGAGAGAAAGCTGTGTTTAATAACACATACTGCCATACATTGTCACGCATGCACATTTCAGTACGTTCACAGTCAGGGTTACGTCTGTAACCCTCTATTTGCCGCCTTTTTGAAGTTGCCCTATATTTGCTAGCGGAAGAATGAAAAACTAGCAAACTCAATGCCAGTAGTGTACAGTTCTGCCTCTTGGAGAGCTGCGGTCAACTCAGAAATATTTTTTCACTCCTGCCGACATGCTGAACCCTAAATCTACTTGTTTATTAAAAACTTAGCATAAATCTATGGATTCTCTTATCTTCGAATATTTGTAAAGCACTTAACCCTTTATCTTTTCAATTAACATGTAAAATACATGGGCGTCAATCTCACTTTTTCATAAGGGAGCTGGCCTGTCCTCAACGGGAGGGTGAGGGGGGGGGGGTTGAGTTTTGTGAAGGAAAACATAACCTACAATGATACACATAGGATACTTTATGTGTTTGAGGTAATATAATAAACCACTCAAGTAATTTGGGCATACTTTCAAGTTCTCGGCTTAGGAATACTAGGCTATATTTTATGTGAATCTAAAGCTGATGCTCGTCTTATGGGTAACTAAATACCTTTGATAATTGATTACAATAGGTCCATAATCAAAGTCAACACATTTTTACCTAGTAGCCTAATCATTTACACAGATACTTGACCTCAGGAACCTCAGAAAACTGTAATTTAACAAATAATTTATGAAAACCACCACAATTTAAATAATTTGATCACGTAGCTCTGTCGTGAGTCAAGCGAATTTCCAAAATTAAGCTTATAATGTTTTAGTTTTTCAACCAACTATTTTGGGCAATTGGTTTACTTACGAAAGCTCCAAATAGCTGCTTGCGTGTACGAAACATATTAGTAGAATTTGCTGCATTACATACTTCCAACCCAGGCTCACAGATGCCAAACGTTTATGGTATTTTACGTTTTGATCGATTACGAGGAAACTAGAAGGGACGTGTAAAAAAAGCAAAATCTGCTGAATAGTCCGTATATTTATTTATTTCTATAAAACCCCAATCAAGTTTCATTCTAGTATGAAAACTCTTAAAATGTTTACTCTCTGTCAAAAATGTGCTTCCGGTTGTTGGATTTTTTGAATAACGAACTCGTCCTAGCGATTAGAATACCAACGTGTATAGCATACAAAATTTGGATAAAATCGGACGTAAAATGTGCCGTTAGAGTGTTCACATAAATACATATTTGTATCAATTTTGCTGAAGTTCACGCGATAACTGTTTGTGGAAAACAGATCACATAACTTACAAATTGATTTACATAACTTTTTAATATAAAAAATGCGTACAAATAGCAGTAAACGTAGAATGATAGGTTACTTAGCTGTAAACATTCTGTTGGTTGTATGGCTCAAGTGCTCAAGTTAATAGTGTAATGGGCATTGTCCTCGATTTGTAAATGGAAGTTGACAGGTTGAGGTTCGATCCCAATGAGGGTTTAATTATTTTGAGCCTATGATTGAGGTAGAGATTTTTTACATTCAGAGCAAAATGTATACTGGTAGCTAAGTGTAGGCCTAAAGGTAAACAAGCTATTATCATAAACTTGTTATTTATTTTTACATTTATCTGTTTATTTTAAGTTAAAATTAGTCTAAGAGCAATTAAAATTTAACGGATTAAATCGTTTCACGAGGAAGTTGGTATATTAGGTCCTTGTTAGCGGAACTTACATTAGGCCTATTTATTATTTTCTTTTTGGTATATTTGTTAACATTTTTTGACAAACAACAACAATAATTTTCATTTATAATGCAGCTCATAGCAAATTAATTGTAAACGCTCTTTATATAAATAACTAGAGAAATACAGCTTATATAATTGAAAGCTAGATCAAAGTAAAAACAAATTATTACCGCAACACACTGCTGTCATGTCATCTCACGGGCTAAAAGTGAGGGATGTTGTTTTGAATGGTATTTCAATGGACTAGAATTACATTGTTGTCACCTCATATCATGGGAATAACGTCACGGTCTTCACACTAAACTTGAGCTCACGTCATAAAAATCTGCTGCGCTCCCACATTTCGGGAGACGTGAGCTCACGTATTTTCCACTTTAGTTCAGTTAAACTGAGGCGTTTATTACAAAAACAGCACTTGTCAAAAAAAATCTAAATTGAGATAAAGGGATTTTTTATTACTTGCCCAACCTGAGGATGTTCTGCATTAGTTATTTCTCACAAAAACAACACAAGTCCTCTGTAATATAATGTTGAAAATATTGCAATTCCACAAAAACAACACTTGTTAATAATGCTTTCTTACAAAAACAGCTGATGTTAGGCACATGTGTTGTTTTTGCAAGAATTTTGTTACTGGCACCATCCACTCAAAACCATAACCTCAGAAGTATTAACAATATTTTATTCTAAATTCCACCACTATTAAGATTTAAATAAATGTTACAGATATTTCTTGTTTTACTTTTATGACAATTTATATGGTGTGATTTCCCCAATTTTTTGAAACATGTTCTAGTCTTTCATTTGTCAGTATTTTGTATTAAAAGTTTAGCATATTGCTTTAAATTAATCACTTAACTTAATAAGAACTGATCTAAGTTATTATTATAAACCTCTCACACATACAAATCAGACAGATTAAAACTTAAGAGCAACCAAGCAAACTTCCAATTACCGCTCCTAGATGGTGCTGACAAACTATCTTTTACTTTACACGGAATATTTATACCGATAGTAAAGTAACTGAAGTTTTGTTAATTTGTCATTTTTCTTTCATGAGGCCGTAATCTAGTGGTAACGAAGCGTCTTTCTGATCACAAGATGCCGAGTTCGAATCTAGGCTAGGGAGACCAGATATCTAATCATATCTGTGGTTTGAGGGTAGGAGGGCGGAAGTAAAGCAAACGGTGGTTGGCTCGCTTCCAAGCTGACGGGATATGACTAGATATCTGGTCTCCGGGTGGGGCTGTTTTGCGTAATTTTACTAAGGTATTTATATAATATATATAATTACTATTAAAAAAAAAAAAAAAAAAAATATTTTTTTACCTTAGTTAACCTTAGTTAATCACAAAAATAAAGAAATATATAGTTTTTTAAAAACTTTATCACTTTCTTGGTCCTCAAAGCGTTAAAGATTAAAGAAGAAGATTTTTTGTGTTATTAATATTTTTTTATGCATTATATTGAATTTATTGTTTATGAAACAGTAATAAAACATATAAAAAGTGAGGCATACATATTATTTTTCAAAAATTTCCACAAAAACAGCACTTGTCAAACATATTTTAATATTTTATTGTGTAACTGCTAAAGGAATAAAAATGAAAAGTAAACTAAAAATATGCTAACAACATTTATATTTATGGTAAAAAAAAAAAACTTACAGCTTTCAGTCATACTCATAATATACAGTTTTTTGTATTTCCTGAAAATTAAGTTTTTTTTGACAAGTGCTGTTTTTGTAATCAACGCCTCAACTATATTGCTCTGATTCCAAATTTTAAAAAAACTGGTCCAATTTGTTAAAATTTGGTATTTATATAAATTATTATATAACAAAAGAAAGATAAAAATATTATATTTTATCAGCTTTTTTTTACATTGATAAATTAAATACTTTTGATGTTATGGCTGTTATGAGTTATGAATATTATAAAATAATAGTCAAGTGTAGTAAAATGAACCGTAGTTATGATTTTAAAAAAAACTGTAGGCCTATTTGTTAACATTTTTTATTATATAGGATTACATTATTATAATATATCAAAATAAAGATATAAATTAATATTATCTTTTATTTGCTTTTATTTCATACTAGCTGGCCCGATCCGGCTTTGCATGAATAGACAAATCAAAGTTAAATGTATATTAACAAAAAATGTATAGGTCTATCAATAAATAGATTATACTATGCATTTCTTATATGGATTTTTAGTAACTTTGACCCCCCAAACCCCGCTAAAATTTCGAATTTATTGAAAACCTTTCTTAGCGAGCACCTAGGGCCCTAGAGGAAGCTACGTACCAAATTTCATTCTAATCTGTTCGGTGGTTTTTTTAGTAACTTTGACCCCGCCAAACCTCCCTAAAATTTAGAATTTTTTGAAAATCTTTCTTAATGAGCACCTAGGGCCCTAGAGGAAGCTACGCACCAAATTTAATTCCAATCCGTTGGGTGTTTTTTTTTTTTTTTTTGTAACTCTGACCGCCCATAAACCTCCCTTAAATTTAGAATTTTTGAAAACCTTTCTAAGTGGAGCAGCTATGGCCCTAGAGGAAGCTACATACTAAATTTAATTCCAATCCATTCGGTAGTTTTGGAGAAATCGTGATGAGTCAGTGAGTGAGTGGTATTTGGCTTTTATATAATATATATAGATTGATAAGGCAAGCATAAACAAAGAAATGATCGAGAAAGTTGTTTCACGGTAATGATGCGTGACAGCAGTGTAATATAAAATCATAACTACGGTTCATTTTACTACACTTGACTATTTTATAATATTCATAACTCATAACATCAAAAAGTACTTGATTTATCAATGTGAAATAAAACCTAATAAAATATAATACTTTTATCTTTTTTTTTGAGTATAATAATTTATATAAATAAAAGATTTTAACAAATTGGACCAGTTTAAAAAAAAATCTGGAATCAGAAATATACAAATAGGCTGTAGTTTAACTGAACTAAAGTGGAAAATACGGGAGCTCTCGTCTCCCGAAATGTGGGAGCCCAGATTTTTATGACGTGAGCTCAAGTGTGAAGACCGTGACGTTATTCCCATGATATGAGGTGACAACAATGTAATTCTAGTCCATTGAAATATCATTCAAAACAACATCCCTCACTTTTGGCCCGTGCGATGACATGACATCACGTGTCATGACGGCAATGTGTTAAGGTAATAATTTGTTTTACTTTCTCACTATACTATAGTATAAAGTATAGTGATCGCAAAAAATCAATGTTGAGATTTTTGTGGAAATGTCCGTTTTGGGACCCCCTGAGTCCAAAAAAGTGTTTTTTACAAAATGTCTGTCTGTATGTATGTCTGTATGTATACAAAGCTAGAGAGAAAACTATTCGATCGATTTCAACCAAATTTGCACCAGACATGTCAAGTAGGCCTGTATAGATGCACGAAAAGGGGTTTTGAAAATTTTTGAAAAACAACCCCGTTTTTGGCCAAAAAACCCCCAAAAAATCAGTTATGATTTTTTTATAAAAAAAACGGCTTTAACGATTTTGATAAAATTTGGCTTATTTGTAGCCTTTAATGTGCTCTACCATATGCAAAAAACGCATCTTTCTAAAAGTTCTCGTTTAGCTAATAATAATAATAATAACTGATTTTGGGGGTTTTTTGGCCATAAAGGGGGTTGTTTATCAAAAATTTGCAAAAACTTTTTACGTGCATATATAAAGAAGACCTAATAGACGTGTTTGGTGCAAATTTGTTCGAAATCGATTGAATAGTTTTCTCTCTAGATAATAATAATAATATTTATTAGTTAATCTCCAACTTTAATAAAAAATCACCTCTCCTACCCCACCCTACAAGTCACAGTGAATCTGTTTCATAATTTAAATATGTTTGTGAGAATGTATGTGAAAGTTCCTGGTACCGTTTATTTCTTTGGTCTTGCTTTCAATTGTATAAGATGTATTTTTCTAATTATTTATATATAGAGCGTTTACAATTAATTTGCTATGAGCTGCATTATAAATGAAAAT
>JAGFPH010000993.1:100957-114628 GCA_018207615.1 Philaenus spumarius
TAGTCCATTGAAATACCATTCAAAACAACATCCCTCACTTTTAGCCCTTGAGATGACATGACATCACGTGACATGACAGCAATGTGTTACGGTAATAATTTGTTTGACTTTCTTACTATACTATAGTATAGAGAAAGTATAGTGATCGCAAAAAAATCGATGTTGAGATTTTTGTGGAAATATCCGTTTTGGGACCCCCTGAGTCCAAAAAACTGTTTTTTACAAAATGTCTGTCTGTATGTATACAAAGCTAGAGCGATCGATTTCAACCAAATTTGCACCAGACATGTCAAGTAGGCCTGTATAGATGCACGAAAAAGGGTTTTGAAAATTTTTGAAAAACAACCCCGTTTTTGGCCAAAAAACCCCCAAAAAATCAGTTATGATTTTTTTATAAAAAAACGGCTTTAACGATTTCGATAAAATTTGGCTTATTTGTAGCCTTTAATGTGCCCTACCATATGCAAAAAACGCATCTTTCTAAAAGTTCTCGTTTAGCTAATAATAATAATAATAACTGATTTTGGGGGTTTTTTGGCCATAAAGGGGGTTGTTTTTCAAAAATTTGCAAAAACTTTTTACGTGCATATATAAAGAAGACCTAATAGACGTGTTTGGTGCAAATTTGTTCGAAATCGATTGAATAGTTTTCTCTCTAGATAATAATAATAATATTTATTAGTTAATCTTCAACTTTAATAAAAAAAATCACCTCTCCTACCCCACTCTACAAGTCACAGTGAATCTGTTTCATAATTTAAATATGTTTGTGAGAATGTATGTGAAAGTTCCTGGTACCGTTTATTTCTTTGGTCTTGCTTTCAATTGTATAAGATGTATTTTTCTAATTATTTATATATAGAGCGTTTACAATTAATTTGCTATGAGCTGCATTATAAATGAAAATTATTGTTGTTAATTAATTGTCAAAAATGTTAACAAATATACCAAAAAGAATATAATAAATAATGTATGTTCCGCTAACAAGGAACAAATAAACCAACTTCCTCGTGAAACGTTTTAATCCGTTAAATTTTAATTATTTTATACTTGCTTTTGGTCTAATTTTAACTTAAAATAAACAGATAAATGTAAAAATAAATAACAAGTTTACTATAATAGCTTGTTTACCTTTAGGCAGGTACCAGTATACATTTTGCTCTGAATGTAAAAAATCTCTACCTCAATCATAGACTCAAAATAATTATATCCTGATAGTGTGACATCACGTGAGCTCACGTGACATGAGGCAGTGTGTTTCTTCCTCTAATCAGTATAAAATTATTCTTTCGCAGAAATATTTGATTGTTACGTCAAAGTGACGCAATACTTCTTTCTAGGAGCCGCGGGGAAAATAGTACCTCTTATATTTGACAATAATTTTATATTAAATTAATCATTTGAAAATGATTATTGCCTTCAATATGCACTTCGTCAAAGATACCAGCTGCTTGGGTTATTATTTTTTTACAGGTGATATTATAGGCTCAATCGTAATGCGGAGGTTCTGAAAGTAGGCCGCGCACTCAATAGACGTTGTGCAACCTAGAGATCAATGCTCGCTTTCTCATTCCATCTCCATGAAACAAGGGAAGAAGACGTACTATTATTTACCTGTGTTTTTACCTCGTTGAATATGGGATTCTAGTGCTTTTAGAGCTGCACACAGTGTGTGCCTGCACAAGTTAACGCAATGGAGTAAGTTATTATTAATTTAAAATCATTGTGTTTTTATTGGCTTTGTTAACATATTCTACCTGGTAGTCTTGTGTTCCACAGAATAACTTCCATATTGATTGTAACTGTAAAGGTTTAGGTTAATAAAAATTAACATTCTTGTTGTTTTAAAACGTTACTGGCTTCGATCAATTTGAATACAAGACTGATCGATAATGGTTAGCGTTAATTGACATTTTATCTTAATTATGTTATTTACAAAGGCTATCTAGTTAATACTGAAAGAGGAGGGGCTTAGCTGTGAGGTAGATCATGACATGTAGGCCACAACATCAAATCCAATAAAAATGTGACTCGGTGGATTTGAAAACAGGATCAAACTTAAAACATGCCTCCTGGCCATGTTGCAATTTTTCAATGTTGTAATTATATAATGTTTAAACATTTTGCCATTTTTGTTTCCAACAAGAATAATTTAAGTAGGCCTAGGCTACACTTACTTTCTGATCTGTCAGAAAAATGAGGCGTGAATTTACTATATGACCCTATGCCAACAGAAATGTTAGAATAACAATAAAGTTGAAAATGTTGAGAAAAATCATAAAAAGTGGGTGTAAAATTTTTAGAATTTACGCAAGATTTCAATACCGTACTTCTTCATTAATGCAAGCCAAAGTAAAGAAAAAAAAAATAGCCTGAAGTTTTAACTTAAATTAGGGGCAGCCAAGTTGACAGAACGCTCTACTACTACTCATTCTTCTCTACTACTTCTGAAAATTGCATACTGTCCTGCACGAAGACATTGTTTCGCAACCACTGTCTCTGACTATTCTTATAAAATTGCCTTTTACAACACCTATTTTTGTACCTAATTTATATTTAGGCCTACCCATGAATAGTTTATTCAACAACAATTATATTTTCTTAGTAGGATTTTAAAACTAGAAACCGAAAGATAAGGAATGATAAATGTTTTTAATAATGCCGTGTTATGAGTCTGTTTCCGCAAAAGGGTAGTAGTAGCCTTCCTACTGGCACCGCCAACTGGGCTGCCTATTTACTCGACCTGTATTCAACATTTATTAGTAGAATGTAAAACAATGTCGTCATCTACAAAAAAAATATCAGCCGAGGGTCGTATAGTAACTTTATGCCAAAAATGAATTAGTAAAAATATGAGAACATCACAACTGTTAGGCATATAACCTACAATTTAATTACTGCATAAGCTTTTAGGTTTAATTTGATATATGATTTTATGGTTCTTGAACAGCCTATAGTTAATTTTTGCTGTGAGAAGGCTAATTTTATTCGTATTGTAGGCCTAGGCTAAATGTTATTTATTTATTGAAAAAATATATTTTTCTTTCTACTAGTTGGATTTAGAGATTGTAACGCAGGTAGCAAACCAGGCCTGCAGAATATCCGTCCGAACAAGGTTCGGGGAAAATTGGGACTGAGCTGGGGAAATTTTGGCTGGGGACAAATCCTAAAAAAATAATAAAAATATAGGCCTAGACTAATTATTTTGGGGAAAAATAGATTAGAAATGAATGGGAACAAAGGTCGGCCTAATTGGTTTGTACAACACATATACATACACACACATACACAAAGTATGATCTCTACTCTCTGCAAGTCGGACAGCGTTCCTATTTAATTTTCACCGCATAAAATAGCATACGGTTGAGCCGCCGATACAATATTTAATCTTCACCGCACAAAATATCGTACGGTCGAACTGCCGATACGATATTTTTGTGCCGCTTGATGAATGGCAGTTTCCTGATACTTGACTGGCGTTCAAATAGCCTACTTTCGTTAGGTATTAAAAAATTATTATAATACCGGTATGCAAATTTTGATTACTAGTTTCATACAAATGATATTATTATAAGAATTAAATCATATTAAACCAAATTATACGATACTTAATGCATAGGTAGGCCTATTACTGATGTTTTTAATTTTTGTACCAAAATTCAAAATCGGTCTTTTTTATCAGTAAAATGCGAACAATGTCAAGACTCATTTGTTTCCTTTTTCATTGCGTAGATGGGGTGGAGGGATGGGGTGTACTGTTATATCTCATATCTTTCATTTCTAGTTTTCGACCCCGTCAGTTTATAAGTAGCAAGTGGTCTAGGTGGTTATTTATTACTGTGATATGATGTTTAAATTTATATAAAGTGATTCTTTTCCAAAGTGATTTTTTCCGTCACAATTGTTTATTATTGTGATGTTTAAGAGGCAATATAGTGAACCATCGGAGGGTTAAGTACTATAATATTATAGTGTTTCGTAATATTTTCAGTAGTGACTGTGGGAGGTAATTCGGTAATTGAATTGGAACTAATTAAACATAACATTTTACTTTGTATCTACCACTTTTAAGTATTAGGCATACTTTTAAACACAATAAAATAGCAATAATCAAGTTGTATTTTTTGTTTTAAACCTTTTGGGACCTTCTGACGATATTTCAGCGTATGTTTTTAATTTCACCGTAGTTTAATAATGATTATTAAAAAATAATATCAATAAATATGTTGAAATAGATAAACAAACTGTGTAATGTCTGGCGCATCTGTAGCGAAGAGCGATCAATTTTGGGGAAATTTGTATAGTGAAAAAAAGTGTTCTGGGGTATTTGTTTATTTTAGCGTGTCAATCAAAACTACTACAAATACACAAACCTTAACTTTTTTCTTTATAAATATAGTATTATACAATTTTATTCACTGATGGGAAAGCGATATTTAAAAACCATCTTCAACAAGTACGATATTAAAAACTTTCAAATCAAATGTTCCTTATGGGAATTTACATTGTAAAGAGCCGACATGTTTTTCTCAGCGTTGTCAGATTTGTTTTGTTCTTTTTTGTGTAGAAACGAACAGTTTAGCCAACTCAACTAAGTAAACATACTGTGACTAAATACTATAGGTTCTCGCTAGAACCTTTTAGTTTTTTATTTTAATTATATAGCCTAATGTGAAAATAACAAAATATAATCATACTGTTATCGGCCAGAATAAGTAAAAAGTAAACATAATGTGACTAAATACTATAGGTTAGAACCTTTTAGGTTTTTTAAAATTTTAATTAGGTAATATAATGTGACAATAACGACATTTGGCTAATTTATTACCGAACCAATGAGATTCAATGCTGCGGTCACCCGTTTACTAGTCCACAGGTCACCAATTTATACACACACCATTCAGTACAATAACCTATTGTTCGATTTGGCAACGTTGATGAAATTCCATTTTAATTACGCAGTTATATTGTATTTTCTATTGTTCTTAATTGTACGTTGTTATTGTTTTCGTTATTAACGTTTTGTTACATTATTTTTTAATTTTCTTGTTTCGGGGGTACTTTTGTATACGGATGGCTCCAAAATGGCCAGCGGAGTTGGTGCAGGAGTCTATGGTCCTAGGTGCAGTTTATCTAGGGCTATGGGAGCCTTACCATCAATCTTTCAAGCGGAGGTTGTTGCGATTGATCTCTGCGCCCGTGAAATCCTAAAAAGAGGGATTAAGGGAGCTAGGATTGACATCCTATCTGATAGCCAAGCAGCCTTAAAGGCACTTGAATCATTCGCCTTTGAATCAAGGCTAGTTTGGGACTGTTTTAAAGCAGTGAATGACATGGCTAGACTCAATGAAGTTACTCTTAAATGGGTGCCTGGCCATGTAGGTATAAAGGGCAATGAGGCAGCAGATACACTTGCTAGAATAGGAGCTAAAAAGCCCTTCATTGGTCCAGAACCTTTCTGTGGGAGGCCTAAAAGCCATCTGAGAAATGTTGTTGAAGTCTGGACGGAGAAGATTTGGTCCACACATTGGAACAATGCTCCTGTGCTTAGGCAGGCAAAAATGTTTATCTGTCTCTCTAAGTCAAAATCACAGAAGCTTTTATTATTGGGTAGGAACAACCTTAGACGGATTGTGGGAATTCTCACTGGTCATGCCCGGCCAAATACCACCTCAAAAAAATGGGCTGGTCTCGGAAGACTCTTGTCGATTCTGCTCCTTCGGAACTGAATCGGCTCAACACCTGCCGTGCGAATGCGAGGCTCTCGCACAGAGAAGATTTACGGCTCTTGGAAATGCTTTTGTTAGCCCGGAAGTGGTCCGTGGTGTTGATCCCGGAACCCTTATTGGTTTCGTAAGAGACCTGAAAGGGATCTGGGATGATCACTAGAAGGGGAAGTATACCACAATAGACCTATTTGGGTCGCAGTGGTGAGGAGGCTTATCACTCCTCTATCCCAAAAAAAAGGGCGTACTTTTGGGATTAATATTGTTTAGTTTATTTCTTACGTGTTTGGTGAATGTGAAGTGACTTATTTTGTTATAATTACGTGAAATATTGCGGGAAAGTCAAAACCTAACCTATATAATTCCAAGTTTTAATTCCTTCATAAAATTGCTATAAAAATTTCATTTCCCAGGAATATTTTTGTTGTTTTTACAATCAGTTAGATGTGTTCTTTCGTATTATTTCAAATTTCCTTAGAAATCGATTGACATGTTAAAGTAAATTTTTACCGAAACTTGTTTTAGAGGTTTTATTGTACCTATATAGAATATACTTACTATAGCAAGGTGAATGTTATATTATTATTAAAAATTTATGCTGTTACTCCAATCCCTATTTAAAATAATAATTAAAATCAAAAGACATTATAAACTATATATAGGTCTAACCTAATAAAAAAATGGTGCTAATTTACTATTCGACCCTTTGCCATATTCCGGCAGCGGTGCTAACGTTAGGCAAGAAATGTTCTGATACATAATGGTAACGTTCAATTCAATTTCTAAACGTCTGAATTAAAATGAAAAGCCAAAATGAATTGTTATTAATTATAAATAAAAAATAAAACACTTAAAACTTAAACTCTATTCATAAGTTATCTAGAGAAAATATTATGCATAAGCCTAATCTAGATATAAAACATCAGATTGTGAATGCAAAAGTAAATAAACAAAACAGGATAATCGGTTTCTGCTATTCCTAAGGCATGATTCTAATAACTTTTAAAAAACGTAATCAATTCCAGTTTGCAAACTTACAAAACTATCAGGCACAAATTAAGATTTTTTAAATAAAATAGTTACAACCTTATAATATATAAAATAGCCTGAAATTCGAACTTACAGTACATTTCAAGTTTATAAACATACAAAAGTAGCAATCACAAATTAATTTCTTTTTTTGTAAAAAAAATTACAACTTTACAACATATACAAAAAAATAGCCTGAAATATTCTAACTTAAAGTCTCTAGACATAGTATATATTTCAAAGACTTGTATTCCTACGCATGATGTCACAACTTATTTTGTTCCGTATCGGGAACACAAAACTATACAATTACATGTCATATACATTCATAAATATATTATCTACAAATTGTGACCCAAATAACACGTCATAGCTTAAAACATATAATAGCAGTTCATAAACACATAAAAAACAAACAAAACAATATTTATACAAATTACGTATTATACAATACTACATTTATACACTTTTTACGTACGAAAAATAATAAATTCAAACATACATTTTTTATATTTTTACTTCTACTTTATTTTCTGTTAATCTTCGTCGTCTGCAAACATATCAGGTGGGGGTCATAAAATAAATGTAATCTTACAATCATTATATCACTAATCTAGCCTACTGAACTACAATAATATAATTCATCAAATTATAAGACCAGTTAAATTTTATTTCATGGGGATTTATTA
Source organism: Philaenus spumarius (assembly GCA_018207615.1). NCBI lineage: Eukaryota > Metazoa > Arthropoda > Insecta > Hemiptera > Aphrophoridae > Philaenus > Philaenus spumarius. Next base: position 108,402 of record JAGFPH010000993.1, read on the forward strand.
GTCATCCTTTGTTACACCTAGATAATTTTACAAATATACAGCGTTATACAGTTAAAACTTCTCAAAGGAATAGGCGAACACTTAACGTAGTCCAAAAATAAAACAAAATTTATGATAATACAAATTTGAATAAAATTTACAATACATTTCCAATCCATATTGTAGCAGGAGTGCCAACCTAACAAAAAAAAAAAAAATGCTTTAGAACGTAATGTTCAATTGCTAATTTATATTATCTTATAAATTTGATAGAAATCGATCTTACAACTTTGCCAAATCTATAAGTTTACAGTCGATATTAAACATAACTTAATTTGAACAATATTAGGCCTATATTATTTACATATGAATGAGGATTAATTTAGTGCAGATTTTTTATTTTTATATAGAAGAGAGGCAATTTACAATTTATAAAATATGTAAAGCAGTATATTTTAAACTGGTCAGACAGACCTAGTAAAGAATAAAGTTAGCATAATTTTAATAGTGATTCAAGATGGATGAATTAGATGTAGTAAACCTTTTTCATTGTTTGTGTTTGCTATTACCTAACCTAAAAAAAAAAAAAACTGTTGGTTGTGATGAATAATTACCTGATTTACCTGATTATAAATTTGCCAAGTTCTTGTTATTATTGTAATAAATGTAAGTGCTTTTAATAACGTGTTTTGGTTCAGTAAAGGCCTATCCTAAAATTGTGTTAAAAACACAAGCCAGCTATTTTATCTGTATATTACAACGGATGTTTAAATTATAATATGCTACGGTTAGACCTATCATTTTTGGTTAAAATTTTTCCTTCTTTTTTATTTTGTTGACCTAACCTAAAAAAGCTGTTGGTTGCGAAAAATAATTAACTTATTCTAAATTTGATAAGTTGGTTGCGTTATGGTAATTAATTTAAAATGTTTTCAACAAACATGAGTTGGTTCAATATAGCTCACGCCTAGAATTGTGTTGTAATTTTCAACCCTTAAAATCAATATTTTGCAAAATCCTAATTGCACTTCTACGTAGAAACTTTTATGTTTCTAGCTATCATAATTTTGGCTGTAAATTGGTTATGAATCAGTCAGTCAGTCAAGACTTCTTTTATATTAGTTACTTTAGTGGATTAACGTGTAATATATATTTTTTTCGTGCCCTCTAGCGGCAAAACTATGTGGAATTCGGAAAAACGTAGAAACAAAATTTGTAGGAAATTTTATGCTCTTTAACTTTTGACAGTTTTCACAAAATGCATAACTTAGTTTTTCTCAAAATAGAAAAAAAAGGGGAAAACACTAAAATTCATATAGGCCTACATATATTTCTAAAAAAAATACCCTTTTTTAGAAATACTTCACTTTTTACAGATCTCATAGCTAAATTTTCATCCCCCCCTGCAGTTTGTTGCTTAGCTAAGGGACTAAAACATAGTTCTTGAGACAACACACTACGATTGACTGCAGATTGTACTTAATTATATATAAATTCTAGCAGATATAATCACTATAGTAGTAAACTTTGCTACAGAAGATATAATTTATAACTTTTGCCACCCAAATTATTGGGGTAGGGTCATGAATTAATGCACACGATTTTTATGTTTGATACCAAAAAATGTGTTTCAGCTGTGGTCAATTTATTTTGCTTGGAAGAAATAATTTTATATGCCACAAGCCTGTAAAAAATTATTTGGTTGTAGCCTGCTAGTCCTAATAGAAGCTAGATCCTTGCTAACTTACGGTGGAAATGACAAAACCAATTTAGTGTTATTGTAAGCCAGTGTGTTTTTTTGTAAAACTATTAGAACCCCCATGAATTTAACTTATTGTACTGTCGTAAAAGACACTCTGAAATAAAACTGTATTCTAATAAAATTCAAGGAAAGCCATATTTCTTCAGTGCGTACTATGTAACGTAGTGATTTTGTATATATTATGACTCATATTTAAAATCTTATAAAAAATATCTACTCCTGTTTTTATGAACATAATATTATACAGTGGAACTTGGTTATAACGTCATCAAAGGGACCGGAAGTTTTTTAACGTTATATCCGAGTGACGTTATAAAAAAAGCAGCCTTAAATCTGAGTGAAAGGACAAAGTAAAAACGCAAATGTTCTGCTATATACAGTACAACACTGTTTATTGAAATCTACTCGTACATTGGAATAGTATAATAAAAAAACATTAATAAAAAAATGATACGTTTTCACAATTAAATATTTTATAATAAAAATCTTACTTTACAGTCGAAAAAAATCTGTGATCTTCTTTTGAACGGTCCTTTCAGAAAAATAAATTCTCTCCGTTGTGCAACCGTAACTAATGAAACAAACAATACAGTACAGTGTGCCTGTGTCACCACAGTCATTGACCTTGTAGAATGTAGGGGTGGGAAGGGATAAGACCCAGGTATGCAGGACAGCCCCCGCCCCCTCGAGACACCAATTACACAAAAGAGTTTCATCCCGTCACCAGCTCAACGTCCGGCTTGTGACCTGTTTTTGCTTTTGTTGTTTCTACACATTGTTTCTATGAACTTTGGGACATAATACAAGCACACTACCACTTTTGCTACCTAAGAATCGCAAAATTTTTGATGCTATAGCCGAGCGCCGCGATATTTGTTGACGATATAAACGGGTTTTCGTACAACATAAAATGTTCAATTTTGGCCGGTCTGTATAAAATGTGACGTTAAACCCGAGTTGACGTTACAGCCGATGCTGTTATAACCAAGTTCCACTGTATAGGCTATTTTTCTAGACAAATTATTTTTAAAGACCTGGATTTTAACTTACTGAACTAATTCATTTGTAGGTGTTTTTTTTAACTATTTTGGTTATACAGTACTTAAAAAGGTTAAAACATTCACTTTTTATGATTTTTCTTATGTATTTATTTATATATGAACAAAGATAAATTCTAAATTTATCAAAGAACCAACTATAGTAGTGACTCTTATTAAAGTGCTAAATATTGGTTTTTCCATAAATATAGTCTAATTACATCATTTTATGTTAACAGCGCCATCATGGCATTTTTTCAACAAACTGCTGTCGCTACGTCGACTAAGAGGAAAGCAGAAGAAGAAAGTAGGAATTTCAGTATAGATAACAATACAATCATAGTGTACGATGGAAACACAAACGATATTGATATGGAAGGAGGAGCCGGAAAGTCCTTCTGTGGACTTTGAGCCGGACTCGTGGTTCTATTTGGGCAACAATGAGGTGGAAGTGGAGACGAAAGAAGATGAGGTCAAACACTCCCGAGCTGAGACCGCAACCAAACTATTACAAGATCTTGATGAATGGATAAAAAATGGTTAGTTGAAGTTATTTGCTTTTAGATCTAGGCTAGTTATTTTTTTAAATGTATGGTTTACTGAATTTTTTATTGCACACTATTAAACTCTGGTAATAACTGATCTCAGATACGCTAGTTTTTCTGTTTTCTCTCAGTAGTTTGCAAAGAACTACGTTAGTCGTGATTCTGAATATTGATGTACAGTACTAATTAATAGATATAGGACTTACTGTCCTCAATATCCCGTTTTTCATCGTCAGACGACAGCCATTTCGAAAGTGGCCTAACAGCCGAAATTGCCGTTGTTACGAAAAAATGGAATATTGAAGATGGTAAGTCCTATATAGTAGAACCCCTCTCATCCGCCATCCAGTTGATCTGATCATGCTCGAGCCGAAATTGGTGACTTACATCCCATCGCGCCATTGTTGTTTAGTGCTCCGTCATATCTCGTATCGTTTCTAACTGTTGTTGTGCATGTTTTTTTATACTGTACTGTGAAGTTTTTAGTGTTTACAGGCAGTCCTCGTTATACGCGGTCCAGCTTTACGCCATTTCGCTTTTACGCGGTAAAAAAAGACCTTGAATGGTTTTATATTTGAGCTGAGTTGTTTGGAGTGTAGGCTGTAGTTGATAATTTTATAAGGTATTGGCTGACTGTTTGTCAGTCTCACTCTCCCCTCAAGTGCTCATATAACGGTACCCCTACCCACCCATACTTGCTCTGTCATTATCTGGGTTTGTCTAATTTTACAACTTCAGTCACATCAAACTATCGTTCGTTGTCAGTAGCGAAAATATTGGTCACGAGTGATAATCTAAAATGTAGTAAAAAAACTATTCTACTATATTTATCTTTTTTTAACTTGTTTACTCAAATTTATTTTTATGTGTGAAATGTGAAGCACCTGTAGGCTACTATATGTACTCATTTTCTATTTAGGCCTACTGTATTGTTTGTACAGAATTTAGTCATTTGATTTTGTTGAGAATCTAGTTACTAAAAATTAATTTGAAAAACAAAACCGTTTGTTTCAATTACTAAAATCCATTTTAATATAAGCCTACTTGATCAATACTAAGCTGAGTAACGTTCTATTTTTGGCTATCGCATCAGTCTATATAGTCCCCGTTGTACGCGGTTTCGTTTTACACAGCATTTTGCCGGAACGCATCTACCGCATATAACATACTGTTTGTTGGTTTTATGACAGTGTTCTTCTGTGTTCGTTACAGTGTATTTGTTTTACATTGTGTGTTTTTTTATCATGTTAGGAGTTGATCGTTGGGAAACCCGTCATGGCGTCCGGTTTTTTAAAGCGGATAATTTTCTGTATTTTCTGATAATCCGACCTTTTTTTGCGCTCCGACCATACTCCCAGTACCAAGACAATAAATTAATATGTTGTTTGTTGTGTTTAATTTTTTATCTACGACCATTGCAATAAACACCAATAACGCTATTACAAGTAACATCAGAAAGAGGTACATTACAAACCAAAAGCCAACCCGATTAGGTAATGATATCATTACCTAACAGGAGTCACTTTACATAATAGGCTCTAGACCAATGAGAGCTCGTCATTTGACGGAAGTAGAGTTGTAATAAAAATAACGCTATTCGTACATCAGCTGATTGTACCCATACGTTCCGGATGTTAGTGTGTTATTGTAACTAACCTCAAATATGAGTTGACGCATTCCGCAAACATGAGTGATAGTGATGAATTTTGTTTAACTCCAGAGGAAATTAATACAAAAGCAAATTCGGCTCTGAACAATTTGTTGCCAGAAAAATCTAAATTTCGTTATGAAAAGGTTTATAACCAGTTTATGGAGTGGAAAACTAGAAATGGTGTTAGTTCGTTTTCCGAGAATGTTTTCATTGCGTATTTTGAGGAATTGGCCCAAGATAAGAAACCTAGTTCGCTTTGGTCTATTTATTCAATGATTAAATCTACAATCAACATCAAACATCAAATAGCCTGTATATTTTTGGTCGTAGATAAAGTAGTGTACGCAACGATTGTATTCAGCCTTTAAGCCACTCGTGAGATATTTAGAACACTCGCTTCGCTCGTGTTCCAACTTACATCTCACTCGTGGCTTAAAGGCCTTCATAATACAATCGTTGCGTAAACTACTATTATTCAATAGCTTATATTAAACAACCCTCAGTTAAATAAAGTTTATTTTGTTTATTTTTGGCTGATCAATAACAAATTATTAGTTTGTAAGTTAATAGTATCATATAGAACAGTCGTAGTTTTTGTTTCTGTTTGCCATAATCAGCGGAGAAGCTTCATTACCGTGAAAAACTATTTGTGTTTTGAGATTAATAATTAATTATATTCATGAATATTACTCGTACATAGACCTAGACATATTTATTGTAGATAACAATTCAAAGATTTTGGTTTACAAGCAGCTGGTTATCCAGCCATAAAAAACACAAAAAAGTTGATGTTTTTTGCAGCATGGTTTTGGGAATTACAAAAATGATTATAACCTCCTGCAATAAGTTTTTATGGTCATGACATGATATATATTAAACAGCAGAGTCCCGCAATTAAACTGTTCAGTTTAGCGGGAATTCGGAATAGGCGAATTTCCTGAATAATACCAAGGTATTGACTTGTTAAGGCGTAAATTAAGTGCGGGTACATCTGCTAGTGTCTGTTCTATACAGCGTTGATCGGCTCGGAGGAGGAACGCTCAAACCGAACTAATCACACGTAGACGGGGCAAATGCTCTTGATCTCGCTATAGTGTAGGATTACATCATCCGGGGTTATTTCCTTCCGTTGTGTTACGATTCCATTTTCTTCTAAAACTGGAAGGAAAAGGATAGGTTGTTCGAACTGTCCGTTTTGTCATCCCGCAGTCTGTCTGTAAAAAGATTGAGAAAAAAATTTGAGATAACGAAAA
>JAGFPH010000993.1:114638-159463 GCA_018207615.1 Philaenus spumarius
GGAGAAAAACGGATGAAAGCAACTGGCAGGTGGCAACAAACACTACTAGCTGTTTTATCTAATCTTTCCTTCTTTCTGAAAGACCTGGTGTCCGTTTCACCGGATGCTTGTTGCGGTGGCTTCCTTCTCGCAAAACAGATGGAAAACGTGAAGGAAACAAAATCCGTTTTCATTCCAATTTGGTTTCAGGCGCTTTCATGGAGCTTAGGCTCTATGTATGTCTCTATTTAACTTATTTGTATAACAATGAATGCACGTTTTTCACGAACGTTTTTTTAATTTCTCTTGTTTTTATGTAAAAAAAATCTGTTCTTTTTCTGAACTCTTGTTTAGAATAGTGAGACTCTACTGTATAACCCTTGGTGCCAAAAGAAAAACTTTTCAAGATGAGCATTCCTTATATATTGTATCTTGTAATTTTATTAATATCAGTTTTATATTATTATTTATGAAATATATGTATTTAGTTTATTGTTAAATTGTATAATGTTGTAACCATGAAAATACGTAAGTTTCTACTATGTTAGTATTAGCTTACTAATTACACATCAAGTCTTGTGAGTGAAAACTTCTAACTAAGATTAAAATACTTATTAACAGAAAAAAGGTAGGTACGCAATAATTGCCATTCAAAGTTCTAAATATGTGCTGCATTATTTTAGTTTAAACATTTGCATGAAATATTATTGCTTTAGTATGTGAATATATATTCCTGCTTTGTGTAGTTCACATCAACACAATTAACTTAATGCTTTATAAAATGTCTTTGTTTTCTCAAACACTGTATTGTGTACCACTCACAGTTCAAATTTGTATCCAATCTTTATTTTTCAGTAACTGAACTCATATTTTTTTTACATTAACTGACTTTCAGGAAAAGAGAAATATCGGGTACTTGTGTATTATACGAACCCCACCTATTTTTTTATGAAAATGTGGCTACGTTAGACAGAGGCACAACTTTACTATTCGACCCTAGGCTAACCTGTGGCAACAGAAATGCACAAATAATAATTAAAAAATATCTAAAAGTTTCTAACCTAACCTATTTAGTCACAGTATGTTTACCTGTATTCAACATTTAACAATAGAATGTAAAACGTCGTTGTCTGCAAAAATATTAGGCTAGGGTCGAATAGTAAATTTATGCCGGCGTCGGACACGCAGTGACATGCGCGCCAGACAATGAACACAATTGTAGGTGGGGTCCGTATAATACACAAGTACCAAATATTGTTACAGTGTCTTTAAGTACCGAGTGTTTCAAAATGAATATCAGGGTTTAAATCTTAAATCCTACATGTGTTTCATGTGATCACACGACACACATCGGGTCAATAGCTAAGTTAGTCCCAAACCTTGTTTAGTGTGTCTGGAGTAATTGTTTTAGCAACGGCTTCAAACCTGTTTCTTAAGGGTCGGCTCTAGCTATCGGCCATGTTGGCTGACACTCCATAACACCAATGTTAAATTAAAATCCAAATTTTTCCTTTATTTTTGATCGGAAAATTATAAACGATATGTCATTTTAAAACTATGGTCAATATGCATGCAAATGGCTTTTTCAAAACTAAGAAAAATATTTTGTTTTATATTTATTAACAATTTAAAAACATTGATGTTTAATATTTTTTTATGTTGTCACTATTAATTATAGCGAAAAACTACCAAGCCATTCGCATGAAGAATTTCGTCCCCAAGAGTTTGGTATTTTTTTAAAAACGCTATTTGAACAATTGCGGATTTTAAATGGATTTGTGCTTAGGAATGTCCGTGTAACCTACCGCCGCTATAGGGTGATTTAAATATTTTTTTACGTTGTAACTATTAATTATAGCGAAAAATTACCAAGCCATTCGGATAAAGAATTTTGTCCCCAAGAGTTTGGTATTTTTTTAAAAACACTATTTAAAAAATCGCGTGTTTTAAATGGATTTAGGATGAGCAATGTCTGCGTAACCTACCGCCTCTATAGGGAGTCGCAGGTTGCTTTCTGTTTTACTAGAGCCGACCCTTAAGGGTCTGTTGTAGTGGCGGCCATCTTGGATTTTTATCCCATAAGAGCAATGTTAAATTTCAAACCATTTATTTCGTTTATTTTTTATCATAAAATTGTTTGCAAGGTCTTATTTTAAGCACAGTCACAATACGCATCCGTCTTGCAATTTACATTTTTTAAAAATGCTTTTGATTTTGACATTTTGTAAGTACAAAGTTTGAATTTTTTTCCTAACATAATAAGAAATTGATAACGGAAAATAATTTGCAAGAAGGATCCGAAATTTTATAAAGAATATTCAGTTTTTTTTTCAACACTCAATTACAAAAGATAGACTTATAAAATGGTTTTAAACGAGGCAATGTCAGCGCAAGAAATTGCACTGTTTAGATAGGGATATAGTGAGAGGCGCTTGCGTTCCAGTGGATTTCTCGTTTACTGGAGCAGACCCTTAAGTCGGGTAGGTCAGTTTGTAACGGGAGGAACATACACATGATCCTTTATGAACCCCAAAAGGTAAAAATCGCATGGCGCCAGATCAGGTGTCATGTGAAACAGCTGTCATCCTGCCTTTGCAGAAATCCAGTGGTCAGCTACAACATCGTTTAACCAATCGCTTACTGAGTTATACCGTGAAGCAGAGCACCGCACTTCCAAATTAAGTTCTAAGTATATATATATTATTTATATTTTGTCAAATGTAGTCAGTATTTGTTCTTTACCTTTTATGTGGCTACATGTTTCACTGCCACAGGCAGCATCATCAGGCCAGCTATCTATGTACACTTAAACACTTATATATACACAACACATAAAGTAACACATATTTTCGTACATTTTTTGTACACGTAACATAAATAAATAGGTTTGTTCAGATTTGCTACCGTACACTTAAGAGGTACCTCATTCTAGTGTACTTCCTTCAAGACTGATTTGGAAAGATAAAGGTGCAGCTCTGTTCTAATTTATATTTTGTCAAATGTAGTCAGTATTTGTTACAAATACTGACTACATTTGACAAAATATAAATAATATATATATAATATATGTAGTTCTAAGGCTATCAACAATGAATATGAATATAAGTTCTAAGGTTCAGCTTCTTCCAATTGAGAAAGGAGCCATAGTTGTAGCGCATCAAGATAAAAAATGGATGCAAAAAGAAAGGCCCATAAACTTTCCACCGGGATCTGGCTAAAAAACATTCAATTTAGGTTAGTCTCAGCGACTGTACCAATTCGTGGGGATTTGTTAACCTTCAGATGTGCACATTATGAGTGTTCACTTAGGTGAAATGGTGATTCATCATTGAAGACGACACGATCCAGAAAATCTTCGTCATCTAGCATCGTTTGCACGTAAACCGTAGTCTGTAGGCTTTAGAGCTTGCAACAACTAACTGCTAACGATAAGGACGTTATTGTAAGCGACTCCTTAAAATTGTCCACGCAGACGTCACTGGAATCGCTAATTAATGATTAGCCTTCTGAACTGATTTCTCGGGCTACGCTTGAAAGACTCATTTGTTCAACACATTCTTCAGTCACTCTTTTTCGTCCTGTACCTTTGCAAAGACAGCCGGTGTCTTCAAACTGATGATAGGATGTTATTATCACTCGGAGGATTACACAACAAATTTTCTGTTCACTAATCGCCATTTTTGCTACTAGCGGTTTCTAAACAAGACATAGGAAACAGTGCAAGCAAATGCGACCAGTCCCAGCAAAAACTGTTTGAGTTGCTCTTTCATTTGATGTATTTTGTATAATTGAGTTATATGTAATAAATACTATAAAGCCTTAAAATTCTGATATTCATTTTAAAACACTCTGTACTAAAAAAAATATCGGCCGGAGGCACTTGGCGTTTAACTATAACATTATTACTATTCACATTAACTATAATTTTCATGACTTTGTATGACTGGTCAAGCTTTTTATTTATTCAAAATAGTTGTAGGATGGCCTATTTATTATTTAATATGTCACAGCACAGTCGCACTTTTGCAGTGTCGTTATTAGACTGACTTTTTTATATCCCTTCTTTTTTTATTTTTTATTATTAAAGTATTAGTTTCAGTATATTTGTATAACACTAACCAGCAATACTGGATGACGCCGATTGAGTAATTCCTAAGGAAGAAATTAAGCACGGTTCCTACGGTCAGGGAAAATTGTTTCATATCATTGAGCTCCATGTTGATGCAGAAACTGAAAAGGCCTTTGCTCCAGCTTGCCGCAACACAAGCTGTTAAGACTTTTTGTTTCATAACATATCCGATACTAATTCAAGTCTTTTAAAAAAGTAGCCTATTTTTAAGTTACTGGTGGGGGTCATTTGAGGTTAAATAAAATTTGAGATTTTTTTTTTAATATGTTATTTACGATAATAATCTATTTTATATATTTAAGTGAGACTTTTTATTTCTGTTGAAAACCAAAACTTGGAATTTTAGGATTGAGGGATGACACTGATTATAGGAAGTGTGGTTTATGTCCGGTTAACTATTCTGAGGGAATCAAAACACTAAAAGTGAAGATTTACGATGTCTTCCCATTGTTTAGCAATATGTTATAAAGACACTTTAATTTTATTATAATTCAATTTGAGAAGATAACAGGTGTTAATTTGACTAAAAAATTTCATCTGAAAATCTAATTTACAGATTAAGTTTTATAATAATAATAAGACAAAAGTATTTGTTTTTATTATTTGTATTCTTTAATCTTGTATGGACATGGTGCTGTAAGAAACGATTTCATTCTCCCTCTATTCTGGGCCATCTGCTCTACCATCTGTCATTTTTGTTTGCTGCTTACTTAGGGTTAATTTCTACGGATTGTCGATTATATTTTTACTACGCCTTTTTTGCTAACTATTTTAGCTCAGCCAACTTGCTTTTCTTATTATTACCTCAATAAGAATGTAACGTTTTTCATAGTTCGATCATATAGATACACGTAAAAAAACTTAATTTAAAAAACTAATAAGAAACAACAAATTTTATCTGCGCTTGCATAACTATGTTGTGTTGATTTTTAACTCGGAAAATGTGTACAATTATAAGACTTAAATTATAGTGTAATATATTTTTAGTAATAAAATGTTAAATTCAATGGGATTACCCACGTTGAACATGCATAGGTATTTTTAAACTGTTACATAACTAATGTAGGCTATATTGTTTTGAGGTTAGAAGTAGTTAAAAAGTATATTTTTTACAATCATTTTTGTTTACTTCGTTTTTTGGAAGGAACTACTAACTACAGGCGTTTGATTTATTCGTCTTATTTATTGCGAAAAGATTAAAATCCTTATCGAAGATTCCGCTCAAGGGTTTTGAGCATTCGTTTTGGGGAACATAAACTTAAAGTATATTCTATTCTTGGTTTCGTGTTGAATTTTGTATGCTGATCAGATGTATCAATGTACAGTATTATTTATATAATAACAGCATAAAGCTTAACCTAAAACTTCTAAACATAACCTTAAATGGCTAACATAGTTGTTGAAGCATTAGAGCTGATGGATGAAATCAGCTGTTAATATGTTAATGAATAAATGAAACAATATAACCATGCGCATTCACTATACTATTTTGTAAATCACGTAAGTAGAAATTGTACATGTAAACAGATTTTGTCCATGCATGCCTTAGTTGGTGCCTGTATAACTGGGTGTTGAAAATATGGTAATCTACGAAGCTATAAATAACCACCACCATCAATCATGTAAAGTTGGGAAGATTAAACAATTAAAATTTTGAGTTTTGAATCCAGTCAAATGGTAATTTATTTTCTTTATTCAACATTTTGAATTAAGGTAATTAGTAAGATGACAAATTGAGGCAGAAAAATCTATTGAAGCATTATAATTTTGTTATATTTTACTATATACAAAAACAATTCTGAACATTTTTATAGAACATTCTCTGATGATTAATCTGCCGTGAAATACTTCCTGAAGAAAGTGTAAAATAGAATTTTGATTAACTTTTGTATTGAACTTATTATTTACTATTTCTTAAAAAATAAGATTACCTGTACTCTGTAAGTGATTCCATATCAATAGGTACATAAATTATAAGATGTTAAATTAAAAATTAACACTGCCACTGCTTTAGTTACAGTGATAGATTGATGCGGTTAAAATAATTTTCCAAATGAATTGAAACCTTTTATGTTTATTTGCAATAATTGTTTGTACTAAGTTAGAAAAATATCAGTTTATAGCCCTTGGTTATTTCATATCGTAATCGTTAATCGTAACGTTGAACTCAACTGTTGAATGAGTAGCGTAAAAATAGACTTACATAGTTTTTTTATAGAAGGAACTGAGTAATTTAGTTACAAGATGAATCACAGAAGTAAAAGTTGCTTTTTATGGATCAGAAAACATATTTGAGGAAAGTTCTCAATCAAATTTTATCTTTTTGTTACCATTAATATAGCTAATAAAGTGTAGTTTATATGAAGGAAGTACATTTTTCTACAATACAAATGAAATTGGTTAAATTATGTTTTTATGGAATCATAAAAATTTCTCTATTCTGATTTATAGAACAGAAGTTGATAAAGCACATCATGTGTAAAAACAGTCAAACATTTGCACAATCATAAAAAAAGCTTGACATATTAAAATCAAGATATTTTATTCTTATATAGACTTATCTAAACAAATATTTCTTTTATAGTCTTTTGTAAACATACCAATAAATTAGATACCCAAAAAAAATTTATTAAATAAACGTCAATCAATTTTTATTTTTTTTAATTAAAATACTTTAATAATGAACACGCGCCATTGTCTAATTTGACCTTCTGCGAGACAACAGATAATGTAATCAGTTTTACGTTATCAGTGTTTTTATAAAAGTATAATAAAAGACCTGAAGCACGTAGCGTTTCATTGTTAGTGAAGATGATGCATGCTAAACAAGTGCCTGTCCGGTGCTGTGCTTGTCACCATAATCAGCTTAAACGGCAGTCAAGCCACAGTTTGGCAAGGCGTGTTCGAGGTATGAGTGGTCCGTTTGTGCATTGTGAAGTGCCATCATTTCGACTTATCAGCTGAAAAACTGTGCAATTTGTGAATAATCGTTTGTTTTTTAAGAAAAAAGTTCAAATTTGTTCAGTTCATATTATCTTAAAATTTCTTGAAAAGTGTGGCGTTAGAACTCGATGTAACTTTAAAAAAAAATTTTTTCCAAATTTGTAATTTGACCATTAATCTGTGCGTAGATATTTTCTAGTCGGAAAGAAATAGCTAAATCATTTGTTTAATAACTTTAAAATTTCTATTTACAAGTTTCAACTTTTACTAATTAACAGACAAGAAACAAATCACAGTTTTTCTTAATGAAAGACAGATTGTGTTACTGAGCTTTGACAGCTCAAGAATAACATAAATTACTACATTTTTCAAAGTAAAATCTAAAATGCATTTCCATTTTTTCCAACGGACTATACTCGAGAGTTTATAAGATCATGCAATGGTCGATTGACAGTGCTTTCAAGATCATTTAATGATCAAATAGCAGAATATTAAAAGAGTCATTATGATTCTGGTGTAAGAGCATAATTCTTTATTATTACCATACATTTGTATAGATTTTACATTGTAAAATGTAGTATTTATCGGTTGAACACAATCTGTCCTGAGAAGGAATGGGAGTTAGTTAAGATAAGCTAGTTTCTCCAAGAGATAAACTTACTTTTTAGTTATAGACGCAGGGCTTTTCAGCTCTCATCTTGCATGATTTAGTTTTACATAAATGTTTTACGCATGGACCACTATGGTCTGGTAGCTCCAAGAGTATACAGATGTTTTTAAAAACTAACGAAATAATAAAATATTAAGTTATATTACAAATGCTCTAAATTTAGTTAGATCCTTGAATATTTAAGGATAAGCCAGATTGTCCTTACTAACAATTTCCCTGACAAAATGTCGAGCTCATGGCTGCATTTAGTGATACATATATCACTCGTGTCAGTATAATACCTTCTCGCTTTAAAACGATTACTAATCAACTTTCACCATGGTTACGAACAATGCAGTATCACTCACCGTTCTTCGAATGAAGACCAAATCTCGCACATATTTGACCAAATCTTTCTCCATTTACTACAAGACTAGTGTTTGTCTACATAAAATATATATAATTGCATTTACTATATTTTATAATTTTTTTTTAATAAAGATCTAAGATCAATCTTAACCTAAGCTAAGGTGGTATATAATATTAATTTTAAACAATCCACAGGCCTGAACTTACTTTTCCAACCAACTTGAGGATGCTCTTTAGATTTATTGATTTACAAAGTCAGTAAACACACAGTTTTCGTGTAATTTTCCCCACCAGTTCTAATTACAATTATTGAATTATCTACGTTCTTACGGCTTGGGTCCCTAAATTCAAAACGACGAAATTGGCTACCAATTTCAATGTTAAAATAACCTAACCGCACCCTCACTTTTAAGCGTATTTTTGTGTTATTTTCGTCAAAAAAACTTATGCTGTATTTTTTTTCTTAAAGAAAAATAGATTGTGGATGTTGATTGCTACGGTTTTTTTTGCAATATCTCTTTTTGCGACTGAGTAAAAAATTAATAAAGTTTACTATTTATATAATACGTTTATGAAAACAATAAAACGGTTTCTGAAAATGTATTCAGCAATCAACATTTTGCATATGGCATTACTTCAAAATGAAACCAAATTTTAAAATTTATTCCACGAATTAATGGAAAAAAATGGTACTATTCTGTAGCATTACTCTTATGGGAATCGGATTCAATATGACGGACAAGGGTATCCACCCCCTTAAGTTGCCTACATAATTTTTTTTTTACGGTGTCTACCTTGTCTAAGTTCCTTTTTTTTTGTCAGGTCAAGTGGTTAGACAGACTTTTAAAAAAATATATTTTTGTATATAAACCACACTTTTTTATTTTTAAGTTTATACTAGGGGCTCTGCCCCTGGACGCTTCGCTTCGCTCGCAGTTGCAAAATTTGCTAAAGAATCTAGTTAATCTTTGGATCGTTTGTACATAGTTGATCGAAAAAATCGTTTCCGCCCAAAAGGTGTTTCCAAAATTAAAAAATGTTAAATTCTGGCAATTTTCCTAAGAGTTTCTCGTCGAGAGCTTTAATTCAAGTATAAGGTTGAGGGGAGTCCGATTACGGGAAGTGCCTAATAATTAATGTCAATGAATCAGTGTTACCGTCTAGCTTTATATAAGTAGATTAAAGGTTTTTTTTTGTTAAACTTAATATTGGAGACTATATGAAACATTAGTCCTGTCAAAGTAATAAAAATCTTACTTCGCTTGCTCCCCCAAAGTCAAATATTATTTTTACCACTAAATCCATTTTAAATTATTCTGTTTTCATAGCAATAATTTTCGGAACTAGAATTTTATCAAAAAATGTTTTATTAAATCGGTTTGGTAACACACATGGTATTCAACTGAATTTGGAAATTAAATAAACATTAATTTTGTAACAAAATGTCACTATCAATACTTTAGCCAATTTTTTAAGAGAAACATCCTTACTAAAATACTATAAAACAAAGGATCCAGTTACAAAATTCTGAAAGAAGAAAAAATTATTTCTCACAAAAAATTTCAGTATGTGATTGCCAATTTAAAAATTAAATCAGAATATAACTTGATAAAATATAATTTAAATAACCATAAACTCCTCTTTAAATTCAACCGCTAACCATAATTATAGTAAATGCAATTACGTATAGATTAGAGACAAACACAGCCGACTTGTGAAATATTTTTGGCTCCGCCAATTAATATTTCAGCATTAGATTTATTACAAAAAAGTTGCAGATGTCCAGGTTTATCGAAATGCTGCATTACCTCTCGTGTGAGACCACAATGGCGGCAAAGTTCTGTTCGCTTTATCGTAATAACATTTACTTGCTGAAAGGGCCGGAGCACGAAGGCTTCGTTTGAACAGAAACAAGTAAGTGGCTTCGTTTAAACGTTTTACAAAAAGGATAAGTACTTCAGTAAGCTGAATAAGGTATCAAACTTTGGGAATGAAAGAAGGAAGTTTCAAAAACTTAGTGTTGTGGAATGTTTTGTTTCTGAGTAACAGGATTTCTTTTTAACAATTATAGATGCATATTTCATTTACAAAATTATTGTTTTGATTTCAGCACTAAAATGTGAGCAATTTAACATTTTTTAACCTACACTCGACGCATACACAAATCATGTACGGGAAACAAAACATTTTTAGTCATAATGTTAAGTTAAACTTTCTTTTTTACGTTGGTACTGTAAATCTATTGTCAAAGTTTGATACTTTTTCACTTCAACAGGCTTAATACTTACTTAAATTAAAATTATTTTTAAGCTATAATAATTTAAATGTAAATCGATAAGAGTTTTTGTTGATAAATCCTATAGCAACTTATGTTAAAGTAACTACCCGTAAGTTACACCCAGGATTCCTAAATTCTCCATTTTTCGGTAAGCTTTTCTAACTACAAACTCATTCATAAAGCAGTTTTAATATGTTTTAAAGAGTGGAAGTTACTGAAAAATAACGTTAAATTTTTCATGGTTTTGAGAATTATTTCTATATTTATAATGTTGTATACGTTTAGATTAAATGGATATGCAAGTGTAGGCAATAATAACCTTATCTGGTTTTTCGTTTTATATACTAGCTGACCCGTGAAAATATTTCTTACCTGATTTAATATACTATATTGTACATATATATAAAATATTAGTTTGTGACACTTGCATATGGAAAGTAAACAATCAAACTAACAGCTGTCATGTTAGTTAAAAAGATTGTTAATAGATGGTGCCTTTCATTAGGAACCATATGAAGTCTAATATAAAAGTTTGTTTAGTCAATTTTTGTAAGGAAAATATGAATTTTAAGCTGTTTGTTTATGTTTTGTCAATAGTGGGGAACATAAGCATAAAATGATGATTGAATAAATAATTTTGATGAAGAATTAAGGGAGGTATCACTTAGCGATAAAGAAATAATTTATAAGGATATTATATAAAAAACGAACGAGGATAATGGTTGCTTTTAATGTAAACTTTTGAATTTACTTTTCCTTTGCTGTGTTTATCTGGAATTTGATTTATCGTGGTTCTTATTTTTATTTGTAAAATGTAAAAGTTTTAATTGTCCAGTAGAACTGATTGCAAGATGGTAGAATTATGCTGTAATTTTAATAGTCGAACTCAAAGTTTCCAAATCGTTACATAGTGTAGTAGGTCAGGACTGGAGAAAAGTTAGTGTGGTTAGCGTTTTCATTGGTTCAAAACGTTTCCATACAAAAATATCTTCCACTGAGATAGGGTGTTTTTAAAATTTTATACCCCTCTAACTTTTAAAAAGTCATGTCAAAAAAAAAATAACACCAGGAACAAAAAAGTCTTGAAATAACTTGTAAAATCAAAAATCATCATAAAATATGGGGTGTTCCACAAGAAGTTCGAAAGTTGTCCGCCATATTCGAAAATGGCGGCCATTTACAAATATTTGAACTATATATTTTTTTATTTCTAAAAAAAAGGAAAAGTTCCTCCATTTTAAGTTTGCAATCAGATTTATAGTTTACAAGATACCAATAATGGTGGCCTATTTTAAAAACACACTCTGTATATTTAAAGAAAGATAAAAACATTATATTTTAATTGCTTTTTACTTCATATTGATAGACAAATGATTTAGAAGTTATTAATATTATAGTAAAGAAATTAATAATCGGATATATGTTTATACGTTATACAAAGATGTACAAATGTTTCCAAAGTTAAGCGAATAGTTAACTATTCTTTAAATTTGTATAAATTAATATATTGTTGATAACAAGTTGCACTTATATATAGTTTATAACCTCAAAACAAATCTTATAACTTACTGCATATATTACATTAGTTCTATAACTCATAAATAAATATTGAGCTCGACTTCTGAGAAGAATCAACTTCACAAGAAATTATAATGATTGAAGTTGTAAACATAACTCCAAAGTATAATCTACGCTGGGTTTTGTTTAAGTATTACCGATGATGGATGAAATCAGCTGTTATATTATATCTTGCTCACATACGTACGGATGTACATTCGCTTTTATAGGAGTTGATGAAACAACAATCTTTATTTTGTTTCTTTGATAATAGTGCAACAGATAAAAACAAACAAATCTGTAATATTATTTACAAAAACATATAGTCATAGTTTTATGTTTGTAGTTGTAACTTATGTTACAAAAAATAAAAAAAATAGCTGCTTTTGTTATTCAGCCCCACATTGGGAAAGCCATTTTGTAACTTACGGTTACAAAAAATAAAATAAAATGTTAAGTTATACTGTGTTAAAAAAAAAATGGGGTTCAATAAAAAATTCAAAAATAAAAAAAAATATGTTTTAAATCAAGATAAAAATGCTATATGTGGATTATCGAATAACTACTGATATCTCTTCAACACCTCCTTTACCTATTTACCTTAAAAAACAAAAATCGTCGCTCATGTACCACTTAAAATTGCTTATGCACCTCCTAGGCCTATTGCCTCACTACAATAATAATCATCGCCCACCTTAACTCTTCATAACCTCTTTCTTCCAACTTCAATGTAGAACAATATTAATATTTCACCTTACCTCAACTCATCTTATTATTATAACCTTAAAACTCACCTTACTTAAACTCACCTTAAAAATCACCTTCACTTAACTCCCATAATCTCAATAATAAAAAATAATAATCATGATAATTTGCAATAATCCACATATAACCCCACTTATGCTCTGTTCGCATATATTTATTTATAATTACTAATCACTGAAAGATACTTATTAATTAACTCTATTTTCTTAGGGGCGGGAACCTGGCTAATTAAAGTAGTGACTAAATGGACACACGTGGCTATATAAAGAAATTCAAGGTATTGCGGCAAGACAACAATTATTTACTCGAACATGATCAAAAATGGATATTTACAACAATTAAGAAACATAAACATAGTGATACATATGTACAAACGAGTCAAGAAATTATTTACAATTTTACAAAGTCTCCTGAACCATATCTTAAGCAATGACGCAATAGAAATTAAATGAAGTTAGCTTTTTTATAAATTGAAAAATTTTAATACCTGCAGACAAAAAATATGTCCAATGGCCATTTCTACTTACAGTTTCACTTGTTTCACTCGTCGCACTGTTTTTTACCTAGGATTTTTGTCGTAAACTCAATTCACTTCCGAGGCCTACCCCACGCTAGTTCCAACAAAGCACATCGAAAGAATATCCGTCGACAAACAACCAATTTTACATGATCAGCTTAATATTTTTAATCACGTCACCTCCAAAGTACATTTACTTTACATTTTGACTAACTTGTCACTACTTTTTTAAAGAAAATCACATTTTTCTTGTGATAACACACGCCGGCTTCATTCAACAAACATGAGCTATGTAGCCATCTTGATGGGAGAATGTGCTTGTAATTACGTTCCGATTCGTCCCAAAGAAGAACCAGTACGATCCACAACGTTCTGTATTCCGTGACATCTGTGCTCTTTCACATACATAGATTGATCCCTCCTCTCTCTTCCAACTGCTCTCATGATCACTGTACATACTATCATATTAAGTTTTCGATTTATTAAATTGTGCTCTGTACTGTTGTTATATTCTTTTTATTTATTTATTTATCGAACTGTTTATAGCCTTAAATACCGCTTCATATTGTTCGCTTATAACGCACCACTCGTTGAAATAAAGTTTCTGTATAATTTTCACTTTTTACACACGCTCATACATTAATGTTTTTCAAGTCTGCTTTTACATTACCCACTTTACAGTCTGCTTTTATGTTTTATTATTTGTTTATACAAAAAAAAAATGATTCTACTGTAATTACTTTGCGTCATTAAGAAATGTAATTATATAAAAAAAAATTAAATGATTAGTATTATTTATGTATTGCGTCATTTATTCATTTAGACCAAATCTCTGTTCCTTTAGTCACTATAGGAAACAGCTGATTCATTTCTTATTTTATTATTTTCTCTGTGACATGGACGCAAGTGTTACATAGTTATGTTAAAAAAGAGCAACCCTTACCAGTTGGTCATACACTTAGTAACAATTTGGTTTAAAAATAATATTTAATCACAATTTATCTCTAGTTGGGCTTTTTTGCTCAAAATGTAAAATGACAAGTCTAGTGATCTCTCTTAATTTTTATTACCAATTTCAAAATCAATACACAATTTCGCTTTATACATACACTAAAACCTCGTTTATCCGAAAATTCGGATTATCTGGACAATATTTTGAAATGTTTTTAAAATACTGTAAATATTTTGTTATACAAATCTCAATTTTAGTTGTTCCGATGTTTAAATGTAACACAAAATAAATAGTTTTATTGTTTCTGTAATTTTCTACCACAAATTATTTGATTTTTCTTTAAAATTGTAGGCCTAATAATGGTAAGAAATGCCAAAATCGGTTTATCCAAAATTTTGTTTGTGCGGAAAGGGTCTGGTCCCATCTATTGCAGACAGACGTGGGTTTCAGTATTTATTTGTAATATAATCAGCCCAAATTCCACTCTAATCTGATTACACGTTTTAGCCATCATCATGTGCAAAGAGTTAAGGCTTGTATAACTTCCATCCTACAGATTCCTATCTGATCTACATATTTTAATATGTTTATAGTTGATATTGCAATCCTTATATATTATTTCTCAATGGTGTTTTTTTTTCTTGTCGCTAAGCGATATCCGATATCTCCCTTAATTCTTCATCAAAATTAATTATTCAAGCATAATTTTAAAGCTTTTGTTTTCCGCTATTGACAAAAAATAGACAAACAGCTTAAAATTCATGTTTTCGTTACAAAAATTTACCAAAAACCTTTTATACTATACTTCATATGATTCCTAATTAAAGGCACCATCTATTAACAATCTGTTTAACTAACTTGACAGCTGTTAGTTGAATTGTTTACATGCTATATGCAAGTGTAATCTATCACACAAATCAATCAAATCCTCGTAAATAAATAAATTTAATTTACTTAATTAAATCAATGTATAAATCAGGGAAATATTCGCACGAGTCAGTTAGTTTAGTTTAAAATGACAATCCGATGGTAAAATTATGTGATAGTAAATTAAATATAACTGTTATTGTTAAATTACAGGTTTCTTAACATGCGCCTGTGCATGAGGAAGTACTATCTCATTTCTGTATTACTAAATGCCAAGATCAAGCTGGCCGTACTATAATGTATGTTGAGAGTACTGTGAAACCTGTTCTACTCCCCACTCCTGACCCAGTTGTCCTTACTCTGAATAAGGTGTAAATAACTTCCTTTTTAAACTTTAAATACTCTGACAAGCCAGTGGAGTATGTCCTTAGGACATTTTATTCCAGTATCTTATTGGACATGTACATGCAATGTAAAGTTGCTTGAGAATTTCTTTTAAATGCAATTGTATTGACGCGAGTTTTAACATTGTAACTATTACTATTATTTATCTTAATTTTTTATTTCCTGTACAAATTTGAAATGTGTCGATAGTTTTTCCTGAGTAATTACTTTTTTTTGTATAATTTTACATTAAAACACACTAATTACAATACAATTTATAGAAAGTTCTTTTCATTTTTACTTTCTCACTATACTATAGTATAGAGAAAGTATAGTGATCGCAAAAAAAATTCAACGTTGAGATTTTTGTGGAAATATCCGTTTTGGGACCCCTGAGTCCAAAAAAGTGGTTTTTACAAAATGTCTGTCTGTATGTATACAAAGCTAGAGCGAAAAATATTCGATCGATTTCAACCAAATTTGCACCAGACATGTCAAGTATGTTTAGATGCACAAAAAACGTTTTTGAAATACAACCCCCTTTTTGGCAAAAGAAACCCCATAAAAATCAGTTATAATTTTTTTAATAAAAAAACGGCTCTAACGATTTTGATACAATTTGGCTTATTTGTAGCCCTTAATGTACCCTACCATATACAAAAAACCGCATCTTTCTAAAAATTCTTGTTTATTTAATAATAATAACTGATTTTTTAGGGTTTTTTTGGTCATAAAGGGGGTTGTTTTCAAAATTGTTCAAAACTTTTTTTTCGTGAATCTATACACAGGCCTAATTGACATGTTTGGTGCAAATTTGTTCAAAATCGTATGAATAGTTTTCTCTTTAGGTAATAATAATAATAATATTTATTTGTTACTCTCCTACTTTAATGTACTATCCCCTCTCGTACTTTAATACAATTATGAAGTCACAGTTGGGGTAACAAATTTCGGTTGGTGTGCGAAGCACGCAATGCACTATGTATCGAAAATACTCCCAATACGGGAGTTGGCGTGCGAAGCACGCAATGCATTGCCCGATAATAATTTAAATATGTTTGCGAGAAAGTATGTGCTAGTTTCAGGTACCGTTTATTTTTATTTATAATTCATCTGTGTGAAAACATTTTATATTAAATCCTCAACTCTCGTAAATAGTTTCACAATTATTTAAATTGTTGTATACTAGTTGTACCCGTTTGAAAAATACATCACTTTTTGAGCTTTTTTAACTGATTTGCCATTTAAATGTAAGCCTCCTTCTACTATATACATAACTTTTTAAGCTTTTTTAACTGACTTGTAATTTAAATGTAAGCCTCCTTCTACTATTTTCTGCTAAACGATAAGGTTTAAAACTACTACCTTCGTTATCAATTGGTACCACTTTTACTTACTGGTAAAATGTCTACATTTTCCGTACTAATCTATATTTATGTAAGCGGCTTTGTCCTCACTGACGGACATAGAATCAACATAAAGCTAAAACTATTTAAAATAAAAATACAAAAATTTGAAGGTATATTCTGATGGGGGTCATAGACACACACACTAAATTTAACACACTATTTCTATTTAAAGCGTACAAATAGTGAAAATTCGGGATCTACCACTATAGCAACCTACTTGGTAAATTTAGAATCAGTTGATAATAGTTCTTCGCAGTCAAACACTTTTTTAGATTAAGTTAACAATATAAAAGCGAACACAAACAAAATGTCAACTGTATTGGAAAAAGGCTTACTGTATTGTAATTTAAACATCTAGTGTTACCTATTATATTCTTTCCTTTAGTTGGCATTTTTAAAATAACTTTGAAAATTTGACTGTTTATTATTCAAATATTAATGGTAAAATTACAACGCACGTAGTAATTTCAATTGTTGGGATAGGTCGTGTCTATTTCGACCCATGTGTTACATTAGGTTTCGGTTTTCGTTTAATATTAGTATGTAGACCTAATTAGAGTTGAGAGAAATATAGAGTAAATTTAATTTCTGTTAAACTTTACGTCAAAAATTAACTCGAAAGTCTGTGACAAATTAACAAAAATCTATGATTGTTTTTGAAAGTAATGTTTAATAAGAAATTTGATTTGCTTGACTAACCATTTAAATCTTTGTTTTTCACCCTGAAATACTATTTCTGGGGTTGGTTACGGCCTCCATTAGAGTATCAAGATTTTACTGCATGCACGTCCAGTAACGGAAATTGTGGTTAACGTAATTTCATTTCCTTTCAGCGGTTAGTAGTTTTAAATGTACATATCGTGCTTAAAAAAATAAGAAAAGTTGCAAACAAATTATAATTTGTTTTACAGTACATTTTCAAAAGCACCAATAAAAATGTGCCTAATCAAACATGAATGCCCTTTGTGCATCTGATATCCTTACGTCAGGAAAGTAACCTTGAAAACAAGATAATCAGAGCAATAGAGATGATATGAAATATGCATTTCCATGGTCGAACATATTAAAATTGCAATGTAGAGATGTTTAATGTGGACCATAATGTGAATTGTGTCAAGGTTTTTGTTTAATCTAAATGTAAATAGCTATATAATACATTGGAAGTGAATTAATAAATGTTTTGTAAACATAACAAAATCAAACCATGTAAAATGTTGCATCAGGCAGATTTCAGGGCCAATGTGTATATATTTATTTGTTATATAATGTACTAGAGTCTTATGTTATTTACAAAGGAATTTTAAAAGTACTTTGAAAATAAACAAAATTACAATATCTGATTTTTAAAATGTATACATTTAAAATCTTAAAACGACTAATAGAAAATTTGTCAAAAATTAAACTTTGCAAAATGAACTCATTCAGAACAAAGTTTTGAACTTTTCATATCCATACTAATATTATAAAGAGATAAATTTTGTTTGTAGAGGGTAAACTTTAACCTTCTGAACAGATTGAAAAAATAGTTTTACTAATAAAAGAACTACACTAACCCTGAGTAACATAGGCTATAATTCATTTTGATAAAAACATTTTTTATTTCAATATTTGAAAATTTAGTCGGAAAACATCTTAGGTTAGATCTAGACTGATGAACCGACACATGTATTTACATTTATTACCATAGCAACCAATTGAATAAAATAACCGATAAAAAGCTGTTTGCTCCAATATTTCCATTAACAGTTGATTTCAAACTTTGAAGCAATTACTTGTATTTCTAACTTATAGGTTAGGTTTTTTATTAAAGTGTAGGCCTGAGCCTTGCTGGTTCTTTAAACCTTTATTATAACTGCTGTTATAAAATATACAAAATAATTTGATTTGAACATTTAAAATTATTTACCATCTTAGCTTTGGGGTTATTGATCACGCAGGGGTTTCCCCTAGTTTCTAAATATGATTAGTAATATTTTTTAGTAGACCCAGTAAAATCTATACAATAATAGTTTTAGTCTGGGCATTTTATCCATCTGTATACGTATAACCAGAACCAATATATTGAACACAATTTAAAATTTTGAAAGGTTGCCATCATGGCCGTCACTAAAGCATATTTTTGGAGGGGAAATTACTAAATTTTGCCAAAACTCGTAAACATTTTCTAGACCGCAAAATCTACTGAAGAAAACACATGCAATAACGTAATCAACTAATTTGGGAATAATTGATAAACATTTTATATCAACCCCAATTATTATGATTTTTCATCCCTTTGTATGAATTGAATGAATTTTTGTAGCAATTGTTTTTAAAAGAACTACAATCAATTTATTATTATTTTTCATTACATTTGTGCATTATTATTTTTCAAATAATATTCTTAACTTTATGGGTTTTCAGGAACTTATATAAAATGAGTGGAGTAAATAGTTTACCTATATCTAAGAAAGCAAGATATCAAACTAAACTTAACAAATTTATTTTACATATCTGTTATTAGACGTTTATACATTAAAAAAATTTCACTTTCTAGAGCAGGGGTTCTCAAACTGTGGTACGCGTACCCCTTGGGGGTACGCAAAAATTATCAGGGGGTACGCGGTGCCGTTTAAGGTTAGGTGCCCAATAAACGAGCCAGTTCAACAGTTTTGTAGACTGATTTAGGAACTAAAATATCTGTAACAAAGCATTACAATTGTATGAATTCCCGTATATTAAATTAAATATTAGAATTTTTATTTTCGATTGATATAATGTAAAACTGTTTTAGTGTTAGGAGGCTATTTGTTTTCTTCCGTGAAAGTTTTCTATTTTATAGTCTGTTCCGCGCGCCATTGCAGACAAAACCTTTACGATCGGCCCATATGATTCTGTGAAAACAAATTCTTATCTCCTGGTCTACAAGGGATGAGTGAGAGTTTGTGTCCTTGACTCATATCAGTGTCAGTGCAGCGTTGCCTGTTGGCCTGTGTTGTTTATCAGTCGTTCGTTTCCGTTGTTATTATAACCTCAAATCTGCTCAAACAGTTTAAGACTTTTGTTATCGGATTTAAGTGGGAATATCAGTGTAAACATTAAGAATGGATAAGTGGCTCAAACGGAAAATATCTCATGAAGATCTTGACCAAGATGCTGGGCCATCAACGTCTAAAATCGTAAGTAGGCCTGATTGTAATTTTCAATCCGAATGTAAAAATAAAAACCCTGAAAAAGTGGTAAATAAAAAAAGGAAGTATGACGAATCGTACTTAAAATTTGGTTTTACTTGGACAGGAACTTCAGACGAACCACAATGCGTGGTTTGTTTAGAAATATTATCCAAAAACTCCATGAAACCGTCTCTTTTGAAACGTCATTTTGAGAGTAAACATGGAAATTTAATAAAAAAAGATTTAGAGTATTTTAAACGTATTTTGGAAGATCTTAATAGTATGAAAACTACTATAAAACATTTTTCTGGTACAGACAAAAATGAAAAAGCTCTGAAAGCTTCGTATAAAGTTAGCCATCTAATTGCCAAATCTGGGAAAAACCACACCATTGGTGAAAACCTAATTCTCCCTGCTGCATTAGAGATAGTTTCTTGCATGTTTGGAGAAAAAGAAGCAAATAGTATTAAACATATACCACTGTCAAATGACACAGTTTCACGGAGAATCAGTGACATGGCAAGCGATACAAAAGAACAACTCGTTCAAGCAATACGGGAAAGTCCGTGGTTTGGAATACAAATTGACGAAACGACAGATGTCGCTGGCTTAGCCCAATTGATCGTTTTTGTGCGTGGAATACGTGTGGATGAAGTATTTGAGGACCTTTTATTTTGTAAGCCACTAAATATTTCTACAAAAGGACGAGACATTTTCAAACTTTTGGATTCTTTTTTTTCCGAGAACCGGCTTGATTGGAAAAACTGTGTGTCAGTGTGTATCGACGGTGCCAAGGCCATGAGCGGTCACATAATTGGACTGGTAGGTTTTATAAAAAAAAGTGTCGCCTGAGTGTAACTTTACTCATTGTGTTCTTCACCGTGAGGCTTTGGCAGCCAAGCACCTTCCTGATGAGTTAAAAGAAGTCCTCGACCAGAGTGTAAAAATTGTGAATTTTATCAAAACTAGGCCTCAAAAATCTCGCGAGTTTAAGATCATTTGTCAAGATATGGGTAGTCTTCATGGGAACTTGCTTTTACACACTGAAGTTCGCTGGCTTTCACGTGGAAACGTGCTGGTCCGTGTGTTTGAGCTCCACAAAGAATTGCATCTTTTCTTCACAGAGCACACATCTAATTTATCATCAGTACTCATTGATTTTGATTGGCTTTTAAAATTGGCTTATTTGAGTGATATTTTTGAAAAACTGAACATCTGGAATAAGTCTATGCAAGGTAGTGTTTCTGATATTTTCTATGTTGAAAACAAAACAAACGCAATGATAAAAAAAATAACACTCTGGGAAAATGAAATAGAAAACAACAACTGTAATAGTTTTGAAACATTGAACGCATTTTTGAAAGAAAACGAAAAAATCATATTTGCTGACCTTAAAACTCAAATTGGACATCACCTCAGCTCATTGAAGACCAGTATAAGAGAATACTTCCCACCCGCAGACAAAAAGTTGTACTGGATCCGTGACCCCTTTTCGTTTGATGCAACATTGAGCAACATGACAACATCAGAAAAAGAACAACTTATTGAACTATCATGTGATCACAAGTTTAAAAAAATATATTTGAGTGCTACGTTGTTGGATTTTTGGATCAGTGTTGGAAAGGAGTACCAAGAACTTTCAAATACTGCTGTAAAAATTCTTATTGGATTTTCCACTACATACCTTTGTGAAAGAGGGTTTTCGAGCTTAACATATTTAAAAAGTAAGTACCGAAACAAGCTTAATGTTGAGGACGATTTAAGGTTGTACTTAACGAAACTTGAGCCGAACATTGAGGAACTATGTAAAAAGAAGCAAGCTCATCCTTCTCATTAATTTTTTGTAATGCGTTTCAAATATGTTTTCAAATATATTGTGTTTTTTTATGTAAACAGAAGCAAGATCATCATTCTCATTAATTTTTTGTAATGCGTTTCAAATATGTTTTCAAATATACAGTATTGTGATTTTTATGTAAAAAGAAGCAAGCTCATCTTTCTCTTTAATTTGTTTTAATGCGTTTCAAATATGTTTTCAAATATATTGTGTTTTTATGTAAAAAAAGTGTTTTTAATTTACTCCCTTCCCCCCCCTCCCCCCCCCCCCCGATAACAGCCAGGGGGTACGCAAAATTTTTATTTTGCATTAAGGGGTACAGTCCTTGGAAAAGATTGAGAACCCCTGTTCTAGAGTATTCAGTAAAAATTATTCATAACATTTCTTAAATTTATTCCAACTCATAAATTTTGCTCGGGATTTAATTTAATTTTAAATTATGATAAAAATACTAACATTTGTACAATATTACAATGGGTGTAATATTTTTTCAACTTTAGAAAAATGTTTGCTGCTGATAAAACTCTTGTAATAATTGTCAAATATTTGTCAAGATAAGAACACCTGTTAAACATTGTTTAAAGTTTGTCTAACATGATATTAATGCGTGTTAGATAACTACAAGTCAGATCTTTACACAGCAGTGAATAGAGAGAGGCTGTCTGTTGTACACCTTCGTTTAAAACATGGACCCATGTATATACACAACTTAAATTAATTGCAATTCGTAACATTTCAGCCAATATTTCAATTTTGAACATATACCACCTTAAACTTGACTTATTTTGTATTGTACTCGTAAAATAAAAATAACATTATTAATAATGATATTTTTTAAAAGTGTGATAACTCCCGAGGCCTGTTTCACAAAGTTATAAGTCTTATTAGTAACAATTAATTGTAAAACTGAAAGGAAGTTAAATCTTTCCCTAAAAGTTCTCCTGAGTCTACTAAAAAGAACTATATCACATTTTGCTAGATTAGTGCACTTCTATACTAATAATATGAAGAGGTAAAATTTGTTTGTTTGTATGTAGGGGGTAATCTCTGGAACTACTGAACCGATTGAAAAAATAAAAGGCTACTCTATCCCTGAGTAACAACATAGGCTATAATTCATTTTGATAAAAACATTTTTTACTTCAATATTTGTAAATCTAGTCTGAAAGAATTCTTAGGTTAGGCCTAGACTGATGAACCAACACATGTATTTACATTTATTACCATACCAACCAACTGAATAAAATAACAGATAAAGAAGCTGTTTGCTCTAGTATTTCCATTAACAGCTGATTTCAAACTTTGAAGCAATTATTTGTATTTCTAACTTTTAGGTTAGGTTTTTATTAAAGTGTAGACCTGAGCCTTGCTGGTTCTTTAACCTTTCTTATAAATACTGTTATAAAATATACAAAATAATTTGATCTAAACATTTACCATTGTTTACCACCTTAGCTTTGTGGTTATTACTAATCCTACACCTTTATTATAAAGAAAACATAACATAATTATGTGTACAGAAGATCCCAACAGGGTTGGCGTGCGGTGCACGCAGGGGTTTCCCCTAGTGTAAAATAATTTACCTACCTTTTTGTAAAAAAATAGTGATTTGGTAACTAGTGTGATACAAGTTTGTTGGCTACACTGGTTGCTTGCAGACAAGTTAATCATAAAAAACACAATATTAAATAGAAGAATTATAAGTTTATGGAAATTGGTTTTTGTAATTACTAGTTTACTAGTGTATTTATTGTGAAACAGAGATTACCAAATTTGTAAAAATTTACTTATTGGCTATAAACATGGTCTGCCTGCTAGTACAACCAATCAGTAAGCTATGCCTAAAATATGTGACTTTATCTCGGAAAATATGGGTTTTATAAAAAAGTTTTCATTTTAAAAAATAAAGAAAATTAATTTATCTACAAAAATGACCCTTATCATTTTTTCAGTAGAGCCAGTAGTTTGAGATATTCACGTTCAAAAATTGAAAGGTTTAATGGAAGTTAGATAAGCTCCTCAAACAGCTGTACTGGATTGATTATGCTGTACATTTTTTATAATAATTAATTGTATATAGTGATTACATGATTATATCAATTTATTTTCGTAAGATATATTTTTATTATCATAAGTAATTGTATATAATGATATACAAGGTGTTTCATAACTCTTGTCACATATTTTCTGGGATTGTTCCCGAGTCCAAAGTAAACACCAATGTTCATTTGTTTAAAATGATTTCGGTTGTCCTACTGTGACCAAAATGCTTTTCTTATTAACAAATTCGTATCTAAAACATTACTTAACGAAATATGCCAAATTTGTATAAAAAATTTTCAAGAAATGATTTTAGACAAATGACCAGTGATTTGGTGTTTACTTTGGACCCAGGAACAATCCCAAATTTACTTAATTTACTTTGGTAAATAAATTAATATAACCGTGTAATCATTTTATACAATTAATTATTATAAAAAATGTACGAGTATATTTAATGTAATTAAACTAATACAGTCAATCTAGTTACACTTGTTTGAGGAGCTTATGTAATGAAAAATTCATAAGGATCATTTTTGTAGTTAATTTAATTTCCATTATTTTTTATAATTAACACTTTTTTGATACTTCCCCTATTTTCCGAGATATTTACGAAAAAAACCAAAAAAGTCACATTTTGTCCCCCCATGCAACCCGCTCACCACCTGTCGATCAGGTATTTTGATGTGTTCATTATTCTTCCCTAACAATACTACAAAGTTTCAAAACTTTGGGATTTCAAACCGCACAATTTCCTAATTTGACTGGGCTAATAATGTCTGGATGAATAAACACGGTCTTTCTGGATGTTTTTTGTGCTGCCATAAGTTAATAAAATGCCTTACATTTCAAACTAAAAATAATATTTTGCTTCGTAAAAATAAATTTGCTACCCATCACTAACTATGTTTTCTATTATTTTCTTGAATATATTTTGGGTTCCTACCAGCTCTTAGATTCAATATTTTCTTTTAGAAATTAAAAATTTTATGAATGTAAGATACACATTTTGACTGTTCAGCTTAAAAAACAATACCAAAAGTGTAACATTTGTTTGAGTAAATATTGTTATAACAATTTAAATTTTTTGCTAAAACTTTAAATAAATCCAAACACAAGGTTAATTGTCTCTAAAATTCATAATTCAATTTGGTATATCTAAAACAACAAAAACAAACAATTTTGAACTATTAAAATGATATAAAACTCACAATTCATAAAAAAGAGCTTCTGCCTTCCTTATTGGAATTCTATTTCTGAGTTGTCTCTTTTAAATACAATACATACAGTTTAACTTACTGATTCTACTGCGGAAGTTTATCACTGCATCCTTGATCTAATGTTTCATAACATTGCAAATTATAATTAACTGTAAATTATCCGTTTTTGATCTGAAAAATCTAATTTAATTGATCTCCATGAATAAAACTGGGTCACAACTGTATATAATATTGATAATTCAAAGGCCATGAGAAAAATATATTTAGGAGTGGTTAGAGTAGTGATTGTGCATTTGTTGTTTTGTTCTGGTGGGGGATGCAGTAGAGGGGACAGTCAGTGCCAGTGGTAGTCATTGCAGTATGTGACAGTTAGATTGTGACAGTGGTGTCCGTTACTGTGGCTTCTACATTGCTCGAATCTAAATGTGTGCAAATGTGGCTAATCCGTAGCATGAAGTGTATTTACCTTTTCACGTGGAGTCGGCAAATTATAGTAAATTCACAGAAATTGGTGAAGAGAAGGTGAATGTATTGACATTCTTTTTGCAAAAAAGAAACCGTAAATCCCACCTTCTTGAAATAAAAAGTCTGAAAACTATTTTTTTAAGACCAAAAATATTAGTTAAGTTTTTTTCTGCTTAATTTGTTGTGCGTTTTAAATCGGAGTGCAATGTATAGTGTAGGGTACCATGAACAATTGTATCATATGTACACTCCAAATATGATGCCAACACCAACTTATGGTAGGTTACCTAATACGAGAAAACAAGTATTTCTAGTCCCAAGGTGTATGATTGGTTTTTTTGATAGAATAGGCCTAAAATGTGTCGAAATTATTTGTTTGCAATATAAATGTTGAAGTAGTTTCTAACAAAGTTCTGTCGTTTTTATCAAAACTTAAAAAAAATATCCGTTTATACTCTTAAAATTTCTTACAAAACCTATTTTAAACTTGGATCTGTTAAGCTTATCTACCAATCTAAACATTTTCTGAATGCATTTAGTCAAATTCATTATAATTAAAAATCATTCTAATATTTTACTGGATTTTATACAATTGATTATTATAATTATGCCTAAGATTTTTATAGGCCCGTTTCATTTTTTCTAGAAAATATACATGAATAGGCTTATACAATCTATCAATACACATTCAGTGTATCAAAACACTATTAGTAAAATGTTGTGTGTATTATTTATAGGCCATAGTAAACTAAAAACAAACAAAATATGTTTAACATATTTATTCTGCTTCTCTAAGCTGGAAATTCAATTTGAATTTGTTTCGCTTCACTTGTAACTCTTGAAGGCAAGTAATTAAATAAAATAACACTGCGAAATCAATCTGGGTTAGAAGAGAAAGTTATTAAATTGTTTATACATTTTGTTATCTCGTCCATTCCTGGTTGACAATGTAGAAAGGAAGGAATTGTTCATGATTAATGACCTTGAATACCGTTTCTGCTATAATGCAATATAATAAATAATGTCTTCTATATACATTAAATACATTTTTAAATTGATACGTCCTTAAAAATCCCAGCAAAGGCTAGTGTTAAATGTTTATTTGGTGGTTTTTGGAAGTAAAAAATTATTTATTGAAAACTATTGTTTCCCACAAATCGTTATTTTAAGCCATTGCTCGCTTTAGTAATAGCATGATGAGATTCAAATTCTGTATGTTTACTAAACAATTTCTACAAACCCCAAAAACTAGATGCTGTAGCCAGGTTGTTATGCTTTATACCAGGTGTCCATAAAGCGGGCCCCCCTTAACTTTGGAACAAGTAAAAATAAATAAATGAGCTTTGGGGTATCTTTATATGGCAAAGGGAGATGAATTTTGGCGTAAACGACCATTTCACTCCTTACCCCAAAATGGGGGGTTGAGAGGGTAATTCAAAAATCTTAAATACAAACCCCCATCAAGTGATACCTCATTTTAAAGGGCTTGATAAATGAAGAAGAATGGCACAAATTCGAGGTCTTTATCTTAAACCTATTGAAAATGGCGGCCAGTCAAAGTTGAAAACATCTTATTAACACAGATTTTTAATTAGGTACGTTACAATGCCTTTCATTAGTAATAAATTCCCTGGTCATTGATATTATCACTGGATTGTTATCAGTAGTTGTGCTTTCAACGTAGAAGACTATTACCTGATGTATCTAGAAACTGCAAGTTTATTCGTTCCTTTTAAACTTATGCCAAAATTGTGTAAATTTTGTTTAATACTAGATTTTGAATGACCCTCTGATTTTATTAAATAACACGCAAAGAAGCATTTTTCCTTTCCACTGGAACATAGTGTTTGTAATGTAATTAAAATTGTGTTAACATAGGGTATTTAACATTTGACTGGCCGTCATTTTCAATACGGTTAAGATAGAGACCTCCAATTTGCGCCATTCTTCTTCATTTGTCAAACCCTTTAAAATGAGGTATCACTTGAAGGGAGTTTGTATTTAAGATTTTTGAATTACCCTCTCAACTTGGATTTTGGGGTAAGGGGGGAAATGGTCGATTATGCCAAAATGCATCTCCCTGTGCCATATAGAGATACCCCGAAGCTCATTTATTTATTTATACTTGTTCCATTGTTGGGGGGGGGGGGGGCTTTATGGACACACGGTAGAATTAATGAAGTGCATTGAAAAAACTGTATTAATATAATTTTAATGCTTTTCCTCTTGTCCGTTCGAATGATTTGTCCCTATATAATAAGTGGCAAGGTTTCTAAGACATTCTTTTAAAAGTTGTTCTATGCATGTATTAGATCAAGGCAGAATGTAGCAATGATTATATCTTGTAGACTATACATTAACATTATCTAGTTTAGGTATGGTTCAAACAGCTTTGGTTGATGTCTTTCCTTTTCATACTTGCCAAGTTCTTTATATTTAACGTGATAAATATGTTTTAAAACTTTTGGAAATCCTTTCTTAAAATAAAAGCAATTAAGATTGTTTGTCGTTAATACCTTTAAATTAATCTTACCCTATTATGTTCTCACAGATAAGCTATTTTCAATTTATCACAGATTAATTTTAAGAATGTATAAATAACAGTTGTTGAAAACAAATTTACTGAACTCTAGTAGAGGTAATTTTTTTTAGAATTTAATTTCAAATTATAAAGGTAGACAAACTAATGTTAAATTTAAGGCTGAAAATCTTTATATTTCTAAAAATTGTACGTAACCAATCTCGTGCATATCCACGAAATTGTTTTCAAGCTGTAAGTTGCACAACTGAAAAAATGTATGTTTTTGTTCTAAAAACTATGTCACAATAAAACCTTTCATATGACGTGATTTCATATGTTCCGTACAGAGTGGAAAATGTTCAACGCATTGCTTTAAAATGATTGAAAAATCAAGGTCCATTCTCACAGTTTATAAAACACTTCAAAGTTTGTAAAATATAATGATTAAACTTCAAAATTACAAAGTAAAAGAGATATAAATTTACAATTAAGAAATCAAACAACAACACAAACTGGTTGCAAAATATCAGCTCACAAACAAAGTAGTCAAGAAAGTGAGAGACCCGCGGGACAGAAGAAAGAATCAAACAATGCGATGTATCACTTTCGTGTACACAATGTCATGCCCACACATTCTAGCGGAATAAAGAAGCAAATATTACTATAAAAACACTTTTACAGTACAGACTTACACTCTAGTGGGGAAATAACCAACTGTTTGAGTCGCAATAGAAACACGATCCCATGACAACCAGGAACGTCATGGTAGATCCTTTGAGTAAAAACGTAGGATCTCTTTAAGCGTAAAACAAGCTACCCCTCAAAGGGTTAATGTGACCGCACGACATAGTCGTAAACATGTTTACAACCTTGATCCTGTAGTAATATCTTCTTGTAGTTGAGGCCGATTCATTGATTTTTTTACGGTAATGAGCTAAACTCTTTAAGCTTTCAAATTAAAACTTCAATAATTTTTTTTTATCCTCGATAGTTGTTAAAAATTTGTAGTTTAGAAATCTCGCCTTTATTAAAAAGTAAAGTCAGGACTTTTCTGTCTTAAATGGTTTACCAGAATTTCTAGGGATCCGCATTAGGTTTTCCACCCCCAACACCACTATTTGTATTTCAACCCAGACTTGATAAGTTTGTAAAATTTTAAACCAATACAACATTTAGAAGGGTGTGAAAATTGAGTTGCAAAATTTGCTTACAGACCTAGTTACAAGTGGTGCTAATAAAAAAAAATGTATTGATTAAATCACTTTTGTTCAAATAATGAAATGAAATATACATTTTTTTTCCAAATCTTACGATGGTGTGAACACAATTTTATCTATATGGAAAAAATTATAAAAAATATACTTTTTGGTAAAGTAAGTAATTTTTACTTGACCGAATACATTTTTTATTGTTGCTTCATTTTGGTCAAATTTTATCGCAAGTTTTCCTTGAACTAGTTTATCAATGCATATATTATTTGTCTGGAAACATTGTGTCTGTCCTTGGATTAAAAATTTTATCATCAGTTATTAACCTCTTTACGAAGTCGCTGGACCATTTAGATTACGTATGACTCTTTTAACAGCCATTTGCAAAGTGACATTAAGCTCAAGGCTGTGTTAAAGTTCGATATTTATTGATAATTTTAATGTCCATTATACCATGAAGAATTGCATATAGTCTTTCATCAATTATGTACGCTTGTGTAATAATCGTGATAAAAATTAACACTCCGTTTTCAATAAAATTTTGTTTTGGACGCTTTTCGGGTGAATTTTAGGCATTTAAATATTCAGTTAACACATTTTGATGGAATATTTTGTTAAACATTTTTAAGGCGAATAGAAGATTATTTGATAACTTTCCATAAAGACAAAAATATAATATTAGTAATGTTTATGTTAAACTGAATTTTTAATAGTTGCAATAATAATAATCAATGTTTTATTAAAATTATGTATTATACTCACAACCATTTTAACAAAAACCTCCTAATCTGTAAACCTACAAAATTTAAATTCTTAGCAAAAGTCTTGATCAAGATAACAAAAAATATTTCAATAGTAGCATTAAATTTGGTAAAATTTAGTAACATTATAATGGAATTAGTTATGGTGATACCCTCTCTCATAATGTTGCTATACCCTATACCAGGTGTCTTAAAAGTCCCTCCCCCCCCCCCCTTAACTTTTGTGTTTCTTAAACAAACAAATATCCTTTGGGGAACGATACTAACTAACTTAGCCCAAAGTATCTTTTGAAGCAATCGAAAATTTTGAGTGTCCCCTAAAAATGGGGGATTTTGGGGGCAACTCAACATTTTCAAATGTTTAAATGGGAAGTATGGTCATGTGATACCTCATTTTAAAGGTCTATTTAAGACTAGGAAAATGACATAAATAAAATAAAAATCGGACCACCCAAAACAAAATGGCGGCCCTAAACGTGTTGAAATAAATCGACATAAAGTTGCTAATATCTCCAAAAGGAAGAATTTTTAGAAAAAAATTTCAAGAGACAAAAATTTTTATTTCAAAGTGCTTGACCTAAAAATTTGCTTCCAAATCGATTTTGTAAATTTTAAGTCGGCTCCTACATTTTACATAATTAAAAAAAAATTTACAAAATCGATTTGAAAGCAATTTTTTAGGTCAAGCACTTTGAAATAAAAATTTTTTGTCTCTTGAAATTGTTTCTAAAAACTCTTCCTTTAGGACATATTAGCAACTTTATGTCGATTTATTCCAACACGTTTAGGGCCACCATTTTGTTTTGGGTTATCCGATTTTTATTTTCTTTATGTCATTTTCCTAGTCTTGAATAGACCTTTAAAATTTAAATAGACCATACTTCCCATTTAAACATTTACAAATTTTGAGTTGCCCCCAAAATCCCCCATTTTTAGGGGACACTCAAATTTTCCGATTGCTTCAAAAGATACTTTGGGCTAAGTTAGTATCGTTCCCCAAGGGATATTTGTTTGTTTTAACAAACACAAAAGTTAAAGGGGGGAGTGGGACTTTTAAGACACCTGGTATTATATTCCATTACTAAGAAGTACAAAATCATTTTACTATGAATTTTGAGGGCCAAAATTTGTACTCTAAAATATATATATATGTTATGATTCTGTCGGGCTGGGTAACATTTTTGATACCGTTTAAAAAAATATAAAACCCCCATTAAAGCTATGATGTTTAGATGAGTTGTTATTAAAAGCTTTCGGGGTGGGGGGGGGGGGGGCCTGACGTTGTGTATCAGTCAAATTCGCAATAAGTCTATTAATTTATTTCAAATTATGGTTTTTAATTTTAGTATAATACTATGTAATACCATTAAATTACAAACTGGGGGAAATTTAGCAATATTTTATAGTTTTTGTAACCAGTAGTCATATTGCCTGTTTACAGTTTAGTTGATAGCATGGGAAACGCTATCTTACGCTAGTAGCCCGCATGAAAACATCAACCTCATAAAACTCATTTAAACTAGTTATTAGGAATATTTTCCCCTTGACATTGTTTTTTTTATTGATATTTATATTTTAAAGGATAATTTGTATTAATGTGGAACATTAATACAAAGTGAAAAAAATAGTTTTTCTGTTTACATTTATTTTGACGGAAGAACTGTTTTTTTATTAAAGTATATATTTGAATATTGTACAGCAATAACTGAATAATAATATAAAAACTTTAGGAAAAATCTTTAAATTCAAAATTTGTTATCAAAATGAATTAAGGATTGAGAAAAATAAGCACTAACTTTAGTTCACAGGAAACATCAGAGCATTATTGGTGCTGTACTATCTGTCATGACCTAAATTATGATATATAGTACTGAAGTAATTATTTGGAGAGTATAGTATTTTATTTGGGAGAATATATTTGCTTTCAGAAAACAATTTTAACAATTTGTTAGAATTGAAATAGTACAGGAATACATGTTAGAATAAAACTAATGTTATGTTAGTTTTTTGTAGTTTAAACTTCATTACATGAGGTACGTTACTGAAATGAAGAAATTTGTATCTTGAATTAAACACTTGGACAAGGATATTCATAATTCAATGGGTAGTGAATAGAAGCCGAGGTAGTTAGGTCAGGTAGTAGCATGGCAAGCCTCTTTAAGGGCCCATGCTATCAACTAAACTGTAAATGGACAATAGTTACTTTTTTATGGATGCTAGCAAGTAAAGTAATAAATGTGTTCATAAATCTTGAAATTTCATCAAATAAAATACTTTCAGGTTTAATTTTCACAAATTCAACATCCCAAGTTTCATTAAGGATGCCTTTCTCATATTGTGAATGTGTGTTTTTGACCGGGGAAGGTGGAACACTTTTTCTGTACTGTTTTTGGTTAGGGAAATAAATGGGCTGGATAATAATACAAAATAAGCTGTTATCAAACATTTTTCAATTGTTTGTCCTAATCCAATATTGTGTTTTTGTAGACATCATTGTTCTACGCACAATGGTTCGATTGTATAAATATTGGTTCTGGAGTTATCTTTGTTTCAAAGTACAGAAACCTAATAACAGTCTAGAAATTTTCTAAAGATGTCCGAATTGTAAATAAAGTAGAATTGTTTAAATTTGTAAAATATCACCTTTTGGATTGTGGGAGATTTCTGTAGTCAAGTTTATTTATAGTAGTTACATTTATGGCCTAATAAAGTAATATATTCTTATATCTGTACACATTTTATGTTAGTGTATAGTATTTACTTGTTGATCAAAGTATTTACTTGATTACATTAAAGAAAAAAATCTTTTATTATTAATAATATATTTTTTTTAAAATATTTAATTCCTTAATTTTTATGCCCACTATACAGGGTGATTTAGAACTATGTGACAATCTCTTGGAAGCTCATTCTATAGCTAAAAATAAGAAAAAAAGTTCATATAAACAAATCCCGAAAACGCTACGTTTTCCAGATATCCGCCATTTTGTTTTTTGTACAAAATAATTCATATATCTAGAGAAATGTTTGACTGATTGAGTTCAAACTTGACATGAAGTTTAAAACTAACAATGATGTATCTCAAGAAAAATAAGCGATTAAATCCAATCATGTGTTTCAAAATGGAGGCTGTTTGAAAATTTCAAACCTAAATTACTCAAAAACCCTACACTTTAATAAAAAAATTCAAGACACTTGTTTTGTAGCCCTTTTGATTCCCTATTGGATGATCTCATGGTCAAAAAATCAGATGAATGATAATACCTAAATTAAAGATAATAACAGCATATGTACATACAATATTGCTGTGTTTACTGTGTTGGTATAGGATGCCATGTTGAACAAATCAATTATTACACATAACTTAACTACTATCCTTCGTCCGATTGTTTTGACTGTAAGACTATCCGATAGGGAATCAAAAAGGGCTTCAAAACAGGTTTCTTAACATTTTTTGTTAAACTGTACGGTTTTTGAGCAATTTAGTTTTGAATTTTCAAACAGCCGCCATTTTGAAACGCATGATTGGATATAATCGCTTATTTTTCTTGAGATATATCATTGTTAGGTTAAACTGCATGCCACGTTTGAACTCAAATCAGTCAAACATTTCTTTAGATTTAAATTATTTTGTACAAAAAACAAAAGTTGGATATCTGGAAAACAAAACGTTTTCAGGCCTAGGTTTGTATGAACTTTTTTCTTATTTTTAGCTATAGAATGAGCTTCCGAGAGATTGCCGCCATAGTTCTGTAAAGTTATTCACTTTGTATGCCAAGCTTGTTTACGAACATGCATGTATTAAGGATTATCTGACACGTGCTGCTATCTATTTGTTTAATATTGAACCTTCTCACAACGTTTTGATTTATGATTTAGTAAGGATATAAAATATATTTTACAGCAGATTTTGCCTGATTCTATTTTCTGTTGCGTTTTACAAAAGCTGAATATAGATGTGTAGGCTCTACAAATAAAAAAAATTTCAAACCATCCTGTAAAATTAGACTTAGGGACACATATTTGTTACTTTAATATACCGACAATGGACTATCATTTTTTACTGATTGAATAAGTAAAACGCTTTAGGCAGGAAAATGTAAAATTAAAACACCAAGGTCACGGATTAGGTCCTAAATCAGTTTCAAGGGTTAATGAATCTATTTTAAAGGCAGTGAAGAATGTGTAATTAATATTTCTTAACGTAGTAGCTTCCACTTGTTTACATGAAATGGTACATAATATTTCAAGAGTGCGTATTATCTCTTATCAAGTAATAATCCTACACTGTAAACCGTTAACTTAATAAACCTAGTTTCATTATTTAAACAATTGATTTTCAAATAAATGTACTTTATTCTATTTCTATAATTGTCTATTCGAACATTTGCCAACATTTCTGTACGGACCAATTAGTATACGGTATTACGAAAGTCTTTGTCAATAATATTGTCAGGTGAAAAATGTAAAATTAAGACTCTTGCAAACTTATGCTAGTCCGATTGATGATTGGTCCTCTCAAAAACATTATTCTTAACATTTAATTCTTGTTTATTGGTAACAACAGTTTTATAGTGAACCAAACTAGTTAGTTACAGTTGCATTTATCGGTTGGCATCACTGATCATAAAGAGAAAGCTGAGTCAATATTTATTTGTAAATGTAGTCTTTTGTGAGCAACAGGCCTCCATTTATCATGTTTACAAAATTCAATATAAAAAATTATGTTTTGACAGAATGATCTAATTTATTTTATGTATATACAGGATGTAAAAAAGTCTGGCAACGGTTTAATATTTCGTATATAAACAAAATTTGAAGGTAGATGTGATTGAGGAACCTACTAATGTAAAAATGCTATTTTATTAAGATTTCAAAAAAAAATTTCCGTCAGTTTGAATGTAACTTTGATTTTTTTTTAAATGGGATGGTGGTCATGTGATACATCATTTCGATGTAGAATTTAAAGAGAACACCAAGGGTGAAATTTGCACATCCATATCTTAACCGACTAAAAATGATGGCCAAAAAACTACGAAATCGTGTTTTCTGATTTTGCTCCATTTTGTTGTACTATTAAAATAAAAAATATGTTAATTATTTTTCTTTTTGGATTCAGAATTAAATAAGCTTTTAAACAATATGCCACACAACTGTATTTGGTTGATCCACTCGAAATAAATTTTGAAAAAATCAAAATGGGTGTAACTGAAAATTTTTAAATACTCCCAAAGATCGTTGTGTGGTATATCGTGTGAAAGCTTATTTAATTCTAAATCCAAAAAGACTAATAATTAGTATTAAAAAAAAATAGTACAGCAAAATGGGAAAAGTAGGAAAACACTATTTTGTTGTTTTTTTGGCCGCCATTTTTAATTGGTTAAAGATATGGATGTGAAAATTTTGATAATGGCGAATAATGTTTTTGATAGCTTAATAATGTAGTAAC
Source organism: Philaenus spumarius (assembly GCA_018207615.1). NCBI lineage: Eukaryota > Metazoa > Arthropoda > Insecta > Hemiptera > Aphrophoridae > Philaenus > Philaenus spumarius. Next base: position 150,090 of record JAGFPH010000993.1, read on the forward strand.
ATAGAGTAGGTTCCTCAATCACATCTACCTTAAATTTTGTTTATATACAAAATATTAAACCGGTGCCAGACTTTTTCTACACCCTGTATGGAATGTGTGTGTTTAACAAATTAAACATATTCCCCACGCATAAAATATATGTTTTCCATCCCACTTTTACAGTTCAAAGTAAAAAAGAAATAAAAAGATATTTTCTAGATTTACATCATTAATAATATAAGTGATCAATAATATAATTATTTACTTTTCAAATAATTATGAAGTAGATTTAATTGGCAAAAAACAAAAGAAAAACTATTGAGATTTATTATTTTTTTTTTTTATTTTATTTATTACTTTCCTTGTACAAAGAATTGATAATTGGTAACACAACTTATTGCCAGTTATAATAAAATAAATAATAATAAGAAACTTAAAACAACATATTAACTTCAAATAAGTCAAATAGAACTTAAATACTATTATAAAATAATTTTAACACTATTACAAACGATACAACTAAACATGAAATCATAAAATTACTCTTCTAGTGCAAGGAAAGTGTAGGCACTTCTTTTAGGCTTTACTAAGCCTGTTTAGAAGCTACCCTCATTGAAAAAAAGAAACTTAAATAACACATATCAGACATCGATTAAATAAAGAGACAAAGGGCGGTGAAAACTAATAACATATTTTAACAAAATAAGAATAAAAAACAAAAATTAGCACAAATAGTGGAGTCCAAATTGAAAACAAAAGTAACATAAATAGTGGAGTCTAAATTGAAAACAAAAATTAGCACAAATAGTGGAGACAAAATTGAAAACAAAAGTTATTAAGAAAATACACTAAGTAATACTAAACATAATTCAACATATATTTACAAGGAAATTCAACGCAATACATTCACTCAAAAATAAACACAACCTCACATACATTCACACACAACGGTTCTAAAACAATATTCAAATATTCATTAAGTTTTTAGATTAAAATATTAAAAACGCTAGTTATATCATCCAAATCAAATAACCATCGCCTCAAAAATGTCAGATAAGTTGTACAATTTTTACATTTTTTAATATATTCTGGCATATTATTAAAAAGTTTCGGGGCGACAAATAAATAAAATTTCATAAAACAAGTCTTATTGGGCTTTGGGACAGGATGTTGCGCACCACGCCTAAGTCTCATTCTATCTGGGTCATGTACAAGTTCCATATTTCCACTCCGTTTGTAAAATATCTTTAGGACTTTGTATACATAAAGATGCTGCAGTGGAAGTATTTTTAAATATCTGAAAAGAGGCATAGAAGGAACCCTTTTAGATTTATGACAAATAAACCGAACACAACGTTTTTGAATACTCGAAATCTGTTTAAGATTAGAAATGTAAGTACCTCCCCAACATGCCAAACCATAAGTTAGTCTACTATGTATTAACGAGAAATATACAGTTTTTAAAACGTAACTAGGAGCCAAGTTTTTCAAAAAGTAAAATACGCGCATTATCTGGTTTAATTTTGTTTGTAGTTCTCTTACATGAGGTTTCCAAGAAACTCTACAATCCACAGTCAAGCCCAAATACTTTATACTTTGAACCTGTTCAATAGAATTACATTGCTGTAAGCAGGTAGTATTGTTATAAACACATTGTAAACATTTATACGTCAGAGGGGTATAACTAATTACTTCGTTTTTTAAATAAATTGATTGAGTGATAAATACAAATGTTACGATGTATATTATAAAAAAATTGTCAATTTACTATCATATCTGCTTAAACGTATACATATGTGAGACCCGTAAGTATTATATAAATCTAGAACAAGTCCTTTTTTACTAAACGTTTCCCTCTTTAAACAGTCTCGACAAACCTGTTCTTTACTTCTTGGTACTTTTAATACAGTTGAACTATGTAACCACTTTAAGTGGGTATAATTTTCTATTTATTTGTGATAAATACTATCTTTAAAAAATATAATTCATTGATTAGATAAAGTTAATCCTGATTTATTTAAAGACAGTTGAATCTCATTTTAATAAATAATTCTTATCTTACAATGAAAAGTTTAAAACTATTCGTTCCTACTTAATTTTACAGCAATATGATTCGGGTTCAGGTAGAAAGTTTACTATGTCAAACCCACATCGTAGTTGTCCAACCTTGGACTAAATTGAACAGAATTGCATAAAAAATCCTTGTGTTCAAACACCCGGGTTGGAATTGGAGGAGTAGATTATTAGGCGAGACTATTGCCAGTCATGCTAAACAACCTTACCTCGTGAAAGAGTTCTGTTCCTAAAAAAAAAAACACCGAAGGTGTGATTTCTTTTTAAGGATAATAGGAATACTCATTTGTCCAACTGTCTTTCACTGATGAAGGGTTAAAAGTATCAATGAAATTTGTCTTTGTAATAAAGCTAACCTTTATTAATTTTAATAATCGTTGCATGAAAAAAAAGTAAATAAATTTAGGAGGCAAAAGTTTGGTACCTCACAAAATACTCAGGGTGTTAATAAATTTCCTACTATTCCTACCCCACCTTAACTTTTTCATCAACTTAACCAAATCCTTTATGGACTGTTAACTAGGTCATTAATTTAATGTTTTATGATAGTTTAAAATTTTGCCATCGTGATCGCTAAAAAAAATACGTAATTTCCCCATCACATGATGGCAAAATTTGAAACTATCATAAATCATTAAATGATAGTTTAAAAAAATCTGTGAAAGTCAGGGAAATTTGTTAACAACAGAGTTTTGTAAAAACCCTGAAATAATAAAAGACATGTGTTTATGACTTACGCTCTATGACCTTTAAAGAAAAAAATATCTATAGCCTACAATTAAATTGGGAGAGTTTGTGGTTTCCTTTTAAGGGTCGGCTCTAGTAAAACATAAAGCAACCTGCGACTCCCTATAGCGGCGGTAGGTTACGCGGACATTGCTCATCCTAAATACATTTAAAACCCGCAATTATTCAAATAGCGTTTTTAAAACAATACCAAACTCTTGGGGACAAAATTCTTCATCCGAATGGCTTGGTAATTTTTCGCTATAATTAATAGTTACAACGTAAAATATATTTAAAATCACCCTATAGCGGCGGTAGGTTACACGGAAATTGCTCAGCCTAAATCCATTTAAAACCCGCAATTATTGTTCAAATAGCGTTTAAAAAAAAAATACCAATATCTTGGGGACGAAATTCTTCAGGCGAATGGCTTGGTAGTTTTTCGCTATAATTAATAGTTACAACGTAAAAAAATATTAAAAATCAATGTTTTAAATTGTTAATAAATATTAAACAAAATATTTTTCTTAATTTTTAAAAAGCCATTTGCATGCATATTGACCATAGCTTTAAAATGACATATCGTTTATAATTTTCCGATCAAAAATAAAGGAAAAATTTGGATTTTAATTTAACATTGGTCTTAAGGAGTGTCAGCCAACATGGCTGACAGCTAGAGCCGACCCTTAAATTATGCTGTTAGTGTTGTTTATATTCGCCATACCAACTATTGTTCATTTAAGTAAAACTAGTTGTAAGTTCAACAAGTTATACTTTGCTGTTAGAATTATAATACAGTAAGACCTCTAAAATCCGGCACGCTCGGGGATCCGATGTTGCCGGATTATCGAGGTCTTAATTTAAAATGGTTTAAACAGGGAATAAACACACATGTACTATATATACATATGTATTATTATTATTGGGTTGTTAAAGAGATGTTACAACAAACAAACAAGAACATTGAAACAAACAAAAACGTAAATTACACGTTGAAACTTTGTAACAATAACTGCGTGGAGAAACTGCTGCTAACTTGATGTGCCTCAGGTAGGGACGCCTCCATTCTCCTTTGTTGTTGGCTTTCGTTAGTCAGTACTTGGTGGGGTTTTGCTATTTTTACTCCAGCCTGTCGCAAATTTTTCAAACCCCTTTCACTTCCAAACCGTGCAAAGCGGTTTTAAATCGAACAACTATTTACAAGAAATTCAATGTATCTTTTTCCAAAGACTTCAATTTGTTCAAATAATCTTTATTAAGTGGAATACGTTCAACAAAATACTATTGGCAACGAAAGTGTTAAAAGGTCTCTTTAACCGGGAACATTTTTGAAGGACGACGAGAGCACATTGTTTTGAATCGGTTCGATTTTTAGGAGAAATTTTGATTGAAATGTTTGTTTTGGGCAAGTTTCTTGAGCGGTAGATTTTTACACACTGTTTTTGAAGGATACGGAGCCAAACAGACAGTGTAGACCGGGCCTAAATCACTCAATAATTACAAAAACTGCCATTTTTAATGAGTGGCAATTTTCAAAATGATGGATGTTGAACTATCGGGTCTGCCGGACTATCGATGACTCGCTGTATAAATGGTCCCTGTAAAAGGTTTTAGCGAAGTCGCAAACATAACCTTAAAGTATAATAGGACTCAGTTTTGTATTAAAACTAATAAACTATAAATAAATGTGAAACATCCCTACTATATGATAATAATTAGCAGTTCCTCTTTCCTACACGTACCAACACCAACTATAATACCAGCTTCCTTACATAATAAGTGATTTATATTATTACGACTTCAAATATTTCACAAGGATTAATGGACATGTGTTCAATAAAATAACATGTGATTTAAAATGATAGGTATTGTATACTCCTAAGTTATTTAAATTTAAAAATAACACTTAAAAATAATTATTGGTTTTTAATAATCTATGGAATGAATAAAATAAATGTGGGCATGGCCTTTTGCTTTCTAGGCATTGTAGCTTTTAGAAAACTAGACATGAATTACTAATTATTATAGAAGGGATAATCTAACTAAACATTAAATAGGAATGTACAATGTATAATTGAATTGTATTTATTATTTTAGGAGTAATTTTCTGTTAACATGTCAGAGATATAGAATATTTATCTAATAGCACAAACCTAATTTTAGTTTCTTAGCCTAAATACATTGGTAGGCTTATAAAATTAATAATACAATTTAATGGGAATCTGATGAGGGGATCTCAGTTTTGGAAAAACATTTAGGAGGCATTAGTTATTATCCATATCCTTATCTTAAAACTTTTATAACTAAAATGCTGTTGTGGCACAGAAGGCAAATTATGATTCCAAACCATTTCTGTTACGATTGCTATACAAATTTATTCTAAACCTTTCTAAATCTATAGATTTTCATTAATTAACCGAAGTACAGTTTTCTACAATAATTTATTTTGTTTGATGTAGCAACATTTTGAGCGCAATTGAAATATTTTCTTGTGGAAAATAAAGAATTTGTAAAAAAAAAAAAAAAAACTGCTACCTTGGAGAAACAAAGGTTTTAACCAATTGTATTTGATAATGATGTAAATTTTATTCAAAGGAACATTTTATGGTAAAAAAGAGGAAGAAACAATGCTGATATTTTTTGTTTTCAATTAAAATTTTATTGCATCTATTTTATTATACTACTTTTACAAAATTAAGTGTTTATAACTCATTTTAATAATTTTGTACACATAATTTCTTTTTGTTGTAAAGCTTAAGGTATATCAGTGAATGCTCAATTGACTAGGGTTAGTAGAACAAACTGTAAAAACGTTGATTAATTTTGTTTGACATGTTGTTAGCCTTGAGGTCCCATGCTCGGTAACAAAGCATTGGAAACAGCTTTGGCATTGATAAACAAAACATTCTTTTGTACATTTTTCACTTGCAGATTTCATTTTCAGGAGATTCTGCAGTGGGCCATTTGAATTATTTTGTATACTTTACTTTTGAGTTTTCATTTTCATAAACATCTCTGGCAAGTTTATTAAACAATTAGAAAATTATATAATTTCAAAACTACAAACATTTTAATTTGATTTCACAGACTAAATTGTATAAATGTTACATATAAATTTCATTTAAATTTTGTGTGACTATTGTATAGTTGATTTGAATTTGTATTGCCTGGATTAAAAATGTGTTTTAATTAGCTACTTTCATTGACTTTGTCTTAATGTTTATTTATAATTGGTATTTATATGTTACTGCATGGAATAGATAAGTTCGTACCTTTTAAAAAAGCTAACAGGCTTAGTGTTAGATGGTGTGGTGTTTGTAATAGTTGTTGGTTTGTCGTATATGATAACTCATTGTTTTTTTTTTTTTTTTTTGTTACAGAACCTTTTTCTGACTGGTTAGAGGAAAAAATCGACTTGCCAATCTTCGAAGAGTTGCCAGTTGCAGGATCTGTGTCGACCAACGGACTGGATGCAGTAGGCTTGAAAACACCCGTCTTAACTGCGCCACACCATCAACCGTTGATAATACCTATCCCTGCAGCTGGACATCTCGAAGAACAGACAGTATTGATACCAGAGTTTGAATATGTACTTAACGATGAAACGCTGACTCCACCTGAAAGCCCTCGTCAAGCGGAAATGGTACTCACAATGCTACAGGAAATGCAGCCGCACGAGTTAGATGAATTAGTAAGAATGCGCGTGGAAAGTTTAGTAGATTCGCCGGATAGTTTCGTAGATAGTTCTAGATCGAGTTTGCAAGAAGAAAGCGATTCTGCGTTGAGCCCGTCTTGCGACAGTGGATACGATGATCCAGAATGGACACCTGAACCTTCTTTGGAATTAAAAGCATTGAAAAAGCGTAGACCGACAAAACCGTACTCTAGAGCGCCGCCGGAAGAAAAGAAACAGCGTAAAAAGGAACAAAATAAAAATGCAGCTACCAGATATAGAATGAAAAAGAAGGCGGAAATCGAAGAAATTTTAGGCGAAGAAAAAGGTTTAATGGATAAAAACGATCAATTAAAAACCGATATGAATGAGCTGGCTCGAGAAATTAAATATTTGAAATCTCTTATGAGAGATGTTTTCAAAGCCAAAGGCCTCATTAAGTAATTCAATTCCATATCTCATCACAGTTTGGTTGTACCTAAGTTTAGAAAATCATTGCTAAGTAAGATTTGATCTCTTTTTCCATTTATACTTGAAATTTTTATAGCTCCTATTATAAATTGAAGACAGATTATAACAAACCTAGTTTAAGTAATTTCTAATTATATTATTTCTATAGTAGGAGGATAATATGTGTATAAAACTATAGTTTTAATAATTACGTAGGTTAAGTTTATTTTTACATTTTGATTATTTTCCATTTGCTGATTAACAATTCTACCCAATGTTGCCCTTATAGTATTTGTGTATAGATTATGTTGTTATCTTGTACTGATGAATTGGTTCTATTATTTTGACCATTTTATGTTTTGTTGTGTCTGCAACGGAATGTTTTACTTTGTACAAATGACGCAAATAAATAGTTTGCCGAGGCTTCACAAAGTGTTCATCCGTTGTGGTTGTAACAGAACTGGAAAAAATATGTGACAATTTATTTTTCATTTAGTCGACTTTATCTACAATTTCTTGGCAGAGAATACAATATTGATTTTATGTTTATTTTGACTTTTTTTAATTTGAATGTTGTGTATTTTTTTCAAAATTCTTGTCAAGTTATTTTGCTGAATGTTTGCATTATTTTTTATTGGATTAAATATTAGAATTGTCGGCGGAAATTGGCATTTTCTTACACCTTAATCCCTTCTCAAATGTAAATGGTGGTTTGTAAATGCAGATGGGTACAGTCCTAAAAATAAAATTTTCTGAGTCAAGATTTGTTTAAATGAATTGTTTTGTCATCACGTAACACGGTAGTTTTAACAGAAGATATTACTATTATCTACAATGAGCGTGGAATATCTTGAGCTGTGGCAACCTTTAAAAACAGTTTACAGGGTGGGCTGGGGAAGGGGGCGCTCCAGGGAGGTTGTACTAACCTGACATGAAGACATTTGTCACGTAGGTGTTGCATAGTAAAGCAATATATTTCTCATCAACAAAGTTAACTTATATTAAAAAAAGTTCCGACAAGGAATAATCAGATGGTGGTTTACTTTAAACAAGACAATATACTGTATATTCGCTGTCATACTACTACCAAAGTGAGTTAGTGGAAGCACGATGTTTGTGGCAAGGCTAGTAGCATGCTGCCAGCTGTTTATCCCGCCCTCTCCAGTGACGTAGGCCACAGCTGTAGATATACCACGCTTGGTGTAACAGATAGTATTCAAAAGTTAATTCAGCTGTGAATATTTCTCATTTAATAATGAGGAATATAAAAAAAGTATTATTTTAGAATTGAAACTGTCCAAATTTATGGCAGGTTTTTGGACAAAGCATCTTAGAAAAACAAAATTTATTCATATTAGTTTTAGACTGATTGACCACTAAGGAAATTCCTGGGAAAGATTGACCTGTCAAGCGCCTTAGATCTTACCAAAAAATATGGAAGAAAATTAATGAAAACTTTGACTAAATTTTGAACTTTGAAGTGTTTTGAACGAAGCAGTGTTATCTTGGGAATACTGTATACACATGGGCTGGATATACAGGTTTAGCATCCATGGGGCCCTGGCCAAGTTGCCCTTTCTACCTATCCTGTGCCTCCTAAATACAATTTTTATCCAGAACTGTCCTACTAAATCGCCTTCATAAATTATAAAAATTTATATTTTTTTTTTTTTTTTGAAATAACATAGATAAGTTTTACACTATACGTCATGTGTTAACTTTATTACCTTAACTACCGTAATTGCTAAGGTGAAAATCAACTATACAAAACATGATGTAACAAAAATTAATAGAAAACGGCAATTTTTAAGTATAATATAGAGGTTGTACTATCTTAAAAGCTATCTTATATGTGTGAAATGTCAAACACAACTGAAAATGTACATCAAAACTGCTTCCTTTGATACGAGCAAAATTATTAATAACATGAAAGAAAAGTCTTTTCTATTGCCTGGTACTTTTTACTGGACCAGGTAAAAGTAGGTTTGCTGTTGGTGGTACACATGTGAACTGAAATACGATCTGGAATATACAGAATGTTTGTGAACTACATTGTACTGATAATAGGTAAATAACAAAATTAGGAAAAATAAGAATTTGATAGAATAAAATTTGAACATAGAATTCACAACAAAAACAATTTCAAAAACGTTTCAACAACAATGTCGCCATCTTCAGTGATGTACGAGCTACAATAATCAAATTATAACTTATAGATTGTTTATTATTTAAAACTTAATGCATTAATATACATTTAGTTTGATTATTATAGTTGGTGTAACACTGAAGATGGTGAGATTGTCGCTGAAAGGTGTGCGAGTAAATTAACGTGTTAGTTATAAGATTCTATGTTCAAGTTTTATTATATCAAATTCTTACTCTTCTTAATTCTGTAAAAGTTTTTAATTAAATAAGAGAAAAACAATATGTTAGTAGTGAGATTCAGTGTTAAAACGTTATGTTCTAACAAATA
>JAGFPH010000993.1:180851-197792 GCA_018207615.1 Philaenus spumarius
CTGGCCCGAATCAGATGAAAAGCGAAACATTTCCCTTTCTACGACTTCAAATGGCAGTTGAAAAGAGTAGGAGAATTGTTTGACATGCATGCAAAGTGGGAGAAGAAAGAGAGAGAATCACTTCTACTCTCTCTATCGCATACATCATAGACAGCCTACGCTCATGCGCTGCGTGTACTGTGTTAATATGTAGCATAGGGAACCAATAGATGCTTGCGTATTAACCGAACACGTTTTAATATATATTACAATTATGTTCAAATAATAAAGTTAATGGGCCAAATCAGCTCAAATATGTTTGAATCGTTTATTGTTTTCAATTCTTTTTGTTTACTTTGATTTTAAAATAAATTATTTAGGCCAACAAACTATATCTGAGTCTATGTCGTTAGGGAATTTCACCATAGTAAATGTACAGAGCCTATAATTTAATATTTCACTCAAAACCTAAACTACATACAATTTGCCTTGTTAATACGGAAACTCGGATAACTAGCTGACCCGTGCGAAGCATTCGCATTCTAACTTACTTAAATCCCACTTAATTAAAGTACACACCGTATATTTAGTATCGTATAGTGCGTATTTAGTGCGTCAATGTAAATAGCAATGTAGTGGCGTAACGGCAGGTCTCCAGCTAGGTATTGTTATCATCAGTGTTGCCAACGCCAGGAAAATATCCCTACAACTTACTTGATCTTACATCACTGTTACTTTCAGATTCTTTGTTTTTTTTGGGTTTTTTTTTTCGTATAATTGTATTTTCTATATTTTTCCGGTGTAGAGGTTAAGGAAAGCTTTAAAATGATGCCTCATACATGTAATTTGATGATGTATTAAGGAAGTTATGGCGTACCGACAAAAAATAGCCTTGATAAATAATATATGTGATTGAGGTTGTAGAACCTTGAGTATATGTAAAGTAGTCTACTGACGTTGAATTTATAAGTTTAGCCTAAATGACTGAATTTCAAATATTTGAGATTTAAATCATTGATTTTAAGTAGGCCTATGATTAAAATGTATAACCTTTTGTTTTGTTTTCCAAAACTTATAATTTTATAAGTCTTTGAGTAAAATTATAGGATCCGTACATTTACCATGTTGAAAATACCTAACGGAATACACGGAGTTAGATATAGTTTGTAGGCGTAAGTAGTATCTTTTGACGAAGTAAAAAAAATAATTTAAAGAATAAACGATTCAACTATAGAACTATATAACAGCTGTTTGCGTCCATTAGCTTTAATAATTCAACAAAAATTAAATAAATATTAAAACGTGTTCAGTTAATGTACAATATAATACGCAAGTGTCTACCGGTTCCCAATGCACGTATTAACACGGTACACGATTCATAATTTTAATGGTCCCTAAAAAGTAGGTAAATTCCCCATTTAAAATTTGCTGTACATCTTGTAGTTTTGGAGATCACACGGCCCAGTTAAAATGGACACCTGTATTTATATAAATACATTAAAAACGGTTGTTAAGTTTTTTACCTTGGCTTGTGAAGAGTGTGTGCAATAAAACTACTTACAAAATAAATAAAATTATTTTATTTTATTCCGTGTTTCTTGTTGTTGCTGTTGTTATGTTTTACGAAACCATATAACTATTTTCACAAATTTGAACAGAATTATTAAAATTGATTATTTTAACATATAAAGCACAACTTTATACATTTATCTCATATTTTATAGATCATCAATATGTACAATTATTTACTTATTCCATATTCAAATTATATACACCTAAAGACAATTCAGTTACAATATTTAAAAATATTTAGTAAAATATTCAATATAAAATTTATACAATATATTTAGATTATAACGTTTATGTATTATATTTCTCTCATTCATTGCCTAAATGGAAGTTTTTATAGATCAAATAAAAAGAAGGATATTATATTTTTTATAATCTTATAAATATGCATCTTATGGCTTTATTGTTTAAAGTTGATTATAAGCTCATAGCTCTTAGAAGTATGAGTAACAATCAAAGGACCATCTTGAACCAACAAGAAGAAGAGATCTTGGGTTCAATTCCTGTAGTAACCAAATTATTTTCGCACGATCATTGAAAATTTCAAATTGGTATTTTCTACAACAACCTTTGTATTACTTAGTTTGTTAAACTATTCAAAACACTACTGTTTCTAAATCTAATAACGTTGAAACACCAAAACAGATGAACATATATTATTTAGTGAAAAAAGATCTTTTACTTGAGAAAGTACCTTTGATGAATAGCAATTAATTATTTTCAAAAAATAAAAATGTATTGCCCCTAAGGCTGGGTTGCATCAACCGGGATCAAATACCTGGATCAGTAAATCCTGGATCAATTATTTGATCCAGGTATGGTGCAATAGAAACCAATACAACTTTCCTAGATTCTGGATCAAATACAACTTTGATCCTAGATCAAAACTGATCCTGGTTGGTGCAACTCAGCCTTAGAATTCATTTTAAACTTAGTTTTTAATTTGTATTAAAAAAACCCTAGTGACAATTCATTTGATTTTCAAATTTCCAACTCCACCCGTTACAAAAATGTTATCTCAGGTTTGATGAGTTTGCGAGTCAGATAGCAATTTTATGCAACTTATATTCTTCTGTTGGTAGTGATTGTTTTAAAAGATTAGCGTTTACAGTAGAGTGTTGGTAGCTTAAGACCAGATAGATCGAGGTTCCACATTGAGGTTGCATATTTGAGGCACTGCCATCATGACTCATTGATGATTCTTTGTAGTTACTACCCAACGTTGTCGCTAAAAATAAATTAGTGGCAGGTTGACTGTTATAACAAAGACCAAATATCTGTTTCGTTTCAGCTTACCTTTTATAGAGTTTCTTTTACATTTTACGTCTAATGTTTGGCATGATTTTAATTAGTTTATAGATAGATTTTTTATCTATTTACTCTATTTTAAATATTTTATTTGGTTTTAAATAGTAATGAGTGTCAAGAGTAAAGGAAGTTTGTGCTTTTCTTTGAAGCTGTACAAAGACCAGAAAACATTGAGATTTAAAAACACCATATCTACGACTGATATGTGCTGTATAACTCATTAATTATTTATATAAACACTTAGTTCTGTTTTCTTCATCCTTATTTCCTTGTAATCTGTGTTTTTTTTTTTTTTTTTATTAATTTGAGAGGACTGTAATAAAAATATAAATGCATATAAAATAATACTAGACTCAGATTCAAAATAGAAAATAAAATATTTTAAAATCGCCTAATAAGATGAATATGGGTGGACATCAGCATTAGTTCGTCACAGCTTACACATTACCTGCAACAAGATTTCAATGAAAATCATAAGTTTATAAAAAAATAACTTATAATTAACAATGTGTTTTATTCTGTAGACAGTTCCATATGATTTTTACAAACAAATTAACATACTAGTATGTAAGCTTAGAGTCTCTATAATTGACGAGCCCTAAAGTTGGCTGCGCCAATTTGTAAGATGCTCTGCTTACAAATAAAAAAAAAATAACAAATATATAAACTTGATTTGATTTGCAAGACTCTATTTTTAGTTTTATTCTATCTCGGGTAGTGAATTCAATGACCTGATTGATATATGGTGAAAAGGATCAGACTAGGCCAAACAAAGTAGACGATTTAGAAATTACCTTTGACATTTATTAATATCATAAAATATACGACAAAGAAAAATAAATTCAAATACATACAAATTATAGATTATAAATTTAAAGAGAGCTGGTGATTTATAAAAAAAAAAAGAATTTTAAGTGCACTGTACTTACGAAGAGCAGACCACAAACTTATTAATTTTAAAAAAGAAAACCCCACTCGTACGCGCAAAAACTCCTGTAGTCTAGTTCATTGTCGTGTCCGATTTACTGTCACATTAACTTAAGCGATCGCACTATACACCATTTGACGATGAGATACTACTTTGTACTTGTAGTTTAAAAATAATAAATGTTACATGATTAAACTGTTAATGCACAACGTACAGTATAACGCGCAACACTTCTAGCGACGTTCACTGCCTGGCTTCCCGTTGATAAGTGCCGTTAGCGTTCTTTTCCACCACTACGTTCAGCTGGCGTCTATTTCCTCTCCACCAATCAGAAAACGTCTGATGACATAGATGTTCAAAGTTGCGTCTGATCTTTGGGATGCTAGCTATGCGTTCTCTCTGTGGATCTTGCGTGTGAACGCACGTAGGCCGTTTCTCCAGGAATTGGCTTGCAGGTGTTCGCTTATCTCGTCTAGACTTTTGGACGTTGTTTTTCTAACTGCGTCTTGAAACTCGTATAATTTCCGCGTCTTGGCGTTAGTACATAGACTGTCTATCTTCTTAAACCCTACTTTTAAATTTAAAATAATTGATTTAAAAAATTGTCTGCCTTTTTATATTTATTTCCTTTACGTTAAAATGCTTCTAATTATTAAGCTCTCTTTCTAAAAAACATTTGTAATATAAATTAAGTTAAATTCAAAAATAAAATTGCTCTCTTTCTAAAATTGACTTATGGTCCTATTCTATATTATTTTATACTTTGGGAAGTTGGAGATCTTACAAGTATGCCGGTGGCTGTGAACTAAATATTTTTACAAGAAAATGAATGGAGTAAGTTCAGCACACTTTAAATCAGAAACTGTATCAATTTGGCACCTGATTTGTACTTGAAAGACTCAAAAACAAATAATAAACTGATATGAAAACCTATATATATATCAACAAAACTTACATTTTTGAATTCATAATATTTCCTCGAGACCAGAGCTGTAAGTGTGTATAATGGTTAAAGATTGAAATTGTGAAACAAGTGCATCTATGCTAAAGATTTCTTGAAAAACATTGGATCAGTTGCAAAAGTTTCCTGTTTTTTAAGCTCTAATTTATAAGAAAAATACATTGCATAATTACAACTTAATAGCTATAAGTTAACAATCTTAATGTCTTACTAACCATACAACATCTATATAATAAAAATGAATTACTGTTCCTTTGTAATCGCATCACTTGAGAACGGATGGACCAATTTGGCTATTTTTTGTTTTAAAATGTTCGTATTAGTCAGAACTAGGTTTTCGTATAAAGAAAAATTAGAAAAGTTTCCCGGAAAATGTTCAAATTCGGGAAAAACTGAACATCGTTTTTTTCTACGAACTCAAGACCATAACTCACGGAAACAGCTGTTCAAATGAAATGTAGTAACACATATTTATTTACATTCATTACCATAGCAACTTTTCTTAGCATTTAATAATCAGTTTATTATTCTTCAAAACCACTTGTTTATGTTAGATTGAACAACTTAAAGCAAACAAAAACAAAAATCAACTAAACATACTTACTATTTTAATTCAATTCAAACATTGGTTGTTACATAATACATATATAACAGCTGAATTCGATAAAAAACTGAACATAATTTTAGGGTAGGCCTACAATGAATCAAATCACGTTTATTTGCAACCAATTGGGCTAATTTAGAATCGGGGTTTTCAGATTTGGTAAAAGAAAACAAAAGGTTTACTGTATTATCTATAAAGGTTTACAAACTATAACTCTAAATTTGTGTAGTATATTCTTAAGAGGCATAAAATCCATTTTGCAATTCGATTACTTAAGTCAATATAATAAAATGGAATAACTTTACTGCCCTTTAAATTAAATCAAGCATTGCTGGGTCCACTAGTAATATTATAAAACAAATTATAGACCAATTAAAGATGGAACATGTAAAAAAGGAACAAAATTTACAAGGGTAATTTTTTAAGTAAAAACCGAATGCGTATTGTGTTTACGCAGGGTGTCAGTAAAACAATGATTCAAGGTCAGTCACTTTCGGCCAAATTATTGTTAGGTTACGCTGTATTATTTGCTTCCATGTTAATTACTAATCCCACCGACTATGAAGTATGTTCTGTCATTCGGTTTCTAAACACAAAAACCATCCGTCCCGATGAAATTTATCGACAAATTAGTTCAGAATATGGGAAAGGTTCAATGAAAATGTGCATAACTAGTGTTCAATGAAGGAAGCACAAATGTTCATGATTAGGATCGATCTGGATGGCCTACTGTCATCAGTGAAAGAGTTGACACAAAAAATTGATGAGAAGATTCACCAAACAGGCGCTTAACTATGGACGAGCTTCATCAAAATTTCCCTCAAGTTTCCAGATCTGTATTTTATGTATTGTTTCTGACAAACTTCGATACAAACAAATTTGTGTAAGATGAGTGCAAACATATTGGCAGAAGAACACGCAAAACAAAGCGTTTGGAAATTTAAAAAAATTTGGAGCAAAAAGAGAAGGATAGTGATGAGTTTTTGAGTAACTGTGATTGGTGATGAAACTTGTATTGTTTACTATACTCCAGAGACTAAACGACAATCCTGTGAGTGGCATCATTTAAATTCTCTGACAAAACCGAAATATATCAATCATCAACATGGAAAACATAGCCACAGTTTTCTGAAGCTGTGAAGGTGTACTTTAATAGTCTTTCTGCCAAGAGAAATGACAATAAATGCTGAGAGATATTGTATAACCTCTATAGAGATTAGGTGCGCCATTCCAAACTGCCAGCAAAGACTACTCTCAAGATGCATTATTCTGCTTCACGATAATGTTCGGCCTCAACGTTGCGGCAATGACGACACAAGTGGGCAATATCAATGGGAATTACTGATCATTCACTCTACAGTCCTCATTTAGGAATTTTTTGATGAAAAGTGATTAGAGAATGATGACAAGTTGAAAGCAACTGCTCTTGAATGGTTAAATGGACAGGAGTCGGAGTTCTTTGATTACAGTATCCACAAGCTAGTGCCATGACTTAACAAGTGGTTAGATACCAATGGTTATAATGTAGAAAAATAAAATAGTGTTCATACTTTCATTTCCCATAAAAGTTATGTTTATAAATAAAATAGAGTCACAGTTATCCGAGGTAATATGGACCGAGGGTACCTCGGACAAGCGAAAACTCGAATATCACGGACTCTGTCAAAAATTGAGAGGGAAACGTACGGTAAACGGGTGAAATCAATGAAAACGTGGTCAATGATGTGAAAAAAGGCGTCTACGGTATTATCAAATGAAAAACTAAAGTCCAAAAATGAAATACAAAATACAGTACATGTTCCAGTAAAAAAATATTTTTTTAAGAAGTCCATAAGTGCTTTTTGTTTAACGGAACTCGTTCGCTTGAAAACTAAGCAAACGTTGTAGAGTGTGACTCGCACAACGTTTTAAGCGTGAGTGTTTACTTGATACTGAATCAAACTACTGTATTCACAAAAACTAAAGGAGAAGTGTGAGGGGGGGGTAAGCCGGATAAAGTAGAAGTTATACACAATAGAAGGTCGGATAGATGCACGAAAAACAGGTGCAAGATAAGGAATGATGACTTCACCATCGCGTAAATAATAATCACAAACGTTTGTCTACTCTTAGAACGACTACCTGATTAATATTATTGGTTATTCAAGTTATTTAATTGATTGTTTATACAGTTCACTACTTATAAATAAATTAATTATGTTATTTATTTAGAAAATCTATTATTCTCTTGAATAAACAGTACTTGTACCGGTCAAAATACCTTAAAACGTAGAAAATCCTAATCCTATTGATGATTAGCAAAGCATAGGAATTACTGTATTTTACAATGTCTACTGTATTTAATAATGATTAAAAACAGAACTGTGCGTTTCATTTACCGGAACCATTTTTGACGAAACAATATAAGTACAGTATAGTAAATTTGCAGAATTCACTTTGCGCGGTTACTTTAACACATGCGTCTACCCCAAACCGAGCTTTTTTTATTTTTGTTTACTACCTCGGTTAACCTGGAACTCGATTAGTCGGGGCTCGGATAACAGAGGCCTTACTGTACATTTTTCTTGTTCTATTACAAAATAGTTCTATCTTAAAAACAACTCTTTTAAGATTACTTTTAATATTACATATTTTTACAAGTAATTTGAAAAAAAGAATATACGCTACAAAAGTGAAATAAATATAAAATTTCAAGAAAGAGCCAATAATCACAACATTTAAACTCATTTAAATAGTATAATCTGTATAGAAAACAAAATTATGAACTCTGTGAATAAAATCAAAATGAGAAACACCTGTAACAATGTCTTTACTGCACCACTTGACACTGCCATATCTTGGTTCAAAAATCAATTCGGAAACCTAAGCCACTTTTCCTGTTGAAATGATTAAAGAGATTTAGGTGCAAAAATGCACACAAATTAAAAATTGGTCCAATAGAATACTAGTGACTTTTCCAATCCTTATATATAATTCTGTAAGCGAAATTTTAGATTCAAAATTGTGGGAATTTGGTAAATCGGAGGATGATGGGAGAGGTATCAAATTAAAGGTATCGATTCAAGGAACGAGGGAAAAATATAAGTTTTTTCTAAAATTAAAAACTAAGGGGTTTTTGGGGTCCCCAAAAAACGAAAAATCCCCATAAGAAATACATGAGAATTTAAAAACATCTGCTTTGTTTACATTGAAACATTTGGTATTAAATAAATAAATTAAAAACATAAAACAGCTGTTCTGTAATTTACATTAAAACATTTGATCCATACTAATATTATAAAGAAGTAAAGTTTGTTTTTTTGTTTGTTTGTTTGTATGTAGGGGGTAATCTCTGGCACTACAGAACCGATTGAAAAAATAGTTTTACTAATAAAAAGCTACACTATTCCTGAGTAACATAGGCTATAATTAATTTCGATAAAAACCCTTTTTTATTTCAATATTTGTAAATTAGTCGGAAAAAATTCTTAGGTTAGGCCTAGAATGATAAACCAACACATGTATTTACATTTAATACCATAGCAACCAATTGAATAAAATAACAGATACCGTTATATAGCTGGTTGCTCCAATATTTCCATTAACAGCTGATTTCAAAATTTGAAGCAATTATTTTTTTATTTCTAGCTTTTAGGTTAGGGTTTTAAAGAGTAGACCTGAGCCTTTCTGGTTCTTTTAACCATTATTTTAACTGATGTTATAAAATATAAGAAACAATTTGATTTGAACATTTAACATTATTTACTAACTTGGTTTTGAGGTTATTATTAATCCTACACCTTTATTATAAATAAAACATAGCATATGTTTTTGGAAGGCTCCATTGGGGGTTGGCGTGCGTAGCACGCAGGGGTCTCCCCTAGTAAACTATAAATTTGAAACAATGACTACAATATTTTTTTTCAGTTATCTTTTATTGTTTAAAATTTTATTATTATACTTCAATAATATAAATATTCATCTGTGATCAAGTTTTACAAGTAATATAACCTTGACTTACTTACCTCTGTTTACATAGCACCAAATCGTTTCTGTTTTAAAGAAGGAGGTAACTTCTCAGAGAGTGTAATAGGATTCACTTCCACAGCTACCATTTCATTGCTGCTTAGATTACCAAAGTACACCAAGTGCTGAAACAGAAGGATGTATATTATAATAGAGATGGCTTGTAACCGATTCTATATTCATTAATTTTTACTTATCAAAATCAAAAGAAAACATTACAAATCTTTTCATTTGTGTAACTCATAGGTCCTCTACCGGGATGCCATGAGCCAGGGGTGCCGCAAGATTTTGAGATCGGAATCTCTTTTTTATAATTTTATTTGTTTTGTTTATTTTTTACCTCTTTTTCATTTGAAAAATTTTCAACCAAAAATGATTTTAATTTGGTCAAATTGAATAAACTACATTTATTTTCTGAAATTTAATTTTGGTAACATCCTCGCACGTCTTTATGAGCTTAAAGAAGAAATTTCGCTCTTTTTCAAGAGAGAAAATCATGAAGATCTTTCTTGAAAGACAATGACTGGAGGACGAGACTAACCTACCTGGCTGACATTTTTCAACACCTCAACACAGTCAATTCCGGTCTATAAGGTCCTTCTAACAAACTTTCTGCCTTTGGAGAGAACATTAGTACGTGGCTGAAGAATTTGGAAAAATGGAACACTGATATGTTTCCACTATTTTCTGATGAAGAAAACTCAAACCCTTATATTTTGCAAGACATTAAAAATCACTTGATGAATTTGAAACTGGCTCTTGACATATACTTTCCAGACCTTTCCATCACGACATTTCAAACTGAATTTATTGATTTGAGAAACGACAAAACTCTTAATTAACATTCTTCTTCAATTCTCAACTTCGTGGATGTATGAACATGGATTTTCTACACTTACAACAATGAAAACAAAAAATGGCAATGGATGTTGGAAAGCAGGTTGGCATACGACATGAGGGTTTGTCTTTCTCAACTGCCTCCTAAAATCCCAGACCTTTGCAAAAAACACCAAGGACAAAGTTCTCATTAATATAAATTACCATTAAAGACAAAAATTATTATTGTACCTGACCTACAAGTAGTGGTCGTTTTACATGGAAGAAGGGTTCCGGCAAAGGGCCGCGTATAACGAAACCACGTATAACAGGAACAATTTATTGACTGACGCGATAGCCAAAAGTAGAACGTCATACGGCTTAGTATTGATATTGATCAAGTAGGCTTACATTCAAATGGATTTTAGTAATTAAAACAAACGGTTTTGTTTTTCAAATTAATTTTAGTAACTAAATTCTCAACAAAATCAAATGACTAAATTGTTGACTAAATTCTGTACAAACATTACAGTAAATGAAAAATGTGTACATATAGTATAGGTGCTTTACACTTCACACATATAACTAATAAATAAGTTAACTTATAATAACTTATAAAATTATCAACTGTAGCCTTCACTCCAAACAACTCAGCTCAAATACAAAACCTTTCAAGAACTTTTTTTTACCGCGTAAAAGCGAAATCGCTTAAAGCGGGACAGCGTATAATGAGGTCTGCCTGTATGAATAAACCTGTTTTATTCTTTAGAGAATAGTTCTTATTCCGCACTTATTATACTATAAAATCTTGTGTTTCTATGGAGGGGTGCCGCAGGGAAGGACTCCATGAAAAAGGTATGCTGTGACACAAAAAATGTTTCAGAGCACTGGCCTAACATCAAAGACAAATACATCAAATATAAAAGTGGCAGAATTGTAATTAATTTCCAAAGTTAAGGTTTACGAGATATTTTTATTTACAGAGCTGTAAATACAGTCATAACTATGCAAATTACACATTCATAACTTATTTTACAATCTGAAAAGCAAAGTTTGTATATTACCTTGTATTTTTTGACAACATGGAAAGCATACTGTGGAGTACGACTGAGAGGGTATTGATTACTATTCTCGGAACTATCTACGTGCGAATGAGAAGTTTCTAGACGAGGTATTTTAGCTTCTGTATTTGGTAACTCCTGAAAAAGATAAATATATAATGGTTTATACTAGGTTAGGTAATGTTTGTTTGAAAATGAAAATATGTTTTATTTACTAACCTATCGAGGAGTATGGATGTTTTTTTTTGATGCTAGTTACAGGCGTACAGATTTGAACCCTAACAAGCACTCAGAAGAGTAAGAAACAAAATTTTTGAATTAAAAAAACTTATTTATACATTAAAATAATAAAAAAAGTGTCAAAACACATTAAAGTGAAAACCTATACATCAATTTTATTATTTGTTTCAATAGAAATAGGCCTACATAAAATGTATTACATTTGTTACGGCCTTTTCAATATTTATAACACATAATTAATTATTTAACAGCCATTATGATGATAGGCTGTCCTAATTGAAGTTCCTTGTGTGGTATGTGCTCAGACAAAACATTTCCTTTGTTTTCTTTTCTGCAAATTTTCCCTGTTGGGAAGGGGTTTATGATATGGTAGCCTGATAGGCGACCGACAGTGTTAGCTTCACCCACTAAGGTTCACAATGTTTTGGACGTCCGTACTCATTAAGGAATAAACATCCTGGTATGTCCTTACTCTACAGGGAATACAAAAACAAAACAAGCCTACTCTTCAACAGGTTAGTACTTATATAAATTATAATAGTATAACAGCTTTGGGTTGAGACAGATAAAGCTGTGTACTTGAATAATTGCGAATATTTTATTATTAATATAATCATAATATACTTTACTAAAAAATAGTGATGAGCATCAATAGTCAATATTTTTTAAATAAATTGTAAATCCCCAATGTTTACATCAAATTTTATATTAATGTATATTTTTGTTTGAATTTGTTTAGTTTTTATACGAGGTGCATTCGTAAGTAAGTACCGTTCCATTCTAGCACCACCTTAGTTGAAATTACAATAGGTAATCTAGAGCACCGGATATGCTTAAATGACTGTTTTTGTGGTTTAACTCACCGCCAGCAATCCTTTTTGAAGTAATCCTTCTGTTTACATATGTATCACGACACGTGTTTCGGACATATTATTCGTCCATCGTCTGGTGATAAAAATAATTAAAAACACATTCAAACACATTCAACACAAATAATACAGTCCCGTGTATGCGCGCACAATTAATACACATATAACATTTTCCCCCTGTCTCTTGGCTGACATTAAGCAGTGCACTGTGTGTCAGCTGTTATCTAAACCTGCTTAGCTTGCTTATTAGCTCGAAGGTGGGGGTAGCATCAAACAGTTTTTTATCGTTTAAAAGTTCATCCGGGTGCTCTAGTTCATTTTTATAAATGTGGTATTCTTCTACGCGGTTCATATAATTGCCTTTTATGCACTTTTGTATTATTTCCATATTGTTGTCTATGTTTTTATAGGAATGGTCACAATTTACCAGATGTTCTGCAAATTTTGATTTTTCAGGGTGTTTTAATGCCTGAATATGTTCTTTGTATCGTTCTATAAAAGGCCGTCCTGTCTGTCCCACGTAGAATTTATCACATGAACTGCAATTTAATCTATATATACCAGTGCCCGCGAATTTGTCCTGTTTTGCAGAACATCTGGTAAATTGTGACCATTACCAATTACTTATTAACATATTATTTTCCAGGTACGATCAAGTCTTGCTTATTCGAAATGTGTAGTGTATTTACAGTTGGAATTCATAAAAAAATATGGCCTAATAGAAATATATACTTTATCGCATTTTAGACGCTATGACGTAACAAATGTCATATTTAAATTTAATGCGATAAATAGCGATGGTGGTGTGATGAAACGTAACAGTCTAAAAATGTAATTAAAATAAAAGCGAACAATTATGTGTATTGGAAATAGGATCTTTGAAAGTTATAGTAGAAGATTTTAATTCTTTAATCCTAAAGTAGTAACTGCAGCAGATTTACACAGTTCTTAATTACTTACTTTGTCTTTATTTATAACACAAATTGTTGAATCATCATTCAGTAAGATAACATCTTTGTTTGCAGGATCAAAAATAATGTTAGTGACGGGAAAGCTGCGAGCTAGCCACTGTTTTGGATGGTTTTCATTCAACTGCCGGCAAAACTTTGTATATTTCTTTTTACTCAAATCGTACTCGACAATCTGTAAAAAAACAAAACAAAATAAATTAATAAGAAATGTAGGAAAGAGAACTACAGTAGAACCCCTCTTAACCGGTCAGGTCGGGACCGAGACCCTGGCCGGTTACGAGTTTGGCCGGTTGATCCGAGGTTCCCGTAAAAAATAGATTTTAGTTCAGAAATAACCTACAGTATATATTTCATAAATAATAAAGGAAATAAAACGTTATTGCAACTGATTTTATTGTATGTACTGTACATACACACACAAACAAACACTAACAAATTACATGTAAACATTTTAACTTCCCTCGCCTCCTTTTCTCCCCTCCTGTTTTCAAGCACTTTTGCTCTCACGAAATTCAGTAAAGGTTCCGAGAAATAAACAGATGAAGAAAGAGAAACAAAGGATGCCGCTTGGTTAATTGATTCCAAGAAAAAATAATACAGTTGCCGTGGGAAGCAAGATTTGATCCCACCCTCTTGCTTCCGCGGAAAGAATCAATCGACAAGGCGGCTTCCTTTGTTACGCTCCTCCTCCCCCCTTTTCCCTGCCACAACATTAACACATACAGTAGCAGAAATAACATTGCGTCATCCCGAAATGTCCGTCAAATAATCGATGTTTGAGACTTCGGCCAGGTAATATATTTGATTTTGTTGTTTCTTGAAATAGGCCGGTTAAGCCGAGGACCGATTGATCCGAGGCCGGTTAAGAGGGGTTCTACTGTATTACCATTTTATTGAAAAATCACCTAAATTGGTATTGGACAAGCTCCAAAGGAGGATTTCATAATGGTAGCTTAGATAAAATAAAACCTGAACACAAAATCTCACAATACATACGTTTACTAACCTCAAACGCGTTTCAACGACAATGTCGCCATCCTCAGTGATGCACGGGCTACAGTAACCAAACTATAACTGATCTAACAGTGTGACAACCCACCGTATAAATACCTAACCAGAAGGGGCGTACCCTACAGGGGGCGTGTCCTAAACCTATGCTAAGGCGGTAACCACCGCCTACCGTTAATCAAATATCTTAACAATAACAATATAACTTAAATAAGATTGCTAAACTAATATTAATATTTAACAAAACATAGCATTATTACATTAATAAAGAATTCTGTAAAGGACCTAATTCATTATTCACAATTATGTTACGGTATTTGTTAATATAAAAAGTTTCCCAAGCGCCCAATGTGTTGGGTTTAGTTACATTTTTTAACAGTGTTGAATTTTCTATTTTAAAATGATGATTTTCATCTAAACAATGCTTAGCCATAGCAGATTTATCAGGCCTATTATATTTTAAATGAGAAAAGTGTTCTTTACCTCGTATCTTCATGCTTCTTATGGTTTGACCTATATACTTTTTAGGACACATTTCGCAGTTAATACAGTAAATTCCGGATTTGTCGTGTTCTTGAATTTTGTCTTTAGGATTACCCAACATCTTACCAAGATTATTATCAGCCGTCAAAGCTACATTCAAATTTGCATATTTCGCTAGCGATTTTCTAACAACATTACACAATGGTGGGGCAAACGTTGTTTTAACCCATCGTTGTTGGGGCTTGTTGCTCACAAGAGTGTACCTTGATTCCTTGATTTTTTTAAATTCATTTTTCTTACTATGTTGTCTATTAACTCTTTAGAATACCCATTAAAAATCGCAGCACCATACATATATTTCAGTTCTTTCTCGTAGTTATCCTTAGATAACGGCAAGTTAACCAATCTGTGAGCCATAGAATTAAAAGTGGCTCTTTTATGCGCTGGAGAATGGTGTGAGTCCTCTGTTATATATCTATCAGTATGCGTGGGCTTTCTATATACACTAAATGACAAAACATTGTTTTCCCTAAACACATTCACATCTAAAAACGGTAAGTTACAGTCTTTTTCAATTTCCTTAGAGAACTTTATCGTGGAGTAAAATCCATTGATAGCATCACAAAATTGATCAAGATTTTCGTTTTTATCAAATACTGCGAAAATATCATCCACATAACGAACCCATACTCGCGGAAAGTACTTCATTGAATTTTTAGCATTTATTTCAAATGAACTCATAAAAAAGTTAGTAATGAAACTGGACAAAGGGTTTCCCATCGCGGTACCTTCATTTTGAACATAAAACTTGTTATTAAACTGGAAGGTATTTTGACACATGCACAAATTTATAAGTAGTAAAAATTCACCAACCTCACAATCACTTAAATTGTTACAAACTAGCCACTCCTTAATCATTTCTATCGTCTCGGACACTGGAACACTTGGGTAAAGCGACACTACATCGAACGAAACCAAATATTCACTAGGCGTTAATGAAATATTTTGTACGCTTTTCACAAATTCATAAGTGTTCTTTACGGCAAATGAAGGAGGAGGAGTAAGCTCATTAGTTATTTAATAATGGTAGCAGATTAACAAAATTCATTTCTTGTTTGTAATACTGGAAGTTTAATTCTGTACGTAATACAGGACGTGGATCGACGGAAAAATCCAGTGTTACTATCCACATTCAAACTTTTGACAGTCTGAATTGTAGCACATTGAAACAAAGCTTTATCAAATGAGCTATTACTGGTTCTATTGAAATTTTAACCATGCCTATATGGGTCGTAATATCCAAAAACTGAGTTTAGTAATATCAAGAACCAAAACTACATTATGTAAATTTAAAAAATGGAAAATTTTAAAGATAAATATTTCAAAAGCCGTTAACTTAACAATTTAAAAAAATGTTAATACCAAATTTAAACTCAAAATGGTTGACAGAAGGAAAATGGGCATACCTGAGCCTATGTTTACTTATATGAACTATTTAGATTGTTTTCCAAGAGATAGGTGCAATTTTGAATCACTCTATACGTTTGATTGTGATTTTAACTATTATAATTTGAGCGATTTAATGGTGGTGTAAATTTGAATTTTTTGATTCTAAAATTGAACCGAAAAACTTTGTAAATATAAAAAAGAAAAAGAAAATGGTTTCTGTATGAAATTTTAAATTGCGTGTAAATATGAAGTTAGTTTTATATTTTTGGATGCACTCTATATAAATTGTAAATTTGTCAGCAATAAAAATAAATGTAATAAATAAAAGTCGAACACACTAATGTTCAATATAAACTAGTATTGCTCTGAAGAAATCATTTTCACAAGTAGACCTATAAATAATAGTGTATTTATTTGTAGGAAATAATTATATTATACAAATAAATACAATTTCTCACAAAACAATTTGTTTGATGTGGCTCAAGTGACTTGGGGATTATGACTTTATCATTGAAACATGTTTGACAATCTCTAAAACAAATTCTAACAATATGAACTCTTTATGATTCCAAACATGTTCAGTATTCTACAATGTATTAACCTTTGAAAACATTAAAATAACTTCCATTAAACAGTTTTTTTTGAAGTTATACTTCTTTGCGCCCGTTAGACACTTTGGGATGGGATGTT
>JAGFPH010000993.1:207979-225944 GCA_018207615.1 Philaenus spumarius
CATAGAATTTAGCTCAGCTACATATGAGATAAGGTTCCTGAACATGTTATTTACCTAATATGCTATTTATTTATATAAAATCAAATACTTAATTTTAATTTTGTTTGAAATTGTCCCATTTTGTGACTTTGACCCATATATATAATACTATATGTACTATTTATCGCTTCAAAATTGTTTTTATGTGCTTACTCCGTAGGCCTACTAGCCTAGTTGTTTTTAGACAATAAAACAAGATTTCTCTTTTATTTTTGCATGTGTTGAGTTTGTATTAATTGGGCTGATTAAAGCAAGTATTTTCCTAAAAATACCATGGTAACTGCGTACGTTTGATATGAGCTGAAACAGCATACAAAGTGAGTTAAGAGCATGTAATTTTTAAAATTTCCTGCCCTGGGGGTATGGAATACTCCCCAGACCCCCCCCCTCCCAGTAAAAGGGCCCCACTATATCTTATAGCCCAGAGCGCCACAAAGTCTAGAACCGCCACTGTATCTCTGTGTTTAGGTTTTTTTACACTTTATTATGATTCCTTTATTTACAATGTTATTTATATATAGGCCTAAATTAAATACAAAATCTTCCATTTTACTTTAGTTTGTGCAGGTATATTTTAGAAACGTTCACACATTGGCAGGTTTTGTAATAAAGCTTACATCTAAATATTAGAGCTTTTTGGTGTGCATAGTTTGGCAATCCTGCTGTGGTACAAACAGTACAAGTAGTGGTTTATTAAATATGTATCACAAAATAATCAGAACCTTAACTAAGGTAGTCTCAGTAGAGCTATGTCTCAAGTTCGTAAACATACTTAGATTGATATCACTATCCTACTTAAATGTCCTAAAAAAATAACATTATAGGTTAGAAAGCGTATTCTCTTATTTCGCCCTCAAAATATTATAGCCTAAGCTTAGTACTTAAAACCCACAACTGAGATTAAATAATATGAGTTGAAGTATACCAGATGTAAATTTACACTAGAAACAACCATAACAAACGCATTAGTGTACATAATAAATATGACATAACCTACCTTGACAGAGCTAATTTCTTTAAATTGCTTTCATAGGTCATGCAATGTATTGCTCTGGGTTCTAAATTATAAAATCTAACGTTATGCACTCGATGTGGTGCCATTTTAAAAGATATTACACAATTTAAAACTTTTAAACTAAATAAAATCACGTTTTATCAACAAGTTTTAAAACTTTAAAAACCACGTGCCTAATAAAAATTTAATAATAAACACGTCAACCACAGATTGAATCTTATATCAAAACTGTGAAAAGGAAAGCACGCATGGCAAACAGATATACTAAAAAGTAAAAAATGGAGACTTGGATTGATCTATGCACAATGCAGTCAATAAACACATGTTCAGTGTTTATACTTATTCTATTCTGACAGGTATACAAAGACATTTTAGACATGTGGTAAAGAACGTGTTATAGGTTAAAATATAGTTTTATTTATGCAATAGTATCGAAGAACAAAATCCCTTTAATTAAATGGAGGATTATATCGTGAAAGGTTATAAAGGTAATATCAATTAATATAAATAACAATATGTAGTTTGTAAATAGCCTACATGGTATCTTCAATATATAACCTTAAATTTTATAGTAATTATCTATGTTACTAATGTACTCAACATTTATTATACATAACTCTGATGTTGTAAAATTGGGAGTAATTTACTATTTGACCCTAGGCTGATATTTTTGAAGACAACTACGTTGTTTTACATTCTACTGTTAAATGTTGAATACAGGTAAACACTGTGACTAAATACTATAGGTTAGAACCTTTAGGCTATTTTTTAATTATTATTCTTGCATTTATGTTGCTATAGGTTAGCCTAGGGTCGAATAGTAAATATGCGCCTAAAATTGTAGTTGATCTTAGTAAATATTTAGTATGGGGTCTCTAAATACAATTAGTTTAGGTTCGTATTTACCTTAGGCCGAGCGCACATGGTGCGACTATTTTGAGACGAAGGTTGCAAAACTGTTGAGCTCACAACTGTTTTGTAACCTTGAAAAACTATAGCTGTGGAGATCCGCGCTATGAGGCGATCAGAAAAGTTTGCCATCAGTTTTGAATCAGTTGTACGCATTTGTTTTCTGCGGTCGCAGTTGGGTTACAGTTCTAAGTTGCCCCACCAAGCATAAGGTTTTTGACAGTTTATATTTTGTTTTTGTCAACATGAATGACCAAGAACTTAACTTAAAATTCGTCAGAGAAGTGGAGAAGCATATGAAGTAATTATAGAGTATAGGGCCTACTTTATAATTATAAACTTCCTGGTTATTCAAGGAAAGGAGTGACGGAGAAAGCATGGGAAGAGATGGTAACAGGTATGATAAAGTTAGGTAACCTGCTGTATTGATAATAATCAATGATGTCTCCTCGTCTGAATTTGACATAACAAAACCCAACTGTAATACTTGAATAGACACCAACTGATCCACAATCAGTCTTGTGCGGATAGAAGTTTCGTTCTGGTTGTAAACCGGTTTGCAAACTTTGTCCCTAAACAATCTTGCTATGTGCGCTCGGCCTTAGCCTTTAATTCATTATAGGCTACCATAATTTTCTTTGTTCATATGAAGATATGACTCGGCTCACAAACAGGCATATTTTTATTTTAAGTTTATTTATGTATAAGAAAGTAAAAAGATTGTTTTATGGTTTATATGTGGACAAAATTATAAATAAATAGCCTTGAAACCTATAGGCCTACTGTAGTTTTTAATTTAAAAATTAAATATGTAAGCTAGTAAGGAGCCCCCCATTGATAGACCTAAATATGTCTGTGCGAAATATATCTCTATATAATTCTGCATCCAGGATACATATACATTTTATTCTTTGGGACTAGAAAAATATGTAATCTTCAGATCTGATTTGACAAAAAAAAAAAAAAAAAAAAAATACGATTTGTAAAGTACCGGTAGTTAAACAAATGCAATTATCAAAATATTTGTAGACATTTTAACTGTTTATTTTCTACAATAAACATATATTGTATATACAATATAAATATATATAATATTTTATAATAAAAACATTTTTTTTTTAGTTATTCGTCTTAAACAGTCTTCAGAAAGTAGTGCACATCACTTTATCTACATAAAAGAACACGCTGTAAGAGAAAAATGCAAAGAAAAACCTGCAGATCTAACTCTGTTTTTACTTGGTCTTCCACCTTATTGCACGGAGGTAAGAAAATGGATTTATTTTAATAATTAAGAATAAGTTAGGCTATATTCATTAATAACTGTATTTATGAAGCTAAATAACTCGGTAATAATCTGTTTTAATATTTCGAAATTGAACTGGATATTCTGTATTTACAATACCTACTTCTTGCTACATACATACTCTGTATATATACTTTTAATTTTATGATGTGATTTAATGTTTTAGGAGTCCTTAAAAACTGCATTTTCTTGTTGCGGTAAAATAACTTCTGTATATCTCCAAGCTAAACCTACAGCAACAGTTCCTCCTAGAGATGAATCAATATTTTTTCCAACTCATTCACAGATTAAAGTAAGTTTGTTTATTTTAATAACTTAATAGTTATTAATAATTAGCATTAAAAACAATTTTGTAACTTATTGATGACAGTGTGTTACATTTCTTAATTATATTTTCTAAGTGTAAATAAAATGACTTATATTTGTATATACACAGGCTACTTTACAAATTTACAGTAGACATAGAATTGTATTAATGGCGCTCGAAAGGTCACTACCAGTGGCCACACCCGACTTCTAAGACAGCTCGTATTATTTCCCGTTATCTTATTCGTCTCAGGTCTCAGTTTCTATACAGATTCCTGCAGTGCTTTCCGCAGCCATTACTTTCTCAAGTATGAACGGTTGTCACAAGTTATGTTCTACCATGGGCGGATCCAGCCGGTTTTCAAGGAGGGGGCTGCCTCCTATCCTAACTTTTTTGAATACAGTGCTTGAAAACACCCATTTAGACTATTTCACGAACACCCATTTTGAATAAGAATTAAGGATTATATATGCTTTACCCAAAAATGAAATTTTCTATAACAAATTATTGTAGACAATAAATCATAGAATTGAACCGTATACTTGAAAATTTTAAATAGCCTTAATCTATAAACTTATTTTACTAAATTAGAACAACCAAACAAAACTCACAAACGTATAGTATACAGTTTCAACCAGAAGGGAAAAGGTAACACATAGGGCATTGAAAATGTACATATTTCACGGAAATTCCCGAACAGCCTCAGAACACTAAACCAGGTTTTCCTTATATTAAACGAAAATATAGATCTTGCCCTTCAAATCGATATAAAAATCATTATACAAATATATCAATTTTGTAATAGATACATCGATTGCAAATATGCTTTCTCAATCGTTAAAAACTGACCAATTGCAAGGGTTTACAGAAAACTTCATATCTAAGAAACTATAAGAGTGACGAATGATTGGGACATTGTAGAAAAAGTTCTCATCTTGACAAATCCAATAGTGTCCTTATTTTCTTCTCAAAATAAGTCTGTCTAACGGTTATGTGCCTTTAAAAAGTGACGAGTTTGAGCTGTTTGAGTCATTTGCTTAAGTTTTCTCGCTCGGCGTCCGTTGATAACAACCATCATTACAATGTAAATATACTTTTTACAAGAAATTTGTAAATACGAAAATTAAAGTTTAAAACAATTCTATTCCAATGGTTTTTGTTTTATTGAGATTGGGTAATATTTAGTGGGTGAAATATTCGATACAAATTGTGTTGTCTGAGACTACTCAATTGAGCAGTCTGCCACTTAGACGATTAAACAAAACTAATAAAAGTATAATAACCCAAAGGAGGGGGCTGCAGCCCCCACAGCCCCCCCCCCCCGGATCCGCCAATGTGTTCTACTGAGATTGGATAGTCAGCATTACTGGCCAAGTTAAAATCCCTCGAACGCAAGGATGGCCATTAGTAGTGGAAAAAAAATGATGTGCATTAAATTTATTTTTAGTAGTTTTATTTTGACTGGGCTGTGCTGAAAACTATCTTCCAACTCTTGAACTAATGGATTCCTGCTTTTCTCAGCTGGTCTATGTTGTATCACAACGTGGCAGTATTCGTTAAATTATAACCTTAACAGCACTTTAGTTTTCAGCTACGGCATTCTAGGCTAGTGTTTTCTAAGTTTCAAGTAATTTAGGGCCTAACAGAACAAAATTTAAATAGTTCTGCTTGTTGCTAATTTAATTAGTTGTTGCTTTTAAGAGTTTTTTGTTAACTGTTGTTATGGGTGTTTGAAAAAATTTAAGATCAGACGAATAATTGTTTGAAGTAGACGAAAGAGATGTGGAAAGCAGTTCGGAACGTAATAGTGATATAAATAGTACTGTGTTAAATTCCTACAGAAATTGTTACAATGGATAAATACAAAAGTTGTATCATTTTAGATGTTTAATTTTTCTTTCCTTTTCCCTGAAAATAAATTATAAGTATATATTTACAGCTAAACCAAAAATTACATATCTCCTTTTTTATGGCAATACACAAGTGTTTAAAAAGTACTTGATTTTGGTTTTTTTTTTTAATTACCTGATTAACACAGATATTGGTTCCTGTTAGTGTAGGATCAGTGTAGGACTTGTCTTCCGACTGGGCATGTCATGTCCACACAAAAAAAGACTTAATTAAGTGTACTTATTTGTTGTGTTTTTGTGAAAAAATTGTGTATATACTCAACAAAATTCGGAGTGAATGGATTACCAAAAACCTTTTAATGATCTCCTATGTAGATTTAAACCGGTTATCGTTAACAAAATGAATTGGAACTGAAGACTGAAAAGGTACCTTACCTAGTTAATTCATTGCAATACCAGTTACAGAGGCTAAGTAACTAAACTGAATAAAGAACTGCTTTTTTTATTTACACAGGGGTTCAAGGTGGGATACATTGTATTTGAAACACGTGTTGGACTCGAAAGTGCTCTTAATTTGGACTCAACATCTCCTTTATTCCTGTCTTCAGATGAGAAACCTTTAATTTCTGGATTTAGAAGTAAGTGTGTCAGCTTAATTAGTTACAATTGAATACTCTATTTCAAAGTCAAACAAATTTATATAGGCCTACAAATTGATCATTGCAAAGTAACACTTATTTAAGTGTTACAAATTTAATGTACAGTACAACCTGCCATATCTGGCCTAAAGTGTGGAGCTGGGTGATTCGGACAGTGAAAAATCTTGATATCCGTGTCATAAATCTTAGCCGAATCGGTACTAAGCAATAATGAAAGACCGATTGTTACTTCGTAATAGTTACTTCCTACATTTGAATTTTGTGTAAAATATTTGTTATTTATTTTTTTGTAAGTATACAAAGTAAAAACAACTCTATTAAATACTACTTCATATGTAAAATAAACCCCTTTACTATGTAACCTACCAACACTTTCACAAAAAAAAAAAAAAAAGAATGGTGTAACTTGAAAGTCACTTGTAGATGGAGCACATAAAAAAACAGTACCGGACTGAACCAAGGTCACAAACAGTGATTTCAGTTCCTGCCCGAATCTCTATATAGTTTTTAGGTTATTGTCAAGTAGGATACTAAATACTTCCACTTCCTCTCATAACCTCAATTTAAACTAGTTAAAGTGGACAAAGTGTGCTATTTTAAGTTATTTTGAGATGGATGTTGACTCCGAGTGTGAATCAGACGTATTGTTCAGGAATTATAATATGAAATTGCAAATTTAATATTACCTTTTCAAAACCATAAAATATAATGCATTTAAAGCTGATGCCTTAATGTTTATTAATACTAAAACACTGTGTTTTTTACTTTCTCACTATGCTGTACAGAGAAAGTATAGTGATCGCAAAAAAAATCGATGTTGAGATTTGTGTGGATATATCCGTTTTGGGACCCCCTGAGTCCAAAAAAGAGGTTTTTACAAAATGTCTGTCTGTATGTATGTATGTATACAAAGATAGAGCGAAAACTATTTGATCGATTTCAAACAAATTTGCACCGGACATGTCAAGTAGGGGCCTGTATAGATGCACGAAAAACGGTTTTGAAAATTTTTAAAAAACAACCTCTTTTTTGCAAAAAAAAACCCCAAAAAACAGTTATTATTTTTTTATAAAAAACCCGCTCTAACGATTTTGATAAAATTTCTCTTAATTGTAGCCTTTAAAACCCACTAACGGCCATACGACACCACGACACCATGTTTCACGGCGCAAACGCAACAATCTAGACAATAGCGAGAAATTTGCATATATTTGCATAAACGATAATTTAACCCACTTAAAATTATCCAATCGTAATAAAACTGGCACCATTGGAAAGGAAATGAATTAAACTTCAATTTTTGTATTTACAACTTTTTCGTAAAACGTATATTTACATACGTAATCATCGTTTTAAAATATGCATATCGGGCTACAGCTATTTCCGCGCGCGAATCTGCATACAATTGTACTGTTAATTCCCACTGTTTAAACGTATTTCTCCGCCTACACTAATATTCCTTTGGCAATTATAACGATACCATGGGATTCGTCATGATTTCATCTTTCTGTTGGTGTCTTCCAATCAGATGTCACAGTACAATTACTGTTTCAGTGAAGAGATACTGTAAACCCTTGCGATTGGACAGTCTCTCAACCAATAAACAGGCCATTTTGTCAACAGATATTGTAAAGGCTACGCCTTATCTTTTGACAGATTTCTCTACACCATTTTGTAGAGCAAAGTCTGTAGTTTCGAACTGTGTCAAGTAATCCAGATAAAACCGGTTTTGTGTTTGTCTAGACAGCAGTGGAAAGTGGCATTGTGGTGAGAACGCCTACGGCGTTTGTTCCCACGCCATTCAAATGCCCCGTTCTACATGCACGTGTCGACCGGGGACTTTTTATTCGATTGATGTCTTTTTGTTATTCAAATAAACGTAACTCAAACACTTTTGTGAACTAAGGAAAGACAAATATACCGTTCTTTTCTTTGATTTATCCTCTACACTTTCTTATAATAATATTTCATTTTTGGTCAAAGCATATATTAGTAAATGACGTTACAATCTAGGCCTAGGTTTGTTACCAGTTGTGTACTTGAAACATAAAAACTGTTTTTTTCAAAATAAAAAATTTGAAATTGATAAATGTTTTTATACAGTTCTATTTAGAACTAAATTACGAAACTTTTTTACGCTTACTGTTTACTATTTACTCCATGTTTACTATTTTTTATGTAGGTCTAAAGTTGAACTTTTTCCTTTCGTTACTGAACATTTTTTGTTTCTTGAGCTAATAACTTTTACAATTTCAAAATAACCTAATTTTTAGTGGCATATTTGAATTCTTTGAAGTTTCTTCTACAAAAAAGCTATTGAACACATTTGGATTGGGGTTCATTTACTATTTTTGGCGAATTTTTAAAAATATGCTTGCAAAACGCTAAAAACGGGCTGGCCAATTTTAGCTTTAACCGTGGCCGTATGTGGGTTAATGTACCCTACCATATGCAAAAAACCGCATCTTTCTAAAAATTCTCGTTTAGCTAATAATAATAATAATAACTGATTTTGGGGGGTTTTTTGGCGAAATGGAGAAAACTAATCGATCTATTTCAAACAAATTTGCACCAGACATGTCAAGTAGGCCTGTATAGATGCATGAAAAACGGTTATGAAAAATTTTGAAAAACAACCCCCTTTTTTCGTAAAAAAAACCCGAAAAAACATTTATGATTTTTTTATAAAAAAAAACCGCTCTAATGATTTTGATAAAATTTGGCTTATTTGTAGCCTTTAATGTACCCTACCATATGCAAAAAACTGCATCTTTCTAAAAATTCTCGTTTAGCTAAGAATAATAAATGATTTTTGGGTGTTTTTTGGCAAAATGGCGAAAACTATTCGATCGATTTCAAACAAATTTGCACCAGACATATCAAGTAAGCCTGTATAGATGCACGAAAAACGGTTTTGAAAAAATTTAAAAAACAACCCCCTTTTTTGCAAAAAAGCCCCCAAAAAAACAGTTATTATTTTTTTACAAAAACCCTGCTCTAACGATTTTGATAAAATTTGGCTTATTTGTAGCCTTTAATGTACCCTACCATATGCAAAAAACCGCAACTTTCTAAAAATTCTCGTTTAGCTAATAATAATAATAACTGACTTTTGGGGGTTTTTTGGCCATAAAGGGGGTTGTTTTTCAAAATTTTTCAAAACCTTTTTTCTTGCATCTATACAGGCCTAAGTGACGTGTGTGGTGCAAATTTGTTCGAAATCGATCTAATAGTTTTCTCTCTAGATAATAATAATAATATTTATTAGTTAATCTACTACTTTAAAAAATCCTCTCTCCTACCCCATCCTACAAGTCACAGTGAATCTGTTTAGTAATTTAAATGTGTTTGTGAGAAAGTATGTGCCAGTTCCTGGTACCGTTTATTTATTTTAGTTGTAGGAAAAACAGTGTATGCAATTTTGGCACAAATATAACGATTTTACCCTTGCTCTCTGCTGCTCCCTTGATCTTGGGGCAAAAATGACACACTTTTAGCCCTTAATACACAACACAAATAACTATTGGATGACCACTTCAGACTCCAAGCAGAAATTGTAATAAATACAAGTGCTAATCAAAAAATAATGAGACAAATGTTATTGCACAGAAACTATTGGTTTGATCAACCAAATTTATAATAAGTCCCCTTGCTTTTGCATGGACTATTCCCGTTGAGTTCGCCAATCATACAAAATACAAAATCCAAGCCCCGAATAGAAATGCTTGGTAAAATACTTATATTTTAGGTAATTTTGCTAAATATACATTGTCCAAAGTACCGGTACTCTTAAAAAATTATTAAATTAAATTATGTGCTGGTTTTTATTGTATGTGTAAATTATTCCTATTTATATATAAGTTAAACATTCTACAAAAAATCTAGGCTATGTTAAAGTTTGTCGTTCACAAAATTATCTGATTGAGACGGGCAAGTGGATTGATCTCCTTTAGTATATTTTTCTTAATTCTTGGTTTTTTAATGACATTTAATATATTTGTTCAGAGTGGTGCCAAGAGTATAACAATAGTATAATTGATCCCGCCGAGCTGCAGGCTGATGTTGATAGTTTTATGACCAAATTTGACCAAAAAGAAGAAGAAGAACTGGAGAAGATAAAGGAAGCTGGAGAACCAGACGATGAAGGCTGGGTCACTGTTACTAAAAAGTAAGTTGACAAATTAAGATTTTTATTGTACCATGAATAAAAATGAATTCATGTTTCATTCATCTGTAAGTCTTTCGATGTTTGTAACATTACGATTAAAAATGAAAAGATATTTAAAATACCCAAAACAAATTCCAAAGTCAAAAAATTAAAGTTAAAAAAATCATGTAAGATGAGAATTTATTTAATTATTATTCGTTTAGTTTCATTTATCTACATACAAAAAATAATTATAGCCTAAAAATTTCAAATGTCAACAAACCTCAAAAATATTCTAAGCGCCAGATGCAAAGTAATGACACATCCAGCTGGTCAGTCAAGGGGGCTGTCCACTGCCTTCTTTTTGATACTCTCATCATCATATTTTATATCATACTAGCTGGACCGATCCGGCTTTGCACGGATAGACAAATCAAAGTTAAATGTATATCAACAAAAAATATATTATATTAATAAATATATTACACTATGTATTTTTTATGGCAATTTTTAGTAACTTTGACCCCCACCCCCAAACCTCCCCTAAAATTTAGAATTTTTTGAAAACCTTTCTTATCAGCACCTACGGCCCTAGACGAAGCTATATACCAAATTTCGTTCCAATCCGTTCAGTGGTTTTGGAGAAATCGTGATTTAGTAACTTTGAACCCACCAAACCCCCCTTAAAATTTCGAATTTTTTGAAAACCTTTCTTAGTGAGCACCTATGGCTCTAGAGGAAGCTACATACCAAATTTCGTTCCAATCCGTTCAGTAGTTTTTGAGAAATCGTGATCAGTGAGTCAGTGGATTTGGCATAACTTCTCTGACGTCTTAGTCACAGATAATTTACCTCACAGACTATCCAGTTGGTCATTTGTGTTCAACAGAAAGACATTTTCTCGTCTGCTAACTACAGCCAAAATCGTTTGCAAAATACATCTGCACTTGGCGCCATCTTAATTCTTGTTACGCAATAGGAATTTGATGGCTTAATATTCAATTTTATGAATTTTCGTTTGATTACTGTGGAAGTACTTGGAAATAATGAAAAGTAATCATTAATTTTTAAGATTGCCTTACATATTCCCCTGTTTACTTCAGAACGCCTAAAACAATACTATGCCTGAATGGTTCAAAACAATCATACCAATAAATCAAATTTTTTTCTTCATTTTTTTTTGTACACAAACATTAGAAACAAATTATTGGGTTATAGTATCATTAAATAAATACTACATTACAAAACTAAAATGCAAATTACAGAAAATAACTCAAAATTTAAACATTGTATAAACTTGTAGGACTAAGAAAAGAAAACGAAATTATAAACTGTTCTGAAGTCTGTTTTGAAGCTACCTTCATAAACAGCTTTATGGTACGAGCAGAGAATAGGTCTATATTTTATGGTTTTTTAGAAGTATATTTTTGGTAGTTTGAAATGAAACTAATTGACTATTGTTTCAAAATTCGAATTTGAATGATAAATATGTGGCTAATTTTATTTTTATTCCTTCAGGGGTAGAAATCCAGGATTTGCAAGAAAAGAGAGCATAGAGAAGAGAATAATGGGCAAAGAGAGGAAACGCGCATCTAAAAAACAATTGCTCAATTTCTACAGGTTCCAAATCAAGGAATCAAAAATGAATAGTAAGTTAAATATTCAAATTGGACAAACTTACAATTTCAACTGATTTTTTTTACTTTCTCCACCCTATACGTAGTATATGGAGAAAGTATTGTTTTCGTAAAAATGTTCGAATTTGAATTTTCAGTTGAATTATCTGTTTTGGTGCTCCCAGAACCCTAAAAAATGGTTTAGTGCAATTATCTGTGTTGGTGCTCCCTGAACCCAAAAATATTTTTAGTGGAATTTTTTGTTTTGGTGCTCCCTGAACCCAAAAAAGTGTTTTTAGAGTGGTGTCTGTCTGTCAGTGTGTCAGTATGTATACACGACCAGAGAGGACACTATTGGTCCGATTTTCATGAAATTTGGTATGTAGGTACTAAACCCTAATATCTCCAGGCGTTTTTTTCATTTTTTGGAATTTTTAATTTTTAAGGGTAATTTACCCCTAAAAACCAATAAAAAACGACAAAAATGCAAATTTCTCAAAAACGGCTCTAACGATTTTGATCAAATTTTCAGTATTTATAGTGCTTAAGATGCCAAACAAAATGACACCACACGCTTTTATCAAAACTTCGGCGTTTTATAACTATGGGGAAATGTTTAAAAATAAACAAGTTTATGTTGTCAATCTATCATCGCGGCGGTGGCCGCACGGGGTAGCACCATGGTAGCGATCACGACCAGTAATTCAAAGGTCGCGCGATCGAATCCCGCCTAGGACAATAATTTTTTTATACGATTGACGTAGGTAGAATATTATTTTTTTGTTTTGTTCTAAAAAGTAATAAATAAAATGATTGAAAACAATATTATTTTGACTACAGTAAGTTGCGAGAAAGTTTGTGTCAGTTAACTGATACCGTTTATTTACAATAGAAAGCAGTGTAACATCCTTAATTTCTTTTATCGTTACAGGATGTTAACACACCTAGTTAATGACATTGCAGTCTGGCCATTATTTATAATTTTCCAAAAATCACTGTAGCTGTATATTTTATTTAAAGTTATTAAACCTTATATTTTATAAATATTTGAAAAGCACTGAATTTTAACTATGAATATAGTTATAATATTTGACTTACTTTTTCCTTTTCAGAGATCTATAAATAATGTCTACATAGTGAAAAGGTTTTACACATAATGATCTAATTGATCTCTTTTCTATCCCAAATCGTCATGAAACTCATCAATTAGGTTATCGGTGTCACTTTTTCACTATAATTACCTCTATAACAACAGACATGTACACAAAAAACAAAAGTGTATTAAAACACAAACAGAGGTTAGAGTTGGAGGAAGTTTTAATCACTATTTCAATAAATCGATTTTTTATTAAAAAAATCTGTGCTAAATTAAAAATGTTATGGAATACAAAATAAAACAGTATAGTAGTTTGTTTTGTAAAGTTTAAAGCTGATGTACAGACCAACATAGCAGATTTGTTACTACACAGTAATTTTCAACAATCCTGCATTTTTGTACAGTTTTGCTGTCTGCCTCAAGCAATGCCTCCACTGCATTTCTAATACAAAAACACAGCCTCTTTTACTTTCTACCTTCCTTAGTTGAGCCTAAACCTACGTGTACATTTATATTTCAACAAATAATAAAATGTGAATGTCTGTTACAGATTTGATAAGCTTGAGAGAAAAATTCGAAGAAGATAAGAAAAAGATAGCTGTTTTAAAACAAACAAGAAAGTTCAAACCATTTTAATCTTTACCTTTTTATGTGTAAGTAATAAAATTTTAAACTGTTGCAACAAATGATTTAATTGTCACCTTTGTCCTAGAGAATATTAAAAAACAAAGGATATATATTTCGAATTACATGTTAAAAATGTTAAAATAGATGGATTGTCCAATTATTTGCTTGGACTATTTGTTTATTACAAATCGCGTTGAGATAGGCCTCCATTGGGTACATGAGAGAGAGTGCCACACTATGTGAGAGTGAGAAAGAGGATCCGCTTTACCACACTACCACTGGTGACAGCCCTACTGCTTGTCAATTGACACTGCTTGAGCTGCACGTTTTATGTTAAAATTAATGTCTTTCTAGAATCAATGGAATTGAATGTCATATTTTATTTTATTTAATGTGAAATCAAAAAAATAGTGGTTGATAATAATGTATTTATTAATATAATTTTAAAACTAAAATTTAGTACACAGATTGGTTTTCTAAGTCGTTTGGATGAGTTCGTTAGCCAAAAAAATTGACCGGTAGTAGACCAAATTTTTGACCGGAAGTAATAATTTTTTGAGATTTTTCGTACTAGAATTAAATTTTTTTGAAGTTTTCTTTTAAAAAATAAACATACGAAATAATTCTGCACATTTGTTTTTTTTTTTACGCGACCTTATAGCCCATCTGGTTCCCCCAAAAACAATCAAAACGTAAAAGTGCCAGAATTAAATCCACGGCTTTTAGCATGGTGGCCGATGGCAATATATTTGGTACATGCTGGCAGCACCTTCGTGAGTAGATCAATTTCCGAAATAGTTGTTTGAAACTCCAAAACATATATAAATTTAATTTTGGAAATTCGCTCAACTCACGTCAGCGGTTCAGCTGCGAGGTCGAATTATTTACACTGATAAAGGAAACGAAATTAGGATATACGTGAAGCAACGGAGGTCTATTTTGGAGGGGGGGTTGTTGTACCACTCCTATCAAAACACATTCAGTGAGAATACTGTACTTTCTGGAGAGTTCTCTTGTCAACAAAAAGGATATAGAAATTACAATTCTTGAATAAATGGTCTAAAATGTTTTTATTTAAAAACATAAGTTGCTTAAATATACGTAAATAATTTTCATTGGTTAAAACTACAGTGAACCATAAATATTTTGTTCTTGTGACTTTCTAATTAATTGATAAAAGTTTAAATACTCTACAAACTGAACCAATAATTTAATATTTCAAAATCATTAACAATACTCATTTCTCATAAAATTTCAACAACTATATCCTAAATATAATTATATTAATAATCAATACAAATCCAACATTAAACATTAGTATAATTTTAAACTAATCTTTTCTATACTGCATAACATAAGTATTATATAATCTATAAGATTAACACTAACATAACCTTAAATTTTCTTTTTATAAACAAATTTTGTAAGTTATTAATTGTTCACAAATAATATATACATAAATATTCTACTTGTTTGTTGTGAAATTTGTACAAATATTTTTACTATTTAATTTGCTAAATATTACATTATAGAGAACATGTGTTGTGGTTGGCAGTTAGTATTTGATTGTAGCTGAAATAGGAAAACTTCGTCTCATTCCGAGACATTTCTCTCTGTCAATAAATAAAGAGTTAACCTTAACATGAAGATCACTTTCAAGATTTGACCTCGTCCTCAGAAGTTGTTGATGTTGAGCTTCAGCTTCTTGGAGCTTTCGATGTAGATAGTCAATGCTCACTTGAATATCTTTTACTTCTTGTACCAATCTGTGAAAAAAATAAATAGTTAAATTTCAAAAGTTCATAATATATCCTTACATTGTATCTAGTATAATTATGACATCTACTAGTGCTACTGTATTTGCTAAATGTTATCGTATAATCAATTTATTAAGAATGCATTTTAATATTGCTTTTAGTTTTGAGTTGTGCTTGGTTATCAGAGTTATCACCAAGCAATTTGATATTTTAATTAAATTGTAGTCACTATCAATGCATTTTGATAGGACAGCATTTTATTGATCTTTTAAAGGTAATAAATTGATTACCGTTATTTGAAAATTTTAAAGGAAATAATGTTGTGTGTTTGAAATTATAAAATTAGAAATAGAAAATATAATATGAAATTTACTGTGTGATAATTAGGCCAGTCGGTAGAGGTAAATTTAGACCAAAAGTTCCAGTAATTTGCAATACGGCAGAATTTTTTTTATAAGTACATTAAAGTATGTAGATTAACATTAAAAAAAGTTTACCAGTCTATCGATTTCCCAAAGTTGAAAAAAATATCGATTATCATTATTTTTTTCGATTATCCTTAATATTTCGAGCTGGGATGAAGATAGAGGAAAATAAAAAATACCACCGTGTAGGGGAGGTATTTTTCAACAAAAAAGGTCATATGTATTGATTTCGTCCGAGCAAAGGTTTGTCTGGAAAAAATTTGATAATGCAGGTATGTATTTTGCAGCAGGGGAAATCACTAAAAGGGGACATCTTATTCATATATGAAGCGTTGGTTCATTCTAAATTGGCCGAATTTTAATATATCGAATTGAAACTTGACATAGGAGTTAAAATATATATTTTAAACATTTATTCTGAGTCTCAGCTTGTTATCTTGAAAATTACCCGATCTAGAGCCACTTGACTTATCAATGGGTTTCTCGATTTTAAGAGTACCGCCGGACCCACCATTCATTTTAAACAGCTCCAGTTTAGAAAATTTTCAAAATATCAACCTGAAAGTTTTTTTACAAGTTAAATATATAGATTCAAACAAGATCAAGGAGTATAAACCTTTTTTATTATTTACTTTTCAAAGCACAAGTAACTTAAAAAAGTATAATTTTAGACCTTTTTAGATTTTTTATCAAAACGCTTGAGTTAATCGGCTGCAGATTAGTCAATTTTTAAAATATAGTTTTTAAAATAAGTACAGCAAAAAACAATTGTGTTTTTAACTTCTGTACCAATTTTTAAATCGATATGTTCAAAAATGTTGAAAATGGAGTCGTTGAATCCAAAGGTGTTATAGTTAAAACGAGTAGGTAAAACAGACGACCATTTTCAAGCGCCTCGTTTAAAAAAAAAACATGAAAATAATCGTTCATACTTACTAAGAATATTTATACTGGTGTACTCAACTTGTAAAACAAATTTGATGTTGATATTCCAAAAATTGGCGAAACTGGAATAGATTGAAATTAGTTTGTGAGTCCGATACTCCTAAAATCGAAATCGACTCCTAGATCGGGTCATTTTCAAGATAACAAGCTGAGACTCAGCATAAATGTTTAAGATATATATTTTAACTCCTGTGTCAAGTTTCAATTCGATATATTAAAATTTGGCCAATTTAGAATGAGCCAACGCTTCATATACGAATAATATGTCCCCTTTTAGTGATTTCCCCTGCTACAAAATACATACCTGCATTATCGAATTTTTTCCAGACAAACCATTGCTTGGACGAAATAAATACATATGACCTTTTTTGTTGAAAAATACCTCCCCTACACGGTGGTATTTTTTATTTTCCTCTATCTTCATCCCAGCTCGAAATATTAAGAATAATCGAAAAAATAATGATAATCGATTTTATTTTCGACTTTGGGAAATCAATAGACTGGTAAACTTTTTTTTATGTTAATCTACATACTTTAATGTAATTATAAAAAAAAAATCAGCCGTATTGCAAATTACTGGTAGTTGTAACC
The DNA here is from genome assembly GCA_018207615.1 of Philaenus spumarius. NCBI lineage: Eukaryota > Metazoa > Arthropoda > Insecta > Hemiptera > Aphrophoridae > Philaenus > Philaenus spumarius. The sequence continues at coordinate 225,266 of JAGFPH010000993.1, forward strand.
TATACCGACTGGGCTAAATACTGAATATTCAATTCTGTCATTGTCTACGCAAGTATTATAAAGAGGTAAAATTTGTTTGTTTGCTTGCATGTAGGGGGTATTCTCTGGAACTACTAACATAGCAACCACTTGAATAAAATAACAGATAAAACAGCTGTTTGCTCCAATATTTCCATTAACAGCTGATCTCAAACTTCGAAGCAATTATTTGTATTTCTAACTTTTAGGTTAGGTTTTTATTAAAGTGTAGACCTGAGTTTTGCTCGTTCTTTCAACTTTTATTATAACTGCTGTTATAAAATATACAAAATAATTTGATTTGAACATTTTAAATTATTTACCATCTTAGCTTTGGGGTTATTATTAATCCTACACCTTTATTATAAAGAAAAGATAACATGATTATGTGTATAGAAGGTTCCAACTGGGTTGGTGTGCGGAGTACGCAGGGGTTTCCCCTACTTACTTATAATTTTTTTTCAAATACAGTAGAGTCTCGTTTATCCGTCCTTCGCTCATCCGACATTTCGTGTTATTCGACGTCTTCAAATAAAAATAAAAAATAAATAGAAAAGGCAACAAATAAAAAAATGTACGAGAAAATGAGCTGCAAGTGTCTATTTTGTGTTATACCACATTCAATAGTTTAAGCTTTAACCGACAGACTGTACAATACTAT
>JAGFPH010000993.1:226044-257654 GCA_018207615.1 Philaenus spumarius
ATTGTCTCACGTGTCATTAAACTGTCCTCATTTGACAAATTTTAGTGTTTTGTCATCGGTCTACTAACTGTGTCATTCTGTTTTGTGACACCATTACCATTGTTTTAGTTACCATTGTGAATTTAGTTATAATTTTTTATCGTTTATCTATATTGTTATCGCTTTAATACTGAACACTAGGCCTACTCTTACAACTGTTATCGTTTTAATACTGTATATTGAACACTATTGTTATCATTTTAATATTGAACACTACTGCAAGTTGTGTATTATTACGCCATTGTGGCAACGAAAAGAAAAAAGTCATTGCATCAATGCATTTATGCCGTTATCCGACATTTTTGCTTATCCGACATTTCGGCGGCCCGTTTATGTCGGATAAGCGAGACTTTAATCTATGTATAAATTATTTTTCATATTTTTTAGTTTGAGAAAAAATATATATATATTTCTTTTAATTCAAATTTTGTACAATAAGGATAATTATTAACAATTAAAAAAAAAAAAAAAACTATTAGAAAGTGTGGTACTAGTAATATGATCTATGAAATGCAAACTTTATGTGATATCTTCACTGTGCTTTTAATAATAAGTTACTAAGAATTGCCAATTCTTGCAAATCATTTAGAATTACCAACACAAAATAACAGTGTTACCACAATATTCTATGCACTGATTTAACTATTGTTTTTATTTATTTCTCTAAATCACACGTATGCTAAATATAAGCACCTATAACTCCAAACATTACTTTTTATTTGCCATCTTAATTTCTGAAGTCACTGTAATTTTTAAAAACCTACTTAAAGTTATTACTAATAAACAGAATTTGTAAAATTCAACTTCTGCGCATAAAATCACAAATCAATTTCAGTATTTGGTTACCTTAGTTGTGCTCCGTCTCTACACAGCTCTATATCCCTTCGATGCCCTCTGGCTTCTAGTCGTGTTTGAGCTACTTTCAATGGATTACTTTTATCCTGAATTGCTTTTCTTATAAGCTCTATACTTTTTTCTACATCAAATATCTCTTGTTGAGTCTGAAAATTAAGGAACATTACAACAATCTTTTCACCTTCAACTTGACAGTTTAACAAAAACAAAACTTTTGTCTATTAAAACTAGAGATCTTCAGTTTGTAACATCTTTTTTTAAGAAGCACTGTGGTGACTAAATTGACTTACAAAAGAATACAGAAAGACTCTTCAACCACAGGAACAAATAACTGAGATCGCTCATATTTCTATTATATAAAAAATTCCTGTCATTAATGCAAAAACTGCACATTGTCAGCCATCCAGGTCACCGCTACCCCTACCAACCTACCCCCATCCAAGTGCTCTTGTCCTAATCATTCTTCATTTCAGTGAATACAAATACCTGTTTTTATTTGCTTTGCCGCAAGTGTAAATCAGGAGCGAAGCCAAAAATCGCCATGGGGTAATGAGGAGATTGTGCAGGGGGTGTGGCACTATTTTCAAATAGTTTATAAAAAAAAAATTGTATTACAACTACCTTTACATGTATTTTAGTGAAAATCAGCCTCAAAGATTTGTTTGAAATGTTTGTAAGTAAATCTTAAACATTTTCTTCATAAACCTTTCTTACGTAAACCTTATTGTTTTAAGCGGTTTGGGGTTTCTTTCTTCGTTCATTGTAATTAATTATGTTTAATCACTTAAAGTAAATTAGGGTTCAAATTTTAATTAAAACAAAATAATAAATAAAAATGAAATATAGTCTCAAATTTTAGTTAACTTACAAAGTATAATTCTATTCTTTTTAGTGTGAATTATATTAAATATATTTTTTTAATTTATGTAAGCATAAATTCAGTATAGTTATACAAATTCCAGTAGTATACATACTAAAAATTATAACTTTAGTGTTAAGTTGACTACATTGGTTTTGATTGTAATATTTCTCCAATATTTGATTGAAATAAATTAGGTTTTTGGAAACTTTTAGGGCCTTTATTTTATTAAATATTTAGTCAAGATTGTTAGCTTTTAAATTGGTACACTAAAACCTTGTTTATCCAGTTTTGATGGGACCAGTACCGTTACGGATAAAAAAAATTCTGGATAAACCAAATATCATGGCGTTTTATAAAAAAAAACACATGTTTTTATGAATCATTTATTGAAATATACAATAATCACTACTGGTAAGTACAGACAAAATTTGTTCAATTATTGCAAGAAATAAGACAAAGAAAACTGAAACTGTTTACTGATTTTTTTAAAGAAATCGTAATGTTCTTCTACTTCACTGTCTGTCATTTTAATTCTGAAGACAATTAAGTCATTGCACAATTATTATTAATAATGAATTGTGATTTAAAAAGTCATTGCACTCCGTGACAATACAGCAGAAGTAAACAAACAAGTGGCGCTGATTGATGGGCGCAACTGACTCATAGTGGCGACGTGAGTACTACAATCAGGTTCGCCCACATCCGTGCACCACTGCCGCAAAACTGACATCCTGCACGGGATCTGCCACAACTCGCGTTGCATTGTCACAAAAAAAAATTTCTGAGGACCACTGCGGATAAACCGGAGTTCCGGATAAACTAGTTTTTAGTGTACATTAATTTTTTTGATGTTACAGGCAATGTGTAGAAGAATTATAAAAAAAAACTAAATTAAACTATACCAGATTAAATCAGATGTCACTTATCAGATGTTCACTTATTATTTTTCTATTATAGACTGAGAGGCGACTGTAAAATTCATGTTGGTAAATTTACAGCATGAAATATGTTTTTAGATTGTGTTGACCTAACAAGAAAAACTATTTTTGTGCAAAGTACAAGCTGGCAGAATTTCATTTCGATATATTTTATGTAAAACTGATAGTTTTATAGCTTATCTTACTGCCAAAATTGTATTTTTAAATAGTTATGTAAAACACTGTTTGTGTCTTTATGAATCGTATCTTCTTATTGTCTATTACTAATACAGTATAAACCAGTATTTTATTCAAATAATTAATTGATTACATAAAACTTTATTTCACTAGTTTTAAAAAAAATACAATTTGTTTAAGTATCAGCCTCCAATAATCGTTCAAAATTTTAAAGTTACGATACTTCAAACTTTTTAATAAAGTAAATTATTGAAAGAACTTCTCACCAGACCATTCTATTAATATTAACAAATAAACAATCAAACAACTTGAAATGGATGGGATTTTTATTTATGTCATAGAAAGTCTGTTGCTGTTCATAGTTATGTTTACCAGCGATGCACAATTCAATCAAGCAACAATTCTTGTTGGTTCATCGAAATGGCCCCTCCCAGTGGAAAATCAATGGATAATAATCAGCAATATAACCTTTAGTAAACATAAAGTGTTACAACTACATCCAGCTTACGACTAAAATCTACAACACACTCACTTTGTGTAAATGCATCTGCAATTTATTCTTAGCCTCCAAAGTTTCCGTGGCTCTACGGGATAAAGCAGAGTTTGTACTATTCCAACCATTCCAGATGTTGTTAGCACACTCGTTAATCAAGTTATCAGCATCTGTTCGTAGTTGAGCTGATTTCGCTCGTTCCCCTTGAGAGCGTTGAATTATACGATTGGAATTCTCCGCCCAAGTTTCTGGCCCACAGACGCTAAAACAACACAATACTTTATTAACAAAATCTTGCAAATTTTAATACTTTCAGTTTATAATTTTAAATTATATCTTGTTAAAATACTTTAGAGAAAATAATTTTATTACAAAAGGTTAAAATTATTCATCAATAATATATTTGTTATATTTGTTACCTCAGATGTAACATTAGAGGTAGGAGACTTTGTCCAATTATATATTTTATCATTCTAAGTCATCTTGAGAAATTTATTCAAAAGGTTTGCTAACAACCTGTATAAACCTCATTTACTTAGAACTGACAAAATTACAAACGAGCAACTGCTAAGATTTTCTTACTAAATTTGGAATGTCTTAATTTGAATTTATCAAACAGATAAATAAATAGATGTAATATAATTGAACTTTCTTAAGATTTAAATTTATAGTTAAAAAATTTTTACAAGAGTATATAATAGGATCGGGTAACACTACATTTGGCATAAAACTGGCTAAATATATATCACTACCAATATATAGAAATACTTACGTAGGATCATAAGCCTCAATACCACCATAGTAGTTAATACCCCTTGAAAAATTATTCAGTTGATGGCACATATTGTCAATACCTATTGCTGAGTCTTTGCTTTTCACGTCCGTTTCTAATTCATGTTGGGAGGCACGATTTTGGCGGAGCTAAAATTCATCAACAAAAGAAATTTGTATTATTTTTAGTTTTGACATGAAGTCAAAAATACAAAATTTGAAATAGCAGGAAAAAATGTTTTTGTTACAGCGCTTTTTTAGATCACTGATTTCAAATTTCAGTTTTAAAAGAATTAAATTTAAAATGGCAGGTTTTGAAACTAAAGTAATATGGAAATGAAATAAGGAATCAATAAGTTTTGTGTTACATAACTTGTTTATTATGTAAGTTTATTTTCTTAACTACAGTTAAGTATCATCTCCTATTGCTTGCACAACAAATAATGAGTTGTGAAAAGTACAATTTTCATACTGGGTGTAAAATAAATACTCTAGAAAAGAGCCATTTCAAAAGTTCAATTTACATTAATTTGTCAATGATACTGAATTCGATTTAGGGGTGGAGTCATTAAATGTACGTTTATTTTTAATTTAACTGAAAGATTGCAGAGAAAATAAATAAATATCCAATCATTTTATAAAGAGAATCTAGCTAATTTCTGAATGATGTAAAACAAATTTTGCGATAGTTATTGTTATAAACACAATTTTTTGCTTTCTTAGTTAACTAATAATATAATGATTTCTGATTTACGTAAATGATTGACTCACAAATGATTTTAGCTGCATGTTCTTTTTTCTAAGTACAGTAATCATTGCAGTAAATAGTACAAATTACATACAAATTTAACTTTAAAATTCTGTAAATTCATAACTGTTTTTTGGGTTCAAATGGGCAATGAAAACAAAACTAAATCCTCACCTGTTCCAAGACTTGTTTATGTAAGTTTTTTAATCTGTCCTGGCAACTTCTAAGAGATTCTACTTCCTTCAGGATAGCCTGCTCGGCTTGATCGTGGACTAAATCTATGCCTAATTAAAAAAGAAATAAGTAAAATTACTTGGGAATCAAATGTCATTATTGTTACTCACACTATTGCAATTATAGGCCTACAAAATAAATAAAAGTATATGTATTAGAGATATCCCGTACTTTGAGGGTGCTAGCACTATTATGTTTTACGAATACTAATCACAAATAATAAAAGAATTTTTATTTATCAATAATTTTCTCAACATAATTTCAGATATATTTTTGTAGTTTTTATTACCATTCATGTGAGAAGTTTGAGGGTTGAGCATTGCTTCTGAATCATTAGTTAAGGCATAGTTAATAAATTTCCAGCATTTAGCATCACTTTTGAAGACTAGTTTATTTTTAAAAGTATACTTAAGCCACGGTCACACTAGGCTGTTTTACAGCCGCTGGTAATATCGTCTGCAGGCAGCGGAGAAGAAAGGGTTCACATTAGAATATGCATTTCTAGCTAAGTAGCCGCTACCGCACATTTTTTCTTGAATTGTTTCACCTTATACAGTTCATTTTTGTACGCATCACGTAAGCTTTTTATTTTCAATGGGAAAAAACCTATTTTTAGTCCTCGTTGCTGTAATAAGTTCTTGTAATAAGTCACTCACTATATGCTGCATCTTTGGCATTTCTGTTAGTGTAATCTGCAGAATAAGCGTAATTTTGGCACAGGCAAGGATAATTTTGGAATAAATCTAAAAATGTTGTAATGTCTTTGCCCGACCAGTTGTTTGTGTCAACCATATTCACTTTATTCACGAAATGAAATATTATAAAATATAAAGCAATATACACACTACATAAAACCAGCACACGTCTTATTTCACCAGCTGCTAGTGAGCTACTAGGGGTTCATATTGGCTGCCTGCGCCAGCGAGGAGGTCACGTGACTGCTAGCGGATGGTAGGCAGCGTTAAAAATGTTTGACTTTTGTTTTCAACTAGTAAATATTAGCCCGCTGGCATTATCCAGCCGCTGGTTCTGGGTCAGACTGCGCTGCTTGCTGGCAATATTACCAGCGGCTGCTAGACAGCCTAGTGTTACTGCGGCTTCAGGTAAACCCTAATTTTGCTTAGGCAAACAGATTTAGGTATTTTAAAAATGAATGAAGTTCTTTGGGGTTAAACACAAAATATCACTTTTTTTATTTGAAACATTTCCTAAAACAGTTAAGTTCCATATTATAATACAGAAATTTCAAAATCATCTCTGATATAGCATATCACTCACAACCACAACCCATTCATACGTAATTTTATAAACTAAATTGTATATACAGTTTAATTATACTATGTAAATAATCATATCATTAATCATCATAAAAATAAATCAAGTTTACGTAGATTTAATATATGCAAAATAGAAGTAAAAGAATGGACACAATGGACTAAGTCTTTATACAGATTTCAATATTGGTGCAGACCAGTATGTTAGGAAGAAGCAGGTGCCAAATTAACACAAACAACTTCTATCAAGATTGTGTAGTATTTCATTTGTGTACATGTATATTTTATGAATCCAATTAGATGAGTGTTTTCACTGTTTTCCTTAGGTATATTATTATTAAACTCATATTGATGATTCCGAATTTTTTTCTGAACACTCATTTTTTATAACAATAACAACTTAAAAATAAAGACTATCACCAAATTAATTTGATCATAAAGGGATTTATTAAGGTCATTGAAGCCTAAATCTGATGTCCATATACACTGCTCAACAGTTGAAGTGAGACAGATGCAATTCTGCTAATTTCCTTATTTCCCCACATTTATTGCTCACTTCATTGGGTGTTTTATGTCTCGTTCTTAGCAGAATGAATGCAAAAGATAAGAACACAGTTCAAAAATAAATTGTACTGTTGGATGCAAGAAGGGTCTGAGTACAAAACATGTATTTTGAGAAAAATGGCCATAAACATTTGGGACTGAAATATTTTTTATATGCAGTAAAGGTATATTAGTACAGACTATATACATTAAAATTTAATATGTTTTTATTTTTAGTGTTTTTATTGCAGTAAGAAAGCTATGGTAACGTGGATAAAATATTAGTTTTAAATATAACTCACTCAGGCCCTTTTTGCATAAAACATCATAGTAACTTAGATAATACTTTTATTCAGCCTGTTTTAACTTTTTTTATTATTTTATCAAAAATTTACAACTTAATGTTTTAAATTTTATTAGAAATGAAATCAAATAAAATAAAAAATCATTCATCAGAAAATAAAAATCAGTCATTTATTAGAAATAAAAATCACTCATCTAGCTGCTGTTCTTGTGCATCTTGTTCTACAAAATCAACATCACTTGGAATTTCATTGTCATCTTCAGTGCAAGCATATCCATTAGCTTCTTCAGTTTCAGCAGCTTCATTCAACTGATCCTCAAACCACTGAATTTCTGCTTCTTTTAAAAATTAAAACAAACTTCTAACATCTTGCACTTTTCCTGGTTTGAGGTGGTTCGCTGGAGCAAGAGGAATATTTGTAACAAACTCTGTTGGAAATTTATTTTGCCTCCCAAAAAATAGTTAACTTTCCTTAACTTAGAACAGTTACATTCCCAGTTGTTTTCTTGGCAAATCCGTTTTTGGCCAGCATTTTTTAATCTTTTTGTAGTTGGTTCATCGAAATCCGATGACGACGAATTTATGCTGTCTGTTTCACTAGAAGAGTCCATTATGAAGACATTAAAATAAACTAACTTTCGTTTAATAATAATATAACTTTTAAACTGCACACTTAAAACAAACAGAGAATACCATGCGGTTGCTGAATAACAAGATAGGTTAGCAAAGAATTCAAACAAAATAAACATTCAGGATGGCCAACCCTGCTTCACAAAAATATTGTTATAACTCAGTCAGTTTTAAAGTTTTTACAGATTTCTATACAGAAACGAAGTTTAGCAGGCACGTATAGAAATCCATAGAGAATCGATTTATGCATTTTACGCAAAAGGGGCCTCAGTGACCTTAAGCCCTTCTTGCATCCGTCACTACAATTTAACAACTTTATTCAAAAATGTTTTACACAACAAAACAAATCACACTTTTTTATAGAAACTGAAACATTATTGAAACTCAAAAACAAATTAAAAAGTCTTTGTTCTTGGATTCCCTTGTAATTTGAAGTAGAGACTAGGTAGGACATCTATAGGAGGTTGCTAATCTAAAGTTGTGTGCGTTGTTAGCTCCTGCAAATTTTTGATTTTACAGTGGAAATACTGTACTGATTTAAGTTTGCTTTCTCTATTTAAAAAAATTGTGTTTCAATGGTCACTTGTAAGATAGTCTATCATGCATAATTATATAGAATCTGTGTTGAGGTATGGCAGTCATGTGGGGCAATGCAGTAGGTATAGACAAAGTTTTTTGCTCCAAATAAATTTTACGGACAATGACCAAACTGGACCAAAGAACTAGTTGTAGGCCCATTTTAAAAAACTTAAAAATATTTTCTTCATCGGGACTGTATATATATGAAGTTTTAGTCTGGGTCCACACTAATAGAAAAATATTGGATCAAAATTGTATAAACATGGTTATAGCACGAGAAACAAAGAAAATTACAGATTTCCATCTCATCGTTTGAAATTGTTTGAGATTACTCCGCTTTACATGGGTCTATAAATTGTACAGTATATTGCCAAATCATTGCAGCCTTAAATAAAGTATACAGTTTAAAAATACAATAAAAGCGGAAATTATAAGCAAAGCTTTTTATAATGTAAGTGAATATTTTTGTGTCCACTTTGAAATAAAGAAATCTAGGATAAGAGTAGTTCTAATAATTTTAATTTAATTTTTGTATTTTAAGATTGACAGTGCACCTGGTTCTGTAAGAAATGTTTTTGTGCAATAAACAAATATCTGATCTAACCTAACCTCCTCTTTGCCTTACTACCCTTGGCACCTTCTGGGCATACTGTCTGCTACTTCTGCACCTTCTGGGTATAGTACTGCTTCCGTGGAATACGATCCAATTCTTCGACAACATCCTGTACTGTATACTACCGGTATTTAGATACCTCTGCCTAGCCCGATGTATCACACTAACACTCACATGAAAGCGATTTGCAACTGGACACAGAGATTTACCAATGTTTAGCATTCCCATCGCTTAAGAGATTCATAGTTTAAACGATGCATTTCAAACAAATAACTGGGTAATAATGGAAGGTGATATTACACTGGCAGTTTTGTCTAAAAGATAATGAATTAAGATAACTTTCTGTTATTGTTCAGTTAAGAAATGTCCCAAATATGCTCAATGTTCAACTACCTTAATGCTTTCAAAAGGCCAGAACCAGAGGTGTGTTTTTACTTTCAAGAGCCCTCAGTCTACAAGACACTAACCCCTATGCTGGTTTAAATTACAATACAAGCAAAAACAAAAAAAAAAACCTATTTTAATGCTGAATTTGTTACTGATCCAATTTGAGTGTTGAGCAATAAATGTCCAGATTGTAGATATTTAATTGACTGTTTAAAACAAATTAGTTTAGACTACTCAGTAGAGTCCAGCTATTCGGAACTAATTGGGGCCGAACACTGTTCGGTTTAGCGGGAATTAGGAATAGGCGGATTTCATGAATAATATCTACGTATTGACTTGTTAAGGCGAAAATTAAGTGCGGGGACATCTGCTATTAATAGCGTCTGTTCTATACAGTGTTGATCGGCTCGGAGGAAAGCGAGGAGGAGGTGAACGCTCAAACTGAACCCATATCACACGTAGACGCGGCAAATGCTCTTGACTTCGCTTTACATCATCCGAGGTTATTTCCTTCCGTTGCGTTACGATTCTGTTTTATTCTAAAAACGGAAGAGAAAGGATAGGTCGTTCGGACTGTCCGTTTGTCATTTCGCCTTCTGTCCGTTAGTACCGCATTATCTTTGAAAAAGAGAGAGAACAAAATTCTTTCGAGATAACGAAAACGGAGGAGAAAAACGGATGAAAGCAAGTCTAGCAGGTGGCAACAACACTACTAGTGCCTAGCTGTTATAACTAATCCTTCCTTTTTTCTGAAGGATCCGGTATCCTTTCCACCGGACACTTGTTGCGGTAGCTTCCTTCCCACAAAAAGGATGGAATGATGGAAAACAAGAATGAAACAAAAACCGTTTTCATTCCAATTTGGTTTCAGGCATTTTCATCAAGCTTAGGCTCTATGTATGTCTCTATTTAACTTATTTGTCTAACAATAAATGTACATTTTTTTCAAGAACGTCTTTTTAATTTCTCCTGTTTTTATGTAAAAAAATCGGTATTTTTTCTGAACTCGGTTCGGAATAGGCAGATTTTTGGAATAACGAGACTCTACTGTATATGTTTATATACCGTGATGTCCGTCTACAGTCCTTGTCCTTAGTTTCGGAGTTTCATGCCTCCATTTTCAAGTCGAATACGAACACAAACATTAAGTACACATAGTTTTCACTGAGTCATGGTATAAAATGTACACAACACAAAACATTTAAACAAATTATCATACTAAGTTTAAAAAACATTTCATCGTTGGCCAACTAATACGTCCCGACTGAAGAGTATTGAAAGTTTATAAAATCTAATATACTCCCAACAGTCCTGTCTACTTCCAGCCTTTATTGGTATACCATGTTTGCCTTTTTGATTTCTGCTATTGTATTGAATAAATGTTGCAAATGTATTTAAGTTTGTCATTCAATACATTATCGTGATTGTTTTTAAAGGTGTTGTATATTTATTTGCATTTCCTCAAGAGTATTCATAAATGGAGATTGTTTTTATCAATTCAAGGTATGTAAACATATATAATCTATACAACAGTTCTGGAGGTATTAGAGTATAATGAATAATGAGTTTAGTTAGTAAATGTTGTTAACCACAACTGTACCCATGTGTTTATTTCAGATTTCCTTTAACATAATATTTAAATTCATTGCATTTGCTAGTCGGTGCAAACATTAAATTCACTTTTCTACATAGTTAACAGTTTAACATAACTAACACATTATGATTTGTTTAGCATTCTTTGAAATATGATTAAAGCAATGTGTTTCTACATCCCGTATCACCCTTTCATTAATTTCTCTAATGTTACTGAAAAGTTCTAATAGGCCTCCAGAAATTATAGCGTAAGACAAAAGATCGAACCCTATAGTGGTCTGTATACAGTATGTTATTACATTCTTTAATTTAACATTACTTGCTTTTTCTGTCATAAATTCAGTGTAATTATAATTGAATGAAATAAATATAAATTTTACCAACTCCCAAATCATATATATGTTTTTTCTTGTATGTATATTTTCTTCTTGATTTACAAATTGGCACAATAACACTACATTTTAATTATAAACTAGTAAAAAGATGGAACACTTTTTCGAGACTCTGGCTCATCCGGGCAGAACACACGAATTAAAAGAAAATTAAAGTTAAAAATTGCTTTGTATTTGTTACATTTAGTCAAAAAATAAGTGAGTGAATTATTGTTTTCGAATTTGCTTTCAAAACTTTTTTCCCAGTAGGTCTCAACATCACCCCAATGCGCTACGACTTTTTAACTGTCAAAATCGATTTTCCAGTACCCAAAAACACACAAAACGATACCCCACACTGAATTAAAAAAAAAATTGATCCAAAAACGTGATCCCGACGCGCTACGACTTTTTAATTATCAAAATCGTGTTTCCAGTACCCAAAGACATATAAAACGATCCTCCACAATGTATTTTCATAATTTGACCCAATATTTTCAAAATGTTTACCCAAAAACGCTACGACTCAAGGTACAAAGCTCAAAAGCTTTCAACTCTCCGCAATAAAATTACGAAGATTTTGGTACCACCAGAAGTTTTCTACGACATCTGTGAGTGCTTATATCGATTTTCCAAAAAAGAGACACACACAAAATTACCGCATGATTTCAAAACTTCGGCATCCTAATGTGAGCTGAAGTAATTAATAAGTATCACTTATCGCTAAAATATAATCAAATTCAGGAAAATGGATTTAGGTTAATAAATTTAAAGAAATTGATGTTATATCTACAGGCATAACTGCAAATTAAAATTGTTGTTTAACATGTTTATTACAAAACAGATTTTTAAAAACATAATAGGGGTTGCTTCAAACTATGTTTTTATTCATAATCAAAACCTAAAATTGTTGACAAATGAATTACTGCATGTAAGTACTTTTGTACGAGTAAAAGAATTTCAAGAAGGTAATCTTGTATGGATTTACCAAACAACGAAGTTACTATTTGTTGAACATTGTTGGATCCTTGTTTTAATTTGATTAAAATAACCGTAAGTATTTTGAAAATAATGGTTTGAATACCGGTAGCTTACCTTGCCTATTCTCCCGATGGTACAAGCACTCTTGGGCTATATGAAGAGGAGGCTCACAGTCCTGTATTGCTTTCTCCAAAGCTCGTCTCGTGTCTTGAAGTAAGTTACTCTCGGCTATCATCCGTTCGAGTTCACTAGATAGCTCGTTGCGCCAAAAGTTTGTGTCAGTAATTCGCTCCCCTAACCTTCGCCCTGCATCTCTTTGTCCTGAAGATGTTTTTTCATCTGTTTCTCTAATAAGTAGATAAATTAGTTATGTATATCCAGATAAATGCTAAAACTAATATTACGCTGTTATCAGAAGTTGAATACATGTAGGAGGAGATGGCGAATAGTCTAGTGCGGTGTTTCGCAAATGGTGGTCAACAAATATTTATAGAAAACATTGAAAAAACAAAATGAACACAAATAGCGACCAAATGTAATGGACTATGTCACTTTATCTGTTACTTTTCAACATTAAGAGTTTTGGACTCCTCATGAATGAACCATTGCCCCATCAGGTAAATTATAATATTTCTGAGCATTTATCTAGCATGACGTTTTGTGATGAAGAGAGTATTTTCCCCAACCAGATGCAGGGCCGTCGACAAGGGAGTAGGTGCCCATGAGCCCGGACCTTCAAGATCGGAAGAAGATTTGAATAAGATAATGAACCAGGGAAAATTGTTTATTCAATTTGTTAAAAACCACTTTTGAGTCTATTAGAATATGTGATTCAATTATTATTGAATGTACAAGTGAGTAACTGAAAGTAATTAAACTTTTAATTCTTTTGTTATTATTTTTTTTTGTATTCATCAAAAAACTAAGTTTTATACATATTCTTAGTTATAGTTTTGTAACAAAAATATTCAGTATTTTTTATCGTACTAATTTTCATTTTCATACTTGTCAATTGTTTTAAAAATACACATTCTCTGAAGGTGGTGGGGGTCTTCCCTTACATTATAAGAAAAGGGACCTTTACTACTATTTTAGTTTTAGTTAGAGGTTTGTGGCTAAATGGGGTAATAGGGAACCATTTGCCTAGTTTTTCTACAAATATAATAACTAGATTATTATTATTATTCTACAAATAATAAAATGCAATATACAAACAAAATAACAATATGTACATAAACAAAATGGATAAGGTGTAAATATTCCCGTATCAAACAACTGTATTTCGGGAGTGGCGGTGCGGAAACCACCTCGCGCTCATTTGAAAACGATTTCATAATGATGTAATCATTTTATCAGAAATCGGCGAATTGAAAAGTTTAGATCAACTCATTGACTACAACTTTTCCGCTGGAAGTTTGTTTGTAACCCAAAAATAAAAAAAATCCTCGCTTAGTAACTTTTCCATGTCAGTCTGTGATAAATCTCAAATATTTTCAATTATTAAAATTCGAAATACTTGTTAAAATAAAAGTTATTTATACTGTTAGAATCCGTACTTTATGTAGATTAAGAATATGTAAGTTTTATTTTACTGAAGCTTTTCCATCGAGTTACAACAGCAAGTAAACGACAGCTCACACAATTCTGAAATATTCCCCGATGCTAAAGAGACATCGCGGTGATGTCACAGGTGATCGATATTGGATCACCGCGGATTAGAAAATTGGTATAGCCCTTTTTATAGAGCCCTGGGTCAATCAGTTTGGTATTTGGTATTTGGTTTATTAGCCTGATTTGGTTACATTTCTTATTGAACATTTGAGTTTTCACATATCTACACATGATAAACATATACACAGAATAAAAATTAATACACATATACACATAATACACATACAACACAAGTAATAAAAATAAGATCTATATAACTATATTAACAATTTCAAATTAATCATACAATAAGACAACTACATGTATAATCCATTCAAAGCCCCAGGTACTCCTCCACCGAGTAAAATGCCCGCTTTACTAAGAAGGCCTTAAGTTTATTTTTAAAGGCTTTAATGCTAGGCACTTCCTTTATATTGTCTGGCAACCTGTTGTACAATTTGAGACCAGAATAGCGCACCCCGTCCTCGAACAACTTTAATCTATGTACTGGGTATTGAAGCATTTGCCGTCTCATGGAATATCCATGTTTGTACTGATCGACACCCATATAATTACTTCTAAAAAAAACAGGACATTCAAGATGTATGTACAGGGAAGAGTTAAAAATTTTAATTTTGTAAATGAATTTCTGCAAGATTGCCTACCTTTTAAATTACAAATTATTCTTATAATTCTCTTTTGGATAGAAAAAATGTTTCCATACTCTACCGAGTTCCCCCAAAGAGCAACACCATATTTGAGGTGAGAGTACACATATGCAAAATATACTGTTTTAATTGTATCCGGATTGGAAATACGTGAAATAGTACGTAGTGCAAAACAAGCTGAGTTAAGTTTATTTGAAATGAAGGTAATATATGTGATTTCCAGTTTATGTTTTCATCAATTACCACTCCCAGAAATTTTGACGAGCCTGTACTTGGTTCTAAATGATTAATTGAAATTTTGTCTTTTAATTGTTTACAACTGAACTGCATTAGCCGAGTTTTATTTTTATTAAGTTTCAGACAATTTGATAAAAACCAATTTTCTGCCATAATCAGTGATGAAGTAACCGAATTTTCTAGATTAATACTATTCTTCCCAAAAACCGTTAAAGTGGTGTATCAGCAAACAGGACAGCTTTTGCTTCCCCAATATTATAAGGCAGGTCATTTATGTAGACCAAAAACAGTAAAGGACCCAATATTGATCCCTGAAGCACACCTCGAGAATTTATTTCCCAAGAAGAGCAGTGCAATCCATAAGAGTCTGTATAGACTACTCTTTGCTTTCTACATGTTAAGTATGACCGCAACCAATTATTTGCCTTTCCACGAATACCATAATAGTTTAGCTTATAAAGGAGAACTGTATGGTCGACACAATCAAATGCCTTTGAGAGGTCACACATTAGAGATGCTACATGCGTGTTCTTATCCAGCGAGCGAGTTACAGCATCTAGTATATTATATATAGCAGATTCTGTAGAGAGTTTATTAATTTACAACTTTCTATTTTACTTTAATTCAATAGGCCTAATGTTGTAGGCGTCAATTTAGGATATAACAAGATATATACTAATTTATAAAACTTTACTTTTATTTTATTCTCAATATAATGAACTGTAACACTGCTTACTAGCTTAATCAATTTGATAAATGATTTGACTCAGGACACAGGTTTACAATTACAATAAAATCTTCTTTTATTTATCAATAGAAAATCAGAAAAATATTTACAGTTTAATAATTATTTAGCTCAAAATCAAATATATACAAAATTATTTTAGGGAATTATTTCCCAATGAGCACTCTTAATCTCGGGTAGGTTGGTGCCGGCTCTTGCCAATATTAAATTGAAACAAATATTATACAAATTATTTAAATTAAGAATTAGGATAATTAAAACAAAGGAGAAAATAACTTAGTACAAGGTGGAAAGTGTATGGGTATGTAGATGTATGAATTTAGTGTTAATATAAAAGGATAAAGTTCTGATAAAAGTTGAAATCTTGATGGTATATATATATTTATAAAAGTTTATCAGCTTTACTGGTATAGTTCTTTGAATTTAAATATGCAAAGGAAAGGTTGGAGTATATCCAATTTGATGAATAGTTATGTGGATTGATCTCACCCAATTTTTTATATATAGTCTTCTTCTTGAAAAATAATGGTTTATTAAAATTTGATACTGTTCAGTCACTTCACTTATAAAAGGTTATTTTAACGTTGGCAGTTGTTATACACTTCAAAATGGTCTTGAAACTTGTGGTTTGGTGGGCTCTAACACAGCGTCTGCTCCCTTTGATGTCTCAGCAACAATTAAATTGGATTTGATCCCAAGTTGGCTTCCTTAGGCCCTCAGGAAATGGTACATTAAGGCCTGGTTAATTTCATTTCTTGTGGGATTTTGATTGTTATGTGAAAATGTGTATTTTGAAATGTATTGTATTTGTTTTGGTATGATTTTAATGAAATTTTGATGTATTTTGGTTTTTTAAAGAACATAGAATGGTAAAAGTAAATAGAATTTGATTAAATAAAATTTTAAATGAAAATATCTAAAATAGCTCCTTGTACAACTTAATATCTAATATCTAAGGTCTACAAATATAATTATTTATCGGGTCGTTTAAAAGTCTTGTTTCCGCGGCACAAGCGGTCACGTGATTGTGGGCTGGGCTTAAACAAACATGGCCTCTCGTTCTCCAGGTTTTAATCGAATATTCATATACTTTGAAGAAATTTACTAGCTTAACGGTATTTCTTTTCATATTTTGCCAAAGACATTTTTGATGTAAAATCTTCTGTTCTACTCGATGGTTCTGTTCCTTTTTTGATTTGGAATTTAGCTTCCTTGGGATCGGTGGTTTTAATTTGGAATAGGCCTACAATTTCGTACATCGGCCTAGCTTCGAGTGTATTTTAAAAGGTGGATTTCGGTCGATTGGTTTACTCTTGAGTTATTATTATATATTATATGGATTGGTCGTTTAATTTAGATTAATTTTGATGTGGGAATGATATCAATTTGAGGTCGAGAAGTACTGGTAATTATTTAAAATGTTGTTGGAAGTCGGATGTTATAATATTATTAATGAATCATTTACGATTTTTGCCGCTAGGTGTCGCTGCTACAACTTGTGAATGAAATGCCTTTATAGTAGTCTGTTCCTCTCTCTCGCACTCATGCGTGTTTAGTTTAGTAATTACGAATGGTTTCTTTTGATATTTTAAATGATTTTTATATAGGGATATATTTTGAATTGTTACAAGTTATTTTTTTTTAAAGAAAACTTATTATTATTGAATAATTGCCCACCAAGAATGTGAAATGTGTGGTCTACGTGAACAGAGTTTGAAGGAATTTAACTTCATTGAATTTTTTATTGATAAACCATTTATCATAATTGCAACAAATTTAAAACATCTTACACACATTATGATTCCTAGATCTGAAAGTTATTAAAATACAGGTAAAAACAAGATTTTGAAGTTTGTTTTTAGTGGCAAAATAAACAAAAACCAATCATTTCTCCAAATTTAATAAATATTTTGATAAGTCACATCATATTTTTTTAACGATAATCCCAAATATGTATTAATAAACATATCAATTTTATTATTATGAATTAATTCTAATACATTTCCCATTCACATCTCATTATGAACTAACTTAGAAATTATAGCAACAACATTTATAAAAATATTTCGCAGTAATATAAAAAAAATGGTCATCAATGGAGTGTTGGTCCCACTTAATTTTTAAGTACCAGCACTTGGGACAAACCAATTTTAATTAAATAATACAACTGCAACCAAAACTAACCTCATAACTCTGACTGCATCAGAACGGAGTCGCTCGGCAAAATTTCTGTTTGTATCGGCTTCATTATAATTGTTAAGAGAATTTTGTGTCCACTCATAAGGTGTGTAGCGGGTATAAAGGGCAGCTCTAGCAGCGTGAGCAGGGTTTCTATCTGTTCCAGTAACTAGGTTCGGAAAACGAAGCGGTTCTGTCGACATCCCACCTGGTGTGTAGCATGGGTCAACAAGAGCATTGGTGATTGGCTGGGATGGTCTAGGAAATTTAAAAACAGTACTTTATTCACAACTCAATTGTAAACAACTAAGATTGTGTAGATTACTTTAAATCAAATAGCCAAGTGTAATACCTGACCTAGACATTTATATATAAACAGTAATAAATCAGCTGAGACTCACAATGGAACAACTTCTACGTTTTCGTATCCTAGAGTTGGCCTCCAAGGGTGGGGACGGGGTGTCTTGTAGTAGTTGCTTACTCTTAAAGGCACAAGAGGTCCCGCTACTTGCTCCATGCATGGCGGCGCACCTGCCGCACTCCATGGGTGAAGTTGCTGGAATAAAAAATAATGTTTTAATCTGTTTTAACTTATTATATTGTATAATTTAAGGTAGTAAATTGTTGATAGATGGTAAACAAACATAGACAAAGATAATAAAGTTAACTCAACATCTTATATAGTTTCAGCATATCACGCAAAATAACATAGTTTACATGGCAAATCAAAAGTAAAAGTTTTCTAGAAATAATTAGTTTACCTAATAGGCGAACCACTTGTCTGCGTAATCAGACATTTTACAGGACTATAAATCAGAAATATTTATAAGAAAGAAAAATAGATAACAAAGTAGAGTGCTACTTTATTAATTATTATTACAAAAAATCATAACCTATACAATTTTATAACTTTAATCTTCAATCATAAGAAATGGACAATAAGTTATTTGTTATCTACATGGTCCTTACAATGACATGTCAGACAGTTTTGACACCATTTACTATTTTGATATAGTCACTATAATCACACAATATCAGTTTGTTTTATCTGGAACTTTGTTTTACCTTTAATTTGGAAAAAGTCTGAAACTATACTGAAAACCCTGGACGTCATAAAAATATATTCATGTATCTATTTATAAGGCTGTACTATTTGTAGCCTATATATTTTTTTTTATAAATTATTCTAAAGGCATTTTTCAGCTTAATTTATAAAAATAGTCAACTGAAAAGTTAGAATAATTTTGCTCTAAAACATTAGAATAATATATTTTACAAAAGTCTATTTTCATTTGTTTTTTGAACGTTCAACAACAATTTAAAACCTTCATCTAATTAGTGATTTGGACATAACAAATAGTTTGAAAAACATTAGTTTTAAATTTTAAGCCAGAAATACTAATCCTGAGGATCGTTGTTATTAGCAATGATCGATCCATTTAAATTAAAGTTGAAAAAGTAATAAGGATTAAAGATAAATAATAATACTCACAACACAATTAAGAATAAAATATTGATACCGTATTAAATATTACTGTATATAATTACTTAAATATAACTTCTAAGAGTAAAATGAAACATAAGAGTAACAATGCAATAGGACATTAATTAGTATACATCTCAATATAAAGTAAAATAGTGAGTAGGCCTACATGTAATATAATTCATTTTATCATAGTAACACAAGCTCAAAGTTATTCACTTAGAAAATACTCATTTTGATGTCAAATCATACTTTTAAAAAGGTAAATATCAAACTTTTAAGCAGAAATTTTTTTTCAAATTAGTACTTTAACAATAAGTTTTAGAAATGCAAAATGTGTAATATAAAGTAAAAATATGATTGCCAATTAAGGCTTCTTGATGTCTAGGCAATATTATTGTACCAGATAAGGGTTACTCTATATTATTTTTTTAAGGGTTTCAATTTGCAATGCTACTTTCTTCTTTACCATGTTATAAAATTTAAATTAAAGAACAAAAAGATGATGTACAGCATGATGTACAGCCAATTAGGTCAAAACTTTTTACCTATGGCAAAAAGTTTTCAAATTTTTCTATCAAAATAATTCTGAGTAAGAAGGCTCGATACTATTTATATAAACTCATTTTAAAATGAATTAATTGTACAGTACTAATATTATTATTTTTATTTAGTGGCACAGCAGTTCACTTTTATTACTAGGCTATTTCATAGTGGAAAATTAAATACCAGTATGCGAAGTTTGAATATGATGCTGAGATGAATCACTATATTAAATTAATTTTAATAAAGGCGATCACAATTATGTAATTTTTGTGTGTAACTAATAATAATAATAATAGAATTTTTTAAAATTTTATTGCGATAAAGTATAAGGGCCACACATTTCCAATTAAGTATTTAATACATAAAACAAATGATTTCTTGTTAGTAGTCAAAATACGTCTAGGTCTAAATGTTTAAAACTAAAAGTTTTGATAAAATATGATTGATGGTGATCAAACGTAATTAAATTATTTAGTATAATAATTTAATTAGAAAAATAATTAACTGTTTTAGTTTCAGTTTAAAACCAAATTTATTATATAAAACTTAAAATATTATAATCTATTGAAATTAAATCATAATAAACTAAATCCAGCCTTTGTTTTTGCAAATCATTACCTTAAGGTTAAGACAATTAAACTAAATTTTTCTACTTTTGCTTACCGAATACATCACTGTTTTTGCACCCATTTTTATTAAAACAAATTTTTAATACTTTTTTTAAATATAAAAATTAGAAATTTTTAAATTAGTAAAATTTTATTTATTACAAACGTTTTAGTCATTTTACCGCCAACTTTCATAAAAAAAATAATTTATTGTTGTTGAGTTACCATGTGGTCGGTTACAGCTGATTAGTGCACATGGAGCTTGCAGTACTAGTACTTAGTCATCATCTGTGAAGTCTGTGATGTAATGTCAAATGACAGCTGATAGTTATAGATAGACGGAGACGCAGTGTTTAGAGGAAACAAGGAAAGTTTGTTTTGAAAATGGAAAACAAACCTTCAGATGCTCCAGAACGTAAGTGATTTATTTAAATAATAATATAATTGTCATTAAAGTAATTGAAAAGCTATTTAAGATTGTAAGTGGTTGATTTTTGCACGTTTATTACTTTAGATTGTCCTGGCACACAAAGTGAAGCAGCAGGAAAAGTATCAGCATGTCAGGGATGTCCAAATCAGGCTATTTGTGCATCAGGTGCAACCAAAGGGCCTGATCCAGGTAAAATTAAACATTAAAATTTTTTAGTAACTTAAAAGCTTTTCATATTATAAATTCTCTACAAGTATTTTGGATTCTAGTATTTAAACCTAACCTAAAATGCTACATTTCTACAGTTATTTTTGGCTAAAATTTAATAAACTTACTGTGTATATTTTGATGTGTTATTAGGAGCGGAGCTAGTTAAGGCTCGACTGTCTTCAGTAAAAAATAAATTACTTATACTGTCTGGCAAAGGCGGAGTAGGAAAAAGTACTTTCACTTCTTTACTTGCACGAGCGCTGGCAACTCAGGATTCTAACAGAAATGTAAGTTTATTATTAAAAATAATGCTTTTAAAAGAAAACAATGAACCAAATCATTTATTTTGATTGAAAATATAAGCTTACTTAAATGAAGTATGTTAAATAATCTGTATAGGCTTATACGTGTCAATAAGGTAAATGTTTTTATGTACGTTCGAAAGAGTTGGTTTGTAATTACTATTTAGGGATAGGATAGGCCTATAAAGATAGTATTAGTGAACTAATTATATTGCCTCAAATTTACTCAAAATAAAGTTTAGCTCTGTCTCAAAACTATTATGAACTATCTTGCAATAAAAAACCGATGGTAGTTATGAAAATAGGTGAAAATATGTCTGTAAGGTGGATTTTGAAAGTTTACATACATACCGTATTATATGTTATATACAGTTAAAATTACCAAGGGGACAGAGAAATCTGGTTGAATAACCGGTGGCCGTTATAACAATATGCAATTACAGTGCAGTATTTTATTTTTGAACTTTCGGCGTAAGTTTACTGTTCGACCCTAGCCTAATATTTTTGCAGACAACAATGTTGTTTTACATTCTACTGTTAAATATTGAATACAGGTAAACATACTGTGCTTAAATACTATAGGTTAGAACCTTTTAGGTTTTTTAAAATTATTATTCTTGCATTTCTGTTGCCGTAGGTTGGTCTAGGGTCGAATAGTAAACTTGCGCCGAACTTTCTAACAAGGAAAAATAAGAACGTTAAATTGAACAATAAATCACGTATAAAGTATTTTGGAAAAGCAGTGCTTACTATTATTTTCTATTTTGTAGTTACAGTAGGCCTACTCGCCTACTGTATTTATAATACACACACATACATGTTATAGAAAAAAATATGTGCGAATAATAACTAGTAAACGCTCAACCATCTTCCGAATTCTATTAGAACTTATTTATTGGTCTTGTAACCATATCGTGAGAAAACCCCTCCCTCCGACAAACCAATGTTTGTTTACTTCCCGCCGGTCTTTATAAACTTACATAAAAAAAAATGTGGGAATAATAACTAGTAAATGCTCAACCATCTTCCAAATTCTATTAGAACTTATTTACAGGTCTTGTAACCATATCGTGAGAAAACCCTTCCCTCCGACAAACCAATGTTTGTTTACTTCCCGCAGGTCTTTATAAACTTCCTGCCGCCTGCAGTCGTTATAAACGAATTTTAATTCCAGAAAATGACTAAACCAGTGTTACTACAACCGATTTTGTCGTTATAGCTGCTGTCGTTACAAACACTTATTTTTCCTGTAATGTTCCTTTGAAAACCAAACTTTTACTCAGAATTTTGCCTTTATAGACGGTATGTTGTTATAGCCGACGTCGTTATAGGAAGTTTAGACTGTATATATGTCTTTGATCAGTTTAATAAATAGTGTTATCTAAAATCATATTTGATTTCTGTTTGTAAAGAAATCTACAATTTAATAACTTAAATTTTATGATTTTGTAGCAGAAGTATTTATTATGTGTCAGCAAAAGTTGAAAATATGACACAGTATATTATCCAGAAAAATGACTATACTCGCGGCCACGAAATTAGGCGGGTGATAGAAATTGCGGTGTTGCTGGATATGTAACTAGCCTAGCGACGGAAGGTCGAGATTCGCCTACTCCACGCACGAATTGGCAACACTAACTGTGCAGTGTTGCCTTTCTGCCTGGCTACTCGGTAGGGATAAGCAATGAAATTGTTTTCCTATAAAAGTGTTATCGACTGGCACAGACTGTTATTAGTTACAGTAGAGTCCTGGTTATTCGCCATTCGGTTATCCGCCATTCCGTGTTATCCGCCACACCAGCGGCACTTATTTAATTTAATTGTAGGCGTCAGTGATTGTAGCGGTACGTGTCTGCGATAACTTGCAAGCGTCAGTGAGCGTACGTGACTGCGATAGCTTGCGGGTGTTAGTGTACGTGCTCTGTGTCTGACCATGAGAATTCCCCCTCTACCACTGGCCCGACCCGCTTACTGTCAGCTCGTACGAACTCGTTTTGTAAACAACTGTGTCTCTCTAAGTGTTTAGTGCGTGCAGTGAGGTTATTCGTTAACATTAAGTTTTTGAGTATGATATGGTGAAAGTACAGTAGTTTATGTTGTGTTATTTAATCTTGATCTGAATTTTCTGTTTGTACAGATAATTCTGCATTAAATTTATTCGAACTGTAATTAGTTTCGGGACTTTTTATGTACAGTATTATATTGTGCCTTTACAGTATTTATCCTAACAATCTTGTCATTCAATTTCGTAATTTCATTGAAAATAACTGTATTCCATTATTTTTCTTTTCTATTATATAGTATTACTGCAAAATATCGTATTTACTCATTAAATTTACAATAAAAAGTATTAATGGTGTAAAACGTCTATTATTTGTTCAACCCTCCCTATTATCCGCCATTTTAGCTTATCCGCCCTTCCACCGGCCCGTTTATGGCGGATAACCGGGACTCTACTGTATTGTAAATGCTATTAACTGACTTCGTTTTTTAACTATCAAGTTGCTTATAACTTTACAGTTATTGTAACGTCTTAATTACCGGTAACGTTTCAAATTTATGTATATTTTTGACAAAATGATTTGTATGTTTAAAAAGAAAACAACATTTTTTAACTGTATGAGAATAATAATGTACAATATGTTCACAAAATTAGTACCAAATAAATTTAAAATTATGTTAGATATTTAATATTTCAGCGATAAATAGGAATCCATTAGGCAAAACCTATATTGGGCATTCCTACAAAAGAAAAAGTTTAAAATGTACTCTAAATAGAGAAAAAATACCACTGGCATAAAATAAAATAAACTAAAAGTAGAATAACTTAAAAACTGTCTTGAACAAAAAATAAGTGACTTCTCTAAATCTTTATATAGATAGGTCTAAAAACATACATACACATATTTATATAAACCTGTATTTAAGTATGGTCCCTAAACTGATGATGGGACCACGGACCCGAAACGCGTATTAACTTACAAAATAAACGAAGTCACAAGACGGATATAATATAAAAGGTAATTATATTAGTTTAAAATTATATTTAATTAATGCTATTTCTTTAAATAGGTTTTCCTATAAATTTTAATTAGGCACTGTACTTTGTATACAAACAGAATCGCTTATAAATTTTGTAAATTATATGTAAATATAGAATACTGTAAATACATTGTAAAAACGAGGTATAGGAAAATTATGGGAAGTAAAGTTGTTCACGACCGTGGTGTCTTCAATCTCGCACATGTTTCCTGTGGGGTGCTAAATGAACAACAAAATGAATAAAGGCTTAAAAATACTTTGTTACGAAAATACAATTTTTAATTACTTTTTTATTATTAAAATGTAGCCTACATTTCTTATTCACACACAGTACGAGTTAGTTCGCTTCAGGAATTAACTAAAAAGTTTAAAAAACGTTGTTGGAATTTTATTAAGATAAGAAAAATATAACTGGAATTATGGCTTAAACGAAAAAAATAATGGTATCATCATCATATACTATGTAAAGGAAATGTTGTCTATAAACATTTAAATTATTTCCTTTTTTACTCTTGAATATAAAATAGCAACTTACAACATTAAACAAGGGTTACGAGCTACGGTTCTCGCCGAGCGCCCGCGTGTCTTTTTTTTTGTTTCAGACAGTTATGCATTTTACAACTAAACTAAGAATCTCATAAAAAAAGTTTCGAACAAAAAATTTTATTCATACGATTTTCTACAACTTTACCGCAGACGAAATCTTCCTAACCAAAAAGACAAAAAAATCCTCGCTTGGTGAAAAATTCAATACATGGCGGTTTTGAATTAAATTACAATTTAGGTTTTTTATTTTTGTTAATTATTTGTTGCCGTTATAAAAATAAAAAAGTCATACCATTGGAATCAGTAGCATTTTCTGAAGGCAGTGGTATAATTTTATTTCACTATGCTCTGTAGACAGATTCACAAGCTCGGGAGAAAGCACACTACCTTGCGCTTCAAAAATCTTTACTTGACGGGTGTATTTGTATAAATAACTACAGCACGAAGTGGCAACACCGCCATTTCTATCACCCGCCTAATTTCGTGGCCGCGAGTATAGTAGGCTTACTTTATTACTACTTTATATAACAATCTTAATAAATTATAAAATACACTTTCAGCTCGACGGGTGAGAAGGAATTTATATTAAAAAAAAAATAAACATAACACTATTCTCACTCACATAGGTTTAATTATCAAACACGTTTCAACGACAAAGGCGTCATCCCAGTTGTAGCTCATGTATCACTGAGGATGACGCCTTTGTCGTTGAAACGCGTTTGATAATTAAACCTATGTGAGTGAGAATAGTGTTATTTTTATTTTTTAAATAATCTTAATAAAGTAAAATAAGTGGTGCTAAGATTGTATTTCTGTCCCACTGTTACTCTTTTTGCGCAGATTAAATCATTGCTTCATGCGCTTTTAGTTTGAATGTAATATTAAGCTTAAACTTAAAATAGAGTTTGGCTTTTATCTTGCATAGGTCTATTCAAAGTAAAATCTACTCCAAATGGATTCATTTACATAGTCAGTTCAAGTACATCAAAATCTCCAAAAATGCCAGTAGGCATATGCGTTCAGGAGTAAATATAACTTTTCAAACCAAATTGTATTTAAATCAAAACATTTTAAACAACATATTGAAAATTAGGTAGTGACTTTTTATTTGTTTCTGTATATAATTCCAAATTATAACCTAACCACTTTAATTTCCATTGAAAATATTCTTTTTAAGTAATATATAGGCTATTTTCAGGATATTGCTTCAGATTTTTAGATTCATTGGTTGAAAAGTTATTGGTAGGAATATATTTTTAATCTTTGATCCATTCAAAGGTTACCACTGTCACTTTCCATTCATATTTTTGGCACACGATTACAATATGCCTTAATGCTGATATTTTTACCTTTTTTTTTAGAAAAGAGAGTAGTGCTGCTTCCAATCTAAGCGCATTGAAACTGATTGAAAGTTGAATTGCGAGTTCATCTGGGAATGATTAAGCTTTGATATTTTTAACTGCTTTTATTTTTACTTTATAGAACGGTTATACATAAATATTAATACCTTTTGTTCTGCTTCAAGTCGAGTAACCGTTCTTATTTATCGGTGACAATCGTTTCCAACTTTTCTGTTCAGGTATTGTCAAACTGATTTGGAATTGCATTTATTTAAATGCGCAGTAGTTTTGAAATTACACAGCACTCAAACATTTTATATTATCACACTTTGAACACAAACTACATTTAAAACACACAGTTTTAAAATAAATTAGGCCCATACTCTTTCTTTAATTATTATGAATCAACAAACGTGTTCTCTCTTTCATTGTTCGTTCAGTACTCATGAGTATCACAGTCAAAGAAAATACTTTGTTTATTATGATCAGGTCTTCGGTTACTGTTATCACTTTTTTCTGTCAGAGTGATAAAAACATCTTAGGGCCAACATGACTCCTTACAGAAAGAGCAGTAAACAGTTTGCAGATAGTTTGTGTACATTATGAATCGAGTAATAGAATACACATGTAATTTGCAGTAGCATGATCGTATGAGTCATCAATAATTTCCTTTTAGTTTTGAGTGTACTGTACTACAATGTTTTTGGCTACAGAATAGTTTTTGTTAAATGTCAATAATTTCATTTAAGTTTATTTGAGGTGTTTTTGTTTTTGTTTACAATTTGTTTCACTGAATTTTGTAGATTTATATTACTTGCTGAATAGATTGGTAGTAATAGAATTCAACATTATTATTAGTTTCTAGAGCATTTTATTGTTTATCGGTTGGCACCTCTGCTTCAATATAGCTAGGAGGCTTATTGTATTTTTACCCATATTTAAACAAATGTTTCTTTAATTCTGTACTTAGGTTTTCTATAAAAATGTGTATCACAAAAATTAGTAAAACGAAGGTGATATAAGACTGTGACACACATGCAAACATTTGTGATTAAACTACATTTATCATGAACACACACAAGATCCCTTACCCTTTACGTGATTTGGTGTAGGGGTTTGATACATTCAAAACTGTAATAAGATTATTATTGTTTCTAACCTAACTGAATTTGTTTTACTTTTTAATAAATCAACACTTGTTTATAAAAATAAGATATGGGCAATACAGTGTATTAAATGAAATAAGTTATTGTTAATTTATTTCTAAACAAAGGAGAATTCAACAAATAACTTCAAAAATAATTAAGTTGCCATACGCCTGAATAATTTGATTAAAATATAGAAACAAATTTGTAGACTGGGCAATAATAAAAAAACTTGACAGTAGTATAGTTATATCTATACTACAACTTGGAATAGAAACAGAAAAATATTAACTAGTAACCCTTCTCACGTTTTGTTTTTTAGCCAATTAATTACTTGTACTGCAAAACCAAATTGTCTCTATAATTGCAAAGTAGAAAAGTCCTGTTTAATAATTTCATCAATTCTTGCCCT
The DNA here is from genome assembly GCA_018207615.1 of Philaenus spumarius. Lineage (NCBI taxonomy): Eukaryota > Metazoa > Arthropoda > Insecta > Hemiptera > Aphrophoridae > Philaenus > Philaenus spumarius. The sequence goes on from JAGFPH010000993.1 coordinate 253,979, forward strand.
TTTAACTCACAACTAAATCTTCTTAAATTATTTTGACTCAAACTATTAATGATTTAAAATGAAGTAGATCAAAATGTAGTCAGAAAATTTGACTAGTAGAATCCCCATAGCGTATATCAAGAAAGACAAACCCTTGCTGTGTAAAAATTTGCTGTAGCAATTTAAAAATTATATGTGTGGTAATATGTTTATGTCAATTGTTAGCTCCCACCTTGACACTTCAGTAAAACATATTACAGAATCATTGGAAAATCAGGTGTTATCTGATTTGTCGTAGTAAGCTCATATTGTAGTTAGAACAACCGCAATTAAATTAGGTAATCAGTATATGTATATATATTTCACCCAGGTCAAGAAATTAATAGTATTTTTTACTTCTAGTCGATACAATAATATCAATTTGTGCTAACCTTTCCTTATCTATAAAAAATAAAAAAATTGTACAAGTATGGTCTATTGATTTAATTAATTGCTGAATATAAACTGTTCAATATTTCTTACACAATAGTAACAAATATTCATTCTTTATTGTACATTTGTTTTGTTTTTTTTTGTAGATTTAGAGCAATAATTTTGTAGGACTACTACAAATTGAAGTTTGAAGCAATCTTTTGGCTATGTAATTAATTGTAAAACAAAATGTTGTTTATAATTTCTGAAAATTAATTTCAAGTACAATTTTTAATCACAAGTAGGCAGTGAACTGGCAATTACTATTTATTTAGTTAAAGTCATAAAAATGTATATAATGTGAACTGGTAAATAGAATCACTTGAAAACAGTCCTTAATATTATTAACTGGCAATTATTAACATTTTGAAGTAGTAGTAACCTTAAGTTACCCTAAGTTTATTTAATCAATGGTTTTGATTGATAAGTTACTTTTAACACATGTCTATTTACTTCCCATTACATTATAGCCATAAAAGTTTTAAAACTTTTTAAAAGAGTGAGTCATGCCCGTAAAGACCGTAACCGTAAACTTATTGTAAGCAACTTAAACAAACAAAACAAAGTACTTGTTGCTAGGAAGAATATGTGATTGACTAATTAGACTAGCAAAGTAGACAAAAAGTAATATCAAAATGATAAATATTTTTTTTAAATATCACTATCTTTTCTGTAAATTAATTATACAATACATTTTTTACATAGTTATTTTTTTCATAAGCAATGATTTTAAACAAAAAATGCAAATTAAATATATTTAATTTAAAACTAAGACATTAATATTTTATCAAATATACAAACTCTTTCATTTAAAAACATGTGCATGACTTACTTTCCAGTTGTAAGGTTAGCAATGCAGGGGTTGTCAGTATACTGGACACCCCTGTGGCAACTGCATGCTTATCTAGGATGGTATCAGGCAGTGTCTTACACAGTTATGCGTATTGATTCCAGCATGCCATCCTTGTTTTTAACATCACCACATCATCATTTCCCATAAACTTTCCCGGTTTTCTTTATTGGTTTTTGTTTGAAGATAATGTCAGTTCTGTTATTCTTCCAAATAAGTTAAGGGTTTATTTTTCTAACAACACTCTTATATTGTGCTGGTTAGATTTGTAGCTATTCTAATCTGAATTTGATTCAAAGTTATATTTTGTTGACAAAATAAAATAATAGTACATAAAATATGGGGTTTAAAATTATTAATAAAACAAAACTAAATAGTTACTTCTTGAACTATTTGTGTAATAATTTATTTAAAAAAATAATGTTATACGTTTAAAACAATTTCCAAGAACAATTACATAATATGTATGGCCTGCACTTTTTCTAATTATTTCCTTTTTGTGCAACTTTTCCTACAGCGTTTCCTCGAAGCATCACCTGATTCAGTTTCTGGCCTTGGCTCTCGGTTCTTCTCAGTATTTTCCAAATTCTTTTCATTACTCTTTAGTTAGTGTTCAGAGTTATTAGTTGTGGTATATGTATATATATATATATATATAATATTTCAATGTAACATAAAAGTTATTGAACATCCCAAATTACAATTTCATTTATTATTTCAAAATCAAATAAAAGAAGAAACAGCCTTTTTAATTAATTGGTTTCTTTTTAAAGTTCAATAATTTTATTTATATATTAACAAAATGTTGTTACTGTTAATTTAAGTAAAATATTTTATTGTCACGAAACATATAAACATTAGTAATAAATTAATACAAAAACCAACTGTTAAAATACATTTTGAATACAAAATATATTATTATTATTTTTTTTTAACCTCCTGCTGTTTTGCACTTAAGGCTAATGAAGACGGGACCTACGGTTTTACGTGGAATCCGAACCACAGCCAACGATGTCTGTTAAGAAACCATTTAGAAAATTATTCGGGGTCAATGGGAATTGAACCCGGAACTTTTCCATTGATGGTTGCCATGACGATTGATAAAGCTGTGACGCCTTAACAACCACGGCCATCGTGGCTCTTGAATAAAATATATATAAAAGTTATGCATTGTCTCTAAAACATATGGGAATATGCATTTTTAATATGTATGATTAAAAACTTTAACATATGTAATGTAAATAATTGAAATTCATAGGTGTGCAAAAGAACATTATTAGAGAATAATAATAACTTTTTCGTCCATTTTAAATTATATTTTTATTTTGTGGCTTCAGTTTCACTACCACATGAAGTATCATCTGACCAGCGAGTTATAAGTGAACTGAAGGTGCTGCATGGAAAACAAGAAGTTAACATATTGTTTACAAAATATTGTAATTATTAACTAAACAGTTATTTACTATAAAATATACGGTATGTAATTTAAGGCTAAGGCTAAACAAAAATGAATATATTAGAGAACAAATTATAAATTTTCAATAAAAAATGTAGGTCTATTAAAAATAATATTTTATTTTGTTATGTGGTTATTAGTTGTTAAACTTAGCAAATTACCTACCAGCAAATACTATTGAAAGTAACAATATGATTTGTAAAAGAATTGAAGTGAAGCATGATTTTAATGGGTACATTAGAGCACTAATTATCTAAACAACAATCATTGCCAATTTACTTGATCGTTGAAAAGATTTCAATTGCGGTATATAAGTTTATTCAATATTTTTATGCCTAGGAGAAAATTGTTACTATCTACCTCTCTCCAACAGAAAACGTTTTTGAAATAGTAAACAACAATTTTGAACTTTTTTCATAAAAATTTTTTGTTTTGTAAATCTAAAGTTAAGGGTAAAGTAATATAGGCCTAACTTGTTTTTAGAAATAATAAATAATTTTTAAGATTTATTAATGTTTAAGCTGTTTTCAATTATACTAAATTATTGTTATCTGTATCGGCTACAGTCCGAATTAATCCTGATAGTCGGCACTCTACTGTATAACTATTGTGAAGTGATTTTTTTTAACACAAGGCAGTTTAAAACTACCAACCATTTAACTCAATTTCGTTTACAGAATTAACTAACGTTATTGTAAAATTATAACGATAACAATGTTCTGTAAAATTATGTTGAAGAAAGTAAGATAAGCTTCAAGTTATTAAGTTTTGTAAGTTGATGTTGCGTGAGAGAAATCAATAAACCAATATAGCACGACAATATCTCCCTCCCAACCCTCACCAGCTGTCCAATAACTCAGATTCATTTACTAAACTTCCTTTTGTGAAAGAAGTTTTTTTATAGTAAGGAATATAGTTTG
>JAGFPH010000993.1:286858-311185 GCA_018207615.1 Philaenus spumarius
TGTATGACGTTCTATTTTTGGCTATTGCGTCAGTCTATAAATAGTCCCCGTTATACACGGCACTTTGCCGGAACGCATCTACTGCGTATAACGAGGACTACCTGTAACACTAGAGCAATTTTAAGCTTCATTCAAGCTACACCTTTTTTTGGGGGTTTTCAACTGGAACAAAAATTGTGGTTGTAAGTTATGTAATCTAACCTTCATTACAATGGCCAACATTTTTGTTGCAGTTATAAAAACCAAAGACGACTTTATAATAAGTTTGGCTTGATTGGGGCTTTAAAATGAGGTATCACAAGTGCGTATTAGAAAAACGAATTTTGCATGTTTTCAACTCCGTGATAGCATCTATAAATTTGTCTCTTTAAGTTTCAAAATTTGTATAGCTATGATTTATGTTGATCTGGTTGCACCGTGCATAGTTAGATTTATTGCCATCTATATTATTTTTCGGCAAATATACTTTAAATCTTTGATGGAACACTCTTCCTGTTTGGGTTATATGGACTCGGTTACATTATTTGCAAAACAATTTATAAACACATTTTATATTTCAACGGCTTGTTTGGTTTTGGCTGAGTAATTTACAGATGTTATTTGTTCAAAATGTTTTAGTAATGTTTAGTTATTTAAAATTATACTTGGTTTTCTGTAAATTTGTCAAAAGTAGTTTTTTTCTAGTTTTCTTGCCTTCATATTAGAGTAAGAGAGAGCCCAGTTGGAGGTGCCAGCAGGAAGGAAACTACTACCCTTTTGCGGACTTAGCCTCATAACTCGGCATTACTAAGAACATTTCCAATTCCTTATCTTTCGGTTTCTAGTTTTATAATCCTACTATGTAAATATAATTGTTGTTGAATAAACTATTCGTGGGTAAATATAAATTAGGTATAAATAGATATCGTAACAGACAATTTTATAAGAATATTCAGAGACAGTGGTTGTGAAACAATGTCTTCATGCAGGATAGTACACAGTTGGCAAGCAGAATGAGTAGTAGATCGTTCCTCCAACTGGGCTGCCCCTAAATCTACTGAATTTTGTATATTCGTTTTATTTATAAATAATAGCAAACGTTTAAGTTCAATTGTACTTTTGCTAACATTAGTAATTATTTTTTAACAGCTTTTCATTTTTTTTTTTTTTTTGCAACCAAACATTTATATTTTATTTTGTGACTATGTAAAATATAGGGTATCAGGAGAGCCGGTCGTCATAATTAGATAATATGTAGCCTAGTTTGCTGCTATTGGAACTTCCAACCAGCTAAGGTGCCAGTTCTTTACTTGTTTTTTGTTAGTTGTGTGCTACACCATTCCAAAGTCCAATTGGCATAAAGACGTTAGGTATCATTCAGCTTTTGTGCACTATGCTACTACCTCATCTACATTTTTCAGTCAAACTGACTTTAATTAAAGACGTAAAGGAGGAGGAGGAGGGACATAATAATAACTTAGTTTGTACAAGTGCCAGCACACAATACTATGTAAAAAATATTATTTAAAGTTGAAAAACAGTTTTCCTAGTTTTGTTTATTTATGAAATTGATGTTTGCCTCTTTTTCAATATTTCTGTGTATGTTTAGACTACATCAGAAATTTTCCCAGCGACAACTGGAGGAGGAAGCAAAATGTCAGTAGAACTAAAAGTACCTTTCTTAGGACAATTGCCTTTGGACCAACTTTTAGCAAGATGTTGCGATGAAGGAAGGGACTATTTGACTAAGTTTCCAAATTCTCCTACTGTACAAGCACTTCATAGAATAGTAGAAAGTGAGTATGACTGTTTAGTGTATACAAATCTGACTTATTTCTGGTGATAAATCCATAGCATAGAGGCCTATTTAGCAATTATATGTTCACTGCAAATTTTGAATTATTTTATACAAGTTATTTAGTAATTAAAATGTAGAATTTTGAGAAGGGAAAATGTCCTAACTCACTTCATAAAGCATCGGATGGTAATATATTAAATGGCTTAATAATTGAAATAAATGCTGACCTATTGAATTGAAGTTTCCTATTTAACCCCTCCTATTTAAATCTCAACTTGAGACTTCTCAGCGCGCTGCTGTAGTAAATTGAGTAGTCTGTGACAACTCGACTTGTATTGAATATTTCACCCACTAATAATCATATAATCACAACAAAACAAAAACCATTGGAAAGGAAATGATTTAAACTTACATTTTTGTATTTACAAATTTGTTCTAAAACGTATATTTACATACGAAATCATCATTGTAAAATTGTAGCTGTCAAATTGTACAATCAGTTGACAAAAAAGCACAAAGAAATGACATTAATACGTCACTTCTCTAAGGATCAATATCGTTCGACAGAATTGCTTTGAAAATAATATAAGGAGACCTTTGGATTCGTCAAGATTTGAACTTTCTAAAACTGCCTTCCAATCAGTCGTCACTCTTATAGTTTCTAAAATATAAAGTTTTCCGTAAACTCTTGCAATTGGACAGTTTTCAACCAATGAGAAAGCACATTTTGAAATCGATTTATCTAATACAATTCGGTATGTTTGAATAGTAATATTTATATTGATTTGAAGAGAAAACCGCATTTATTTCGTCTCGTGTAAAGTAAACCACATTTACTGTTTTATTTATACAGTCCTGGGAAATACAGACATTTGTAGAATTCAATACGCGCAGTTCTTACGGTCTGGCTTTGCGTTGTTCCCATAGTCTAGACACACAGGATATGTAATAGGGTCCGTGAGTGTTTTGTCAATTTGATTTAATTTTGAGATACAAGTAAAACTAAGTGAAATAAGTTTATAAAATAAGAATTTTAAAGTATACAGTTCAATTCTATGATTTATTCTCTACACTTTGTTATAATATTTCATTTTTGGGCAAAGCATATATTCCTAAATTACTATTCAAACTAGGCCTAGTTTTGTTAGCAGTCTTATAATAAGAACTTAAAAACTGCTGTTTAAAAAAAAGAAATTTGAAATTGATATATATTTTATTTGTATACACTTCTTTCTATTTAGGACTAAACTACAAAACTTTTGTACATTTTGAAAAAAAATCCCAAAAATGTTGACTACTTTTTATGCAGTTGAACCTAAAGTTGAACTTATTCTTTTCGTTACTGAACATTTTTTGTTTCTTGGGGTAATAACTTTGTAAATTTTACATCAATTAATTTTTTACTGGCATATATGAATCTTTCTCTACAAAAAAGCTGTGAAACACTTTTGGATTGGGGTATAGTTATTATATTTGGCGAATGTTTGGAAAAATGTTTGCAACACGCTCCGAAATGGCTTGGAATTGCAAAAATTAGCACTGACAGTAAAGTTGAAGGGTTAAGAATAAATGAGTAAAATAAAACACAAATTTTAAAAAAATTTATCTTATATCCATATACAGATATACAGGGTGATCAACTGAAGATGGCCACCATTGGGATCTCGGAAACTGTAAAAGTTACAACAAACTTGAAATAAAAAAGGGGTTTCCATTTGAAATTTCAAAGTTGACTGCCATATTGGAAAATGGCGGCCATTTAGAAATATTTTAACTACATATTTTTTAATTTATCGTAAAACAAGAAAAGGTTACTCATTTAAAGTTTGCTGTAAAATTAATACTTTCTGAGATCCCAATGGTGGCCCGATTAAAAAAATCACATAAAATAGAAAATGTTTGAGAGGCTGTGTCTCATAAACGGTTGGGTTTAGGATCAAATACAAAAGGATAAAAATGTCTTAAATTTGTGTCCTCAATCCAAATTTAACATAAAAAATAGAGGTTTCCATTAAGTTGGCCGCCATATTGGAAAAATGGAGGAGTTTTTGGAAATTTTAATATTGTATTTTTAATCCAAGGGAAAAGTAGGGAAGGTCCCCCATTTAAAGTTTGTTGTAACTTTTATAGTTTCCGAGATCCCAGTGGTGGCCATCTTGAGTTAATCACCCTGTATATCTTCATTTGATGGCTTAGTACTACTCTGCTACTAAGAGAAGTTTCATTAGTGTGGGAGGAAGAGAGAGAGAATAGTCAGAGGATTATTATACTGTACTCATTTCTAAAAACATTGATCCATGGTTAAAAATCTCAAATGGAAGTTAAAATACACTCAATTCTCTCAACTACTTAACTTTCCACAAATTCAGTTTTCATTTTTTTTTTTTAGTATTGATAAAATTAATATAACCTCATTTTCAGTACTATATTTTTTGAAAGTACAGCAATTTCTGCTAGTAAAATAAACTGTCATATCTATATTAGTTTTCTACCAGCATAATATAATTTATTCTTATTAGGAATTTGACAGAGATTCAATGTTAACATAATTTAAATTTTTTCAGAAATAGTAGAAAGTTGTGAAGCTGACAGGTAGAACGAAAGTAATACTAGATAATCTGTGATGGATATTCATTTTGATAGTAGTAATTCAGAAGTCGGACCAATGAATGGAAGACATGTAGAACACAATACAGCTAACTAAAATGGAATTGGATCAACAGTGGAATACAAAGAGAATATAAAAGCTATACACTTAAGGTTATTTTTCCAATAAATACAATAATATTGTTACTTTGTTTGATTATTTGTGACTGTGTAATCCAAACCTTGATTCTTATCTGCAGAGTACGAAAAATAAGTTACTAAGTTTTTCTTCAGCAAAGAAATTTGGTGGTTTTCAGAATCATATTTTGTCAGGAAACCTTTTGCTCATACTATTGCTTGGATAAAAGTTGGACTGTGGCAGCATATTGACAAAAACTATCAGAAAATTATAAAAAAGAAAAGTGTTCAGTAGAACCTCCCTAATTAGAAAACCTCTATAATTTGGAACTTTTGTCACTTCCCCTCAATAAACTTCTAATATTCGAAAATAAATATTCCGTTAATTCACAGTATTTTCAACATCATTAGCCTCTAAAATTCAAATTTCGTTTTACATGTGCCTCTACAATTCAAATTTTGTTGCTATAATTCCAAGTCAACCTCTAAAATTCAAATTTTATTCCCCCTAAGCCTCTGAAATTCGGAGTTAATAAAAACAAAAACAAGCCTGTTGCAACACAAACTAGTGCGGAGATTTGGAGAACGACTGCCAATTCGCGAATGCTCTAAGGAAAAAGCCCAGGTATCTTATATATTCAACCCCTTTATACAAGGTATCTGGGATAAAAGTATGGCGTAGACACGGTTTTTCCTCCAGGAATTTCTATAGGAAAAAATGAGCTACTGCAGTGACCCTTATGGTAAGACCTAAGGTCGGGAGTAGCAAATGAGCACTGATCATGGTCCCCAGAAAACGTTTTGGGGTGTCATTTAAAAATCATATATATATTTATGTGTTCACACTCTAGTGCATTTTATGTCCAATTTGATCCAAATGTTGGTTGTCTACATCGCTCGGACGAGTTTGTTAGCAAAAAAAAAATCCAACAACCGGAAGTAACTATTTTTTTGAGATTTATACTACTACGAGAATAAAATTTGTTTAGAGTTTTTTCTAAAAATATAAATGTACAGAGACTTTGATTATGTTTACTTTATTATAAAAGTATATTTAAAAGATTTGTTTTTGAAATCTTAAAACCCATTATAATGTGAATCACGATATTCCAACTGTGATTCTTTAATGATAGAAATAAAATAATAAACCCAAACATAACCCCAAAATATATCTAGTTAATAACCCAAGCTGATCAAAGAAAGTATTGGATAGAGGTGTAATATATTTTCTTCGACAACTCTTTGTCAAAGATTTTATCAAAGATCTTTGATAAAAGTTTGACCAAATATTTGACAGTGTAATATGCCCCAAAAAATGTAACTTTCTCAAAATTTACTTACTGGTAATTTTATTACCAGACCTACAATGGTTGACCTTTTACAAAGGTGGAGAGCAGAGTGGAGTTTAAGGGGCTCGTCCAGTCTACTACAGTTGGAACCTCCAACATGTACTCAAGCTTAGTTATTGTCATTCATTATTAGCGAATTTCCATAGGAAAAATGAGCTATTGCAGTGGCTCTTATGGTGAGACCCAAGGTCGGGAGTAGCAAATGAGCACCGATCATGGTCCCCAGGACACGTTTTGGGGTGACATTAAAATTCATATATATATATATGTGTTCGCACTCTAGCGCTCGCATTTTAAGACCGATTTGGTTCAAATTTGGTAGACATGTTCATTGTCTACGTCGCTCGGACGAGTTCGTTAGCCAAAAAAATCCAACAACCGGAAGTAACTATTTTTGAGATTTTTACTACGATAATGAAATCTTTTTAGAGTTTTTCTAAAAATATAAATGTAGGATGTTATTCTGCACATTTTGTTTTTTTACGCGACCTTATAGCTAGCTTGGTTCCCCCAAAATCGATCAAAACGTAAAATACCATAAAAGTACCCAGTTCGAAGCCAAGTGGTGCAAACTCGCGAGGCCACCAGGCGCAAACAAATTCTACTAATATATTGCTTACACACAGACAGCTGTTCAACGCCTTCGTAAGTAGACCTATTTCCCAAATTGTTGGTTGAAACCCTAAAACATAGGCATATAAACTTAATTTTGGAAATTTGCTCAACTCACGTCAGCGGTCCAGTTGCGTGGTTGAATTATTTACTTGTGTTATGGTGCTCACCGTCTTCATTAGGAATAAACAAACAATGTACGAAGCTAGAGGTATATTATCAACTAGTAATTATTTAAATTTTAGTTTTGTAAATGGGTTTAACTATTGATAAAAAGTATAAGAATGTAGACATGGATGAGCATAAATAAATAATAGCTGAAAAGCCACTGTGTGACAATAAAGAAAAAAAACCAGGAGCAAGTAAAAAGCAATGCAAACTGGAAAGTTCCCTACAGCCCAGACACACTTCAAGCCTCCTCCCCTCTTTTTTTATAGTTCAAGATTTTGGAACTATGTCGCTTGATTATAAAACTTAGTAAAATTTCAATCAAATGTTGCCTTTAAGGGATATTCTACAAATTTGGGCAAAAGATTCCACAGTAAGTAGTTGTAACAGATACAAAGAATAATTTGTAAACAGATACTACATGTTTGTAGTAATTTACCGAGTTGTATAATTTATGAACCAAAATATTCAAATGTTTTATACTGGTGCCTCACTGGCTGCTATTTTTGTACTAATATGACGGACATATGGTAAACTCTTCATACTTGACATTTTACAGTTATGTTAAACAGATACAAGAGTTATTCAAACATAAACGAGAATTTGTTAAAAAAATTTATTAACATAAATAAATGGTTAACCAAAATATTTAATTTTCCAACATTTTTAACACCAAATCGGAAGCTTTTCAATCCATTCACTGTAAAAAGAAGGGGAGGTCCTTGAACCAGTTGCACACAATGGTCCATACATGTGAAAGCCACACGGGGATTGGCTGGATGTTGAACTGTTTGCCAGAACATTTCATCGAGCTTTTAGATGAGCAGCATGGGGCCGGGCGTTGTCATGCAGCAAAATGACGTCCCTGAAGGATTGTTGCCGTCTTTTGTTCCGATAAGCGGGCTTCTCTTGATCCAAGAGAGTGCAGTGGTAGGCAGTATTAAATGTTCTCTGTTTGTGAAGGAAATAGAGCAAAAGAATGCCTTTTGAATCCTAGAACTCCGTTGAGAGACCTTTCCCAACAGACAAAAGAGTTTGCCTCTCCACTTGCCTACTTTGACTCTGGAGTGTAATGGTGGACTAAAGTCTTATCGCAGATCCCTTTCAAAGGTTCTTGAAAAAGACTGCAATGCATCAAGAATATTTTACAATTTTTAAAGAAGGGGCAATAAAAATAGTAACGGTCATGTACAAAGACAAGATTCTGAAATTTAAAGAACATGTTTTTTCAACAAGTTCTTTAAGAAATACAATAAATTTGTCAAAACATTTGTTTGTCATCATTCCGAATATTGATTAAATAAATAAATTCTTTGACTTACCACCTAACAATATTCAATTTAATGCCGTAGTACAACAGCTGTTTCAGCCATTTTCAAGTTTTGTAGCCAAATAATCCTTCATCAATTGTTAACACAAACACACTCTTATCACAGTACATTAACACAAACACAATAATAAATTACACACGATACACCTTATGCCTACCATGGATATTTTTGCATGAAAGACTCACTTAAAATATTACACCGCTATAAAAAGGGCCCCGAGTTATGAATTCCCTTGAGCAATTTGAGGTACACAAGAATTATAAAATCGACAATAACATTTTACTAAATGAAAAACTTAACTTCGATTCCAACGCAATGTTCGATACATTGTTGGAGATAAGCAACCCCCTCCATCGATGCGTGATTACCATCTTCCGCAGTAGGCCTACATGAATGATTTTAGAACTGGCTCTGTTTTTAAAATAATGTATCGTGTGTAATTTATTACAGTCGAACCTCGTTAGTGCGAACCTCGATAAAACGATTTCCTCGATAAGACGAATTTTTTTTAATCCCTTTGAAACTTTCGTAAAGGTCAATGCTTAGAAGCACTCTATACAACGTAGTAATTGGTTAAAAACCTCCATAAGACGATTTTTTTTTTGTGACATGGGCTAGAACTGATTAACCTCTACAAAACGAATATTCTTAGCACAAAACCTCTACAAGACGAACGCGACCTCTATAAGACGAATTTCTCATGATCTCAACCTCCATAGTACGTAGTTTTCAAAACAAACAGAAGCTTGTCTCGACAGGAAATCCCCATCCACCCCTCTTCCTTCCTCATTCATTGTTTGGCGTGTGACCCTTCCGGCTGTGTTTTTCCCTTGTTTTAGAGTTGTGCATATGTTTAGTGTAATGATAATGGCAGGGGAAAAGTCAAAAACGGCGCTAACAGTGGAGTTTTATCTCAGAGCGAGGAGAAACCTCTGTAAGACGAATAACGGCAGTAATTAACCTCGATAAAACAAACCTCTTTATTAAGAATACCTCGATAATACGAATTTTTCTCCTATCCCTTGAAATTCGTCTTATAGAGGTTCGACTGTATTGTGTTTGTGTTAATGTACTGTGATTGAGTGTGTTTGTGTTAACAATTGACAAAGGATTATCTGGCTACAAACCCGAAAATGGCTGAATAGCCGAAACTGCTGTCGTACTACGGCAGAAAATTAGATATTGGTAGGCGGTAAGTCAAAGAATTTATTTAATAAATTTGTTTGCCTTCTAAAAATATTACTCTTTCTTATTCTAGAATTCTATAAAACTTTCTTTGAGAAACAGCTTTGGAACACAAACTTGGTTAATTTTTATTAAATTTCATCAAAACTAACAATATTTGGGAAGATATTTGAATAATATGTATTAGATTAATTATCTTGTACATACACAATCTTGTCAATCAATCCAAATTGGTTTCCAGATGGATTACTGGTATTTGATGGGATGGCTATGCCGTCATCATCAGATCCATATTCAAGGTAATTAACCTAATACATATTATTCATAATATACAATCCAGGAAGCTATAGTACATACATTATGTCTAAGGGAAAATATTTATTTGCTTTAATATAATTAAATCGGAAGATGTCTCCTACAAAAATGTTTCTTATCTATTACCAAATTAGAAAAGGTATACAGAGAAATCAAATGCGAACACTAAATAAAAATAAAACTTAATTTATTACAAAAGAAATGTTAGAATGTACTTCATTATGTACTACATATGTTACAATAATAGGATTTTAGAAAGTCGGTAGTGGCCTCTGTGTTGGAAGTAATCCAAACCTTCTCTTTATAATTATCCTTTCACGAGAATACTTGTCTTCAGGTGAAAATCGAGCTGGAAAAAAACAAAATATAATTTAAATAATTTCCTAACAAACCGTCAAAGCAGACATTTGGAATATTAACTATCGTTCGTATCAAACTTTGGCCATTTATTTTTTTAAATGGATAAACCTAGAACTATTGTAAAAAATAAACCAAAGTTCAAAACATGACAAATCTTTGTCTGTCTCGAGAGAGTAGAAATAAACAGAGTTTTCCCTTTGTTATCATAGACTAAATTTAATATCATCTGACAAATAAGTTAGTTACATCATTGCATAGATCAAGACCTATGCAGTCATATTTTTTAGCGAATTTCCATAGGAAAAATGAGCTATTGCAGTGGCCCTTATGGTAAGACCCAAGGTCGGGAGTAGCAAATGAGCACCGAACATGGTCACCAGAACACGTGTCATTAAAAATCATATATATGTGTTCACACTCTAACGACCGCATTTTAAGTCCGATTTGGTTCAAATTTGGTAATGTTGTTGTCTATGTCGCTCGGACGAGTTGGTTAGCAAGAAACATCCAACAATCGGAAGCACGAGAATGAATTTGTTTTTGAGTTTTTTCTACAAATATAAATGTAGGATGTTATTCTGCACATTTTTAGTTTTTTTACACAACCTTATAGCTCGCCTGGTTCCCCCAAAATCGATCAAAACGTAAAATACCATAGATGTACCCGGTTCAAAGCCATGTGGTGGATTCTACAGTTGCGTGCGAAGCACCCAATGCATTGTGTATTGAAGTTACTCCCAAAACGGGGGTTGGCGTGTGAAGCACGCAATGCATTGTGTATTGAAGATACTCCCAATATGCGGAGTGGCGTGCGAACCATTTTGCAACTATTCAGCACCGCCGTGAATAGGCCTATTTCCCAAATTGTTGGTTGAAACCCTAAAACATAGGCCTATAAACTTAATTTTGGAAATTTGCTCAACTCACGTCAGCGGTTCAGCTGCGTGGTCGAATTATTTTAGAATCAGGTCTGGTTCTAGAGCTGAGAAATAAATTTGTATACGCATTTATGATTTTGTTAATTTCTGTTCGCTTCCTGGTCCACCTTTACATTGTGACTAGTATCTTTGATATTGTAATTGAAAGGAGTAGCAATAAAATCAAATTTAGGTGTAGGCCAATTTCTTTTGTTTGTGAACAGAAGTCCTATTCTAAACAACGTTTTATATTTCAGGATTATTACAGTGTTGTAAATAAACAGTACCAGAAACTGGCACATACTTTCTCAAAAACATATTTAAATTATTATATTATTATTCACTGAGACTTCATAATTGTATTAAAGTAGCAGAGGGGATACATTAAGTAATAAATATTATTATTATTAGCTAGAGAGAAAACTATTTGATCGATTTGAAACAAATTTGCACTCAAACATGTCAATTAGGCCTGTATAGATGCACGAAAAAAGGTTTGGAAAAAAATCCCCAGAAATCAGTTATTATTATTAGTTGAACTAGAATTTGTAGAAAGATTTTTGCATTTGGTAGGTAGGATTAAGGGCTACAAATAAGCTAAATTTTATCAAAATCGTTAGAGCCGTTTTTTTTATAAAAAAATAATTAGGCCCTACTGATTTTTTTTTGGGTTTTTGGCCAAAAATGGGGTTGTTTTTCAAAACCTTTTTTTGTGCATCTATACAGGCCTCATTGACATGTTTGAGTGCAAATTTGTTTCAAATCGATCAAATAGTTTTCTCTCTAGCTTTGTATTCGTACAGACAGACATTTTGTAAAAACTAGGTACTTTTTTGGACTCAGGGGGTCCCAAAACGGATATTTCCACAAAAATCTCAACACCGATTTTTTTGCGATCACTATACTTTCTCTTTACTACAGTATAGTGAGAAAGTAAAATGCTAGAGATTTTTTAGAAATATTTGATCTACATAACAATGTTCTCTGCACTTTCCTGAGCAAGAAAATATTTAAAATTGTACACTATACTTGAATAGGGTACATTCTATAGACTTTTGATGATGTATAGGTAATTTTAGCAATTTTTTAAATTTTACCCCAACTTTTTTTTGACGAAGTAAGCACTTTTTTATGGTTTCATGCAAAGAACACTTTTTTTCTACATTTTGTATAAACTTAAGAAACTTTGTTTTTTCTTGTTCAGAACAACAAAAAAGGTAAAACATATTTTTTAAATATTTGAACTACATAACAATATTCTCTGCACTTTCCTAAAGAAGAACGGATGTAATAGTGTACACTTTACTGGAATATAGGATACATTATATAGATTTTAGATTACCTTTAGGTAATTTTTTGCAAATTACCCATTTTTATTGCTTTTCCCCTAAATTTTTTTAGGAAGCAATTTAAAAAAATATTTTATGTAAAGAACATTTTTTCTCATTCTGTATATTTTTTATTTATAATTGTTTAGTTTTGTTTTGTATTTTTTCAAAAGCCCCACTTTTCAAACTTTTGTTTACCATTTTTTCCCCCCTTTAGGAACACAATTTTGAGAACTGTTTAACAATATTATATCTACATAACAATGTTCTCTGTACGTTCCTCAACAATAAAATGTACAATAGTGTATACTTATTTGAATGGGATACATTGTATCAATGTTTAAATGATAACATGTATGATAAGTAAAAAAGTGGCTGCCACCCAAGAGGTAAATCTAATAGTAATTAGGCCATCACTTCTTCGGTTAAGCTTCAAACAAAAATATTTATATCATCCAATCAGATAAGATGTTGACATTCAATTTTTGTTTATTGCTTAATGGTGAAAACCTTAAGGTTATCATTGCCTGAGCACATATTGCTCCTAAAATCTAAATGAAATTTTTTTTTAAATGGGTAACAACTACATAGAACTAAAAAAATGATAATAATAAGCAAATGATGATGGACCACAGTCATATGAACCATTTCATATGATCAACTTCTGGTTATCAACTCCTGGTACTAACCTAAAAAGCTTTACAATTCAGGGTAATAGAATACAAAGACTGGGTCAACTTCAAATTTTATGATATTTTTTAGTTGGACAATATATTTAAGAACTAACTAAAAGACTATGTGTCGGAAACGTTATACATAGACAATAATTAATATAAAAACTTATATATGTTTACTTACACTTTTGAAACATACTGTGACTAAAGACTGACCAAATAACTAAACATCGGAAACCTTGTAGATAAGCTTACCAAGCGATAAGAAAATTCATAGTCCAGCTTTGAGTATTGTTCAATCAGTCTTATACTAATGACGATGGCGTCTTGTTCTACAGTCAATCCATTTTTTTTTTTTTGTGAAGTTTGTAGTACTACGATAATTAGTTTCTGTGTGTTTTCGTTAGTTTTCGTTCAATATATAGGCCTACGCGAGAACCAAAGAATTTAAAAAAAAAAAAATAGCCCGAAGTTTTAACTTATAGTTTTTAGTCACAGTATGTTCCTAATTTGCATATATTATATAAGTAAGTATATTAATTATTGTCTGACTACAAGGAAAGGCTACATTTTCTTTTTCGTGCTATCAGGTTTATGACGGTAAAAACTCCGACGAATTGAACACTTTACCTACACAGCACTCCGAAATAGAAAGTGATCCAGATGACCTTTAATGTAAGTTTTTTTTATTATTAATGATTTCTGACATTTATCTTTTGTTTTTTTAGTTACAGTAGAGCGTCGAAAATCCGAACCAATTGGGACCAAGGGGGGTTCGGATTATCAATTTGTTCGGATTTTTGAAAGCAACTAAGAAAATGCCATTTAGGCTAAAATATATGACCTTTAATCAATTAAAGTGGTTAAACAGTACAAGTAGTAATGTAATTACAATACAGTATGTAAGACTACTTACATATTATGATTTAGAAGAACCTGCACATACACAGTATTGCCAACATGATTACACTTGTAACTCTCAATTACAGTACAGTACATAATTAAAAGTTCACTTGTACATTATAGTTAAGAAAAACGAAAAATAAAAAAAATACTGTATAGTATACTACTGTATGTACGACACACTGTTATAATGATTACACAAAGCGAAATTAATGAACTTTCTGTTATGTTTACTGTTAGCGCTAAAGCAGCTTATTAGCGTGACAGTGAAAATACTGACAGCCAGTCTGCTGTGAGGGCGTGTGAGAACAGGTATATTAAGAAGAGTTTAAAAAGAGATAATAATGTCAAACTGCAACGAAGATTTTTGAGAAATTTTTTTCAAGGGTTGCCTCAGAACGCGTTCGGATTTTTGACGTTTTGGATTATTGACATTCGGATTATCGACATTCTACTGTAATTCTTGTTCAATGTACTGTCTAACTAAATATCATCAAATTTCAATTTTGTGATGTAAAAGCTAGGTTTTATATTCAAATAGGCACATTAGTTATAATTTTCTTTCTGTCAATTAAAATAAAATGTCATATAACCTGTAACAAAATATCCTCAACTAGTTATTTAGAAACTAACATCATGGTTAATTAAATATTACAAACTACTGAAGTGGTTGTTTAGAATGCCATTGTATTATTTTTTTGGTAAAGCCAAGTTAACATAATAGACCTATGTAGGGCCTATCTACCTTTTTAAATTTTATTTATCTTACCCGTTCTTGTCCTTTAAAATTAGTTAACTATGTGTTTACTACAACTAAGCCACAAATCTATACAAACATATAACAAACCTGGATGTGCTGATACAGTAGGGGTTCCATCTGGAGCGTTTTTCTGAAAACAGACATGTATTTATATTAAAATAATACCGTACAATAGGTTTGTAAGAACTGAGGTAGGTATTTAATGACTTCATTTTGTCCATTGAACCTTTTTCAAGCTGATTCTAATTACACTCTCCGCAATATCAATTGAATAACATTCTTTTAATGGTTAGAGCAATAAAATACAAACAAATCCGTTAATCATCAGACACCATGTAGGCTTAATTGACATCACTTGTGGCCCATATATGTTATTTAAATTTAAGTAGAATTTAAATAAATAAAAAAAACTTGCAGAGTTCCAAAACACCAGCCTCCTAAATTATATTAATTGTAACATATTCAAAATAACCATTATGGAAATTAATTATTGGTGGTCACCATTAAAAAAAAAGTGAAATATTGCAACTCTTACCATGCAGTAAATAAACTTTTCCCTAAAAGTATATAGCCTACAGTAAATACACCAATATTTGATTATTAGCAAGCTGTAAAGGGTATCTTGTAAACTACATAGGCCTACATCACAAAATTCAGTAAAAAATTGTATTTATATCCTTAAAAAAAACCCTTTTAAACAATACCTAACACAATAGTGTCATAAAATACTTATATTTTTAAGGACAATAGGATCTCGATTTAACTGAAGTATGTACAGTTTTAAAAGAAAAAGTTACCTAATCAATTCTAAATCAAACAACAGATGAGACACCGGTGTACGGTACACTAGTGTACGGGACACTAAATGTACTATCAATTAAATGTGTGTTAACAGATGAGACACTGAGTAGCGAGCTACCAGATTCTGTGGCTCTACGGTGTCTCTCCCCGCGAGAAGCTGGGACACCGGTGTCTCGTCTGTTGTTAGCCTAAATGTACTCGCTACGCTAAACTTTAATAGGACGCTACAACTTGTAGCAGGGTCCCTGCACACATCAACATTTAGTACGGTGGAGGTGGACGTGACTATGAATGACGACAATCTGAAGCTGGCTAATGACATGATTGTCGAGGCCATAGACAAAGAAGCAAGTCATCTTAGAAAAGATGAAGATGACGTGCGTGAAAAGATGTCTCACTCAGATGCGACTTCAAGCAATCGAGAAGGCGCTGAGTTACGTAGAACACCCTCGAGTTACTTCAATTTACGTTCTGCTACTGTGTTGTTGGCGTGAAATAGAGGCAACTAATAGAAAGAGCATCATCAAACAAAATAATTTGAAGGATTACTTTTCCTGCCAATCTTAACTATATATTCTTTTTTCTTTAATACAATATTAGTTTTATGCAGGGTGTCCACAGAAAATATGTTTTAAATTTCCCTGACTCACTAAAATGCATAGTATGTTATTTTTTAACTCTTTAAACATGTTTGACTAGTCCCTGGCACTACTAATAATTCTTTTGCATCTGCAGCTGAAATTGAAGGTATTGGCTGTACATCATTTAATTGAGAGATAGAGTAGTAAACAATTCAATTGCTGGCTGGGAAGCCTCTGCTCTCATATGTTTTACATGAGTTGGTCCCTTAGCATCAGAAACAATTAATTGCTTGTTTCCAAATATTGCTTAGTTTAAAAGATTTCAGAGACACTTTACAATAAGCCGACCCATGACTAATAACCAAGTTCAACAAACCACTAAATTCCAGAAACACTTTATTGTCCACCCAAAGTTTATTAAACAAACATTTATTGTTAGATATTGAAATGAGTTTAAGTTGGCAACCTCAAAATCCTGAAAATACAACAAGAATTAGCTAAATCATTCCTGTGTTATAGCCACTGGACCACATGTTTATATTTAAATAAATTGTTGTACCTGTGTACACTGTCTGTGGTCTGTAGATCACCTCGTTGAGTTACGATTAGACCAGTGCATGCAGCACATGCTATTTTGAGTTGTGTTTAAATGTAGTATTAGTGTTGTTTTGTTTCGTGTCGTATTGTATGTTTTTAAATATACTTTGATGATGACCTCAGATGGAGTGATTCAACTTGTTGTATGTGCCTGAAGATGGAAACAGTGTTTTTCTAGGCTACATTTATATGATTTATGTACGAAAAATAACTTCAAACATACGTTTTTACATTTATTTCTATATTTAGGCTTACAGTTAATCTTCGCCATCTGTAAACATATCAGGTGAGGGTCGTAAAGAAAAAGTAATCTTACAATCATTATACCACTAATCTACTCAACTACAATATATAATTCAACTCAGCCGAGGGTCGAATACTAAATTTATGCCCTAAATATAGAAATAAATGTAAAAATGTAACTTTACGATTCGACTCTAGGCTAACCTAGATAACAGAAATGCAAAAATAATAATAAAAAAATATCTATATGCCTAAAAGGTTCTAACCTATTTAGTCACAGTATGTTTACCAATACAATAAGTAGATAGGTTCTAAGGCTAAAAAAATATTAATTTTAATATTTTTTAACTAACACGTCAAATTACTAACCGTAAAAACGTCCTCTTTAGGTGAAGTTTCATAAATGGTTTTAAAATAACGTATTGACCTGACCTACACAATGTGTTATTTCCCTTACCTTTAAAGTATACACTCGGTGTCCATCGGGTCCTATATAATACATCAAGTTCATTTTGTATTTTTATTTTCAAGAAAAATAAATAGAGAAGGACCAAATCGTCTAAACAGGAACACGTGGTAGCGGTAGAAACATAGACAACTGAATTAATTCCTTGTTCTGTCCTTCAACCACTTGTAATATTATATTATCTCTGCCTTCAACAGATCAACACATAATATCAGCTGTTAATATTGCAGCAAATCTTATGTCTTATACAGATAAGCATTCCTTGACATAGAATCCAAGAAACGTAGGTTCAATCTTTGATTATGGACCTTCATCAAAGATATACTATATAGTATGAAACCTTTGATTTACACTTTACAGCTTTTTAGTCATACAAAAGAGGTGTATATATTTTCTTAGTGAACAAAGCGTGTAAAAATTAGTTGTTTTATTTATACATTTATTCAGTGTCACAAAGAAAAACCTTGCCGCGCTTAACAGAATCGGCTTTAAAATACGGTATTTAGTAACTTTTTCAAACAGTTTCGGTCGTTTTTAGTTTAAGTATAATAGTCGCAAGCCACTATTTTGTTTTTTTTACAAAAATTTAATATAACTCCATAAATTATCCTACCAAGTTAACACTTTATATGGAAAATATGTGAATCATGGATTGACAAATCTTTTGCACATGTTTTAAAGTTATGAAGAGAATAAAATACCGGTATCATATTCTTGGAATCGACGAATAAAGACAGCAGGAAAACGGGAATATTTCCCAAGGGGCATAAAAATTACACTGTCAAAGTTGTTTGTCAAAGAATACATATTACACCCAGGGCTATAGAATACATAGCCCTGTATTACACCTATCCAATTCTTTGATCAACTTTGATATTAAATTAGATATATTTTGGGGTTATGTTTCGGTTTATTCTAATATTTTTATTATTTTATTACTAGTACCAGGAGACCGAGCTAAAGCTCGATTATAAGCAGGCCTATGATTTCAATAATAAATATTGGATTATTGAGTTTTGAGGTTAGGCCTATAACATTAAACAACTAAATAAAGGGTATATACAACATTAGGATTACCTGTAATAAAAATACAGTTTAAAGGATTAACCATAATCTCAACGCTATGCCTCAGAAATAAGTCAGGCCTAAATTAAAGTTTAATATTTCAATATCGATTTAGGCCTAGGGACTAGTTCGCTCACGTCAATAACTACTATTGCAAATTTCCGTGAACATCGTTTAGGTTAGGCCTATAACATTAAACAACTAAATAAAGGGTATGTTTATTTAGCAGAAGTATTCGTTGCCATGGTAACTATAAATAGATACAACATTAGGCTTACCTCTAATAAAATATACAGTTTAAAAGAAAGCAGATGATTATTGTAATGGCATTGAAAACATTTGCATCAGCTGTGCTTTGTATTGTTTAAAATGGACAAATTTCACTTTTTAATTTAATAAAAAGACGTAGAAAACGAATTTTCCCAGACTGGTGACCATTTCCAATCGATTTCTCGTGGCCAAAAGCTCCATATAAAATCAAAAAATGAAAAATCCTTAGACTGAGATTCCAGATCCATTTAGCAGACAAACAATTATCTCTCGCTTTAGAAGATAAGATTATTACAAAATTACAGTTGAAAGATCGTAATTCATATAATAAGGGGTTAAGATTTTTAAAACCAATCTTATAAAATATTGTAAATACACTTTTAGAATAAAGTAAACATAATGAAAGTCTAATGTTTTACAAAAAACATAAACTTAGGCTATACTGCCGACCCTAATATTACAGACTGCAAAACATTATTTTTTGTAATTTCT
Organism: Philaenus spumarius; assembly: GCA_018207615.1. Lineage (NCBI taxonomy): Eukaryota > Metazoa > Arthropoda > Insecta > Hemiptera > Aphrophoridae > Philaenus > Philaenus spumarius. Next base: position 305,777 of record JAGFPH010000993.1, read on the forward strand.
TCTGAAGGTTTTTGCCTTTCGTCGCGATGTTTATTGGCATTCGTGTGAATGTTCCACAAACAATATTCTTTTTCATAATGTAAAATTAAAGTTTTCACAGCTTCAACACTCCATGTCAATTTTGCCATCGTATTAAAAATATAAAAGTAAAGAAACAGAAAGAATATAATGAAAACAGAAAAACCGTATATTATTTTGAGGTTAGGAGGTTACCTAAAAAATGCGTACTATATTATTACTTTCTCCCCCTATAGCATAATATATGGAGAAAGTATTGTATTCGTCAAAATTTTCGAGTTTGAGTTTTTGGTGGAAATATCTTTTTTGGGTCCCCCTGAACCTAAAAAAGTGGTTTTCGGAGTGATGTCTGTGTGTGTGTCTGTGTGGATGTTATCAGACCTAGAGCCTAAACCAGTCGTCCGATTTTGATGAAATTTGGGATGGAGGTACTAATCCACGGTATCTCTAGGCGTTTTTTTCATTTTTGTGAATTTTGTATTTTTAAGGGTAATTTTCCCATAAAAACCCTTAAAATAACGGAAAAATCAACTTTTCTCAAAAACGGCTCTAACGATTTTGATTAAAATTTTATAGTTTATTAGGGACATAAAGTACTATAAACTGTAAAATTTTTATCAAAATCGTTCGAGCCGTTTTTGAGAAAAGTTGGTTTTCCGTTATTTTATTGATTTTTATGGGAAAACAACTTTAATACAAAATCACCTCTCCTACCCCTCCCTACAAGTTACCGTGAATCTGTTTAATAATTTAAATATGTTTGTGAGAAAGTATGTGCCAGTTCCTGGTACCGTTTATTTTAGTACTTTATTCGTATTCGTTTTTGAAAATCTTTGTCAAAGATTACAACATGTCAAAGATTCGTCAAAGTTTGATGAACGAATTATTTCGTCAAAGAATCGTCAAATTTCTTTGATGTCAAATCTTTGATCAAATAATTTGACGTTTCTGTGATAGTGTAATATTTTTGATTATACATAATGTCCATAATCAAAGGTAATAATTATGTACCTAAGATACCTTACTTTCAATCGTCAATCAAAAAATACAGTATATATACAGTTCGAGCAAACTAGGAGTGAACTTGGCCTAATGGGCGAGTCATCCCTTCTACAGTCTACTTCTCCTTAAACCTGCCTTGGCGGTACAACCAATTCCACAAAAAAATAGGTCCACAAATAAATAACATTTAACTGAGGAAATAGACAGCGCTCACATTCTTATAACTTTACGTACTTGCTTACAACCTTTTTATAAAAAAGTATTTCACATTTTAGAGAAAACTATGACAAATATCTATAAATAAGTAAGGTTTTGTTTCATACAAAATTATAAAATGTTATAACTGTGATGCAAAATTTTACTAAGTTTTTTATAAAATAAAAGTGATGACAACAAACATGTTCAAAGCGAGAAATTTTTGTATTTTTAGGCAAAAAGAAAACTTTTTGCGAGAAAGTTGTTGATAATTAGTGGAATTAACTTTTTTTATTTAAAACAATTTTCTGTACGACCTTTTGTTTAGTCAGGAGGAAGGTAATTCCTGTAATGAATACATTTTGTGCTTGTTTGACATTTGATTTGTTGCGATCCTGGCTGTTCCGCAGATCCAATGATACCATAATACTATCTTAATCATACTGTATTATTTAAAGTTTAGTTAGGTTAAAGTTAGTTTTAGGTTTTGTATTCTTTTAACATTGTATTGTTAGTCGCCAGGTTGGTGAAAGTTAGTTAATACACATACGAAATTTGTGTGGGAAAAGTAAATAGGATGATGTAACGGGAAGGGTATCTCAGGAAATACTTCCTGCCTTCCTGCTCTCTTTATTTGTCGATTCCAAGAACGCATTCTCCTTATAATTTTTAACACATGCGCAAAAGATTTGTCAACCCTTGGTTCACATATTTCCAGTATAAAAAACTAAAATAAACTACCCCGAATTCGTAAGATGTTTCTGAATATTTTAATTTATTATAATGCATAGAATCCGATCCTGTATTATAGCACGATAAGGTTTTTTTGTGACACTTGTATATATTTATAAATAAAACAACTAATTTTTACACGTCCTGATCACTAAGAAAAATGTGTTTATCACTTTTATTTACCGTTACATTACAGTGACAAACTAGGGTGTACAGTGAAAAAAAGAGGTCTATTTTTTTTTATTGAGGTTGTACTGGTGACGTTGGACACAACAAACACAGCGTGGGGACCGGGCCTTACTTCCCCTCTCGGGGTTCATTGCCGGCGTGAGGAATCTGTACTTTTAACTTACACACAGGCTACACATTATTAAACCCGAATAAACAGGATGTTTGGTGTGAGATTCCAGGAAATATTTCTTGCCTTTCCGGATGTCTGTATTCATTTAATAAAAGAATCCATTACACATAGTAGCTTATAAGCAGAAATGCAAATTGACATAATAATTACTGCTGACGTAAAATATTAAAAAAAATAAAACTGCTTTATAGAACTATCCTTTCCTAGGCCTTAGGTAATAGTTGAATTTAAACAATAATTATTATTGACACTGTGCAATTTAATTTAGTCTAAAACTTTAATGTAAAATTATGTTTTTTCTAATTTTTGTCATCAATAATTACTCTAGGTTTACATTTGATTTCTCATAATTTGTATATTATATATTTATTTAAATTTAATTATTTTGACAATTTTAATTGCATTTTGTTATAGTAAAGATTTTCTTTGAAACAATTAACTTAAAGCAGCAGACAGCAGAAGAAATTACTTGAGAATCTTGGTAACTTTTTAACATAAAGTAATCTCGCTTGGAACCCTTACATTAAATGAATAATATATTTATAATGTTTATTTTAATTTGAAACTGAGTATTTAAAATTTGACGTTTTTAAATTTTGAGTTATCAATAATTACTCTAAGTTCAAATCTTATTATTACTTTTATATTATATATTTATTTATTTACAGGTATCTAATCATTCTGAAAATGTTTGTTTTAATGTATTTTGTTAATTAAGGTGTTTCTTGGAATATTCAAGTAACGCTGCAGACAATATTACTTGAGAATATCGGTAACATTTCATTAAGTAATCTCGTCTGCAACGAAATACTAAATTAATAAATAATACACCTTGCTAAAACTGTCTACTAGTAACTTGCCCGCAACGCAACATCATATTACCAAATTAATAGTTCAGTAATTTCGTCTGCAATGTTATATCAAATAACACCTCGGCAGTTTCCCACCGAGGTAAATTAATACGTTACAAATTTAATACGTTATTTCAACCTATTACCAAGATGCGTGGAACGTTGCAGACTATTACCACAATGTAACGGTAATTCCCATCTCTAACTTTTATATGTGTCACTCTTGGTTATTCGATTCGAGTAAAAATTATTCAAATAGTTTTATCAATTTTATGAGCTCGTATAAATTGATGTGCCACAGTTTTAAAGTATCGTTGAGTATCGGTATCGGCATATCGCGGCGGCGATAGTATGTGCTGCTATCTATCGCTCTTATCGGCTGATTTATACCCAACTCCCGGATTGGTCATCCACTCCATTAGTCAGAATTTTTGAGAGTCTACTGTATTAGATTCATCAATATACCTTTGGAATATAAATCATATCCGAAATAAATGATCAAACCATATTGTATCTGCAATAAATGAGAATATTCATACCTATGCAATACCTTTATTCATACCTATGCAATACCTTTATTCATACGCATATGCCTGTCTAGTTTAAAGGTGTTAGTAACGGATAGTACCCATTGAAATTGTGAAAATTTCACTAAAAATAACATTAATTAATTTTGCCACCCTCGAGGTGCTCCTGTTTGTAAAGGAACAATGAATCTATCAGTAGAAACACAAGTATATTCTTGAGATTCAATGTGGTTCGTGCCTGTTGGATGCACAGTAGATCTCACAGCATTTTTTTTTTTTTTTTTTTTTGTGGGTTGCAAGGTCCTAAACAGAAACCCTGCCGGCGTCGACCAAAAAAGATCTTTTGCCCCCTTGATTTTCCTAATTACTCCCACCCAGTGATACCTGTATTCCTGATAAAGGAACAGATGCTACCTATTGGGTTTAATAGGATGGTTTCCCTTTCCTGCCCTGGTGGGCCCAAGGTGAAAGTTCTGGCTCTACCTAGAGCCTCACATTCCAGAAGGATGTGTTCCGCTGATTCTTCAGCCATTCCACATTTCCTACATATACTCTCCTCAGCAATCCCTATTCTATGTAGGTGTTTCCTGAGATGACAGTGACCTGTTAATAGGCCAACCACCCATCTCATGTTATCCCTTCCTAGCGAGATAAGTTCTTCTGCATGTTTCCTGCCTGGCTTGAACAACTTCCTGGCAAGTCCACCTGTTCCTGAAACCTTCCAGGCTTTGTCTTTGCCCTCCTGCATCCACATCTCAACCGATGCTCTGGCATGCCCATAGGAAATCCCAAGCACCGGCTCAGGGCCCACAAGAGGAGCCTCAGACCCTTTCCTGGCTAACTCATCTGCTCTCTCATTACCATCAATGCCTGAGTGCCCAGGGACCCAGCACACAGAAACCTCGTTCCCCTGGCTAAGCTTCATCAATGCCGAGAGGCAGTGCCAAACCACTTTAGATTTTACTCTATATGAATTTAGCGCTTTGATCGCTGCTTGGCTATCCGAGAAAATTAGGATGTTCTCTTCTATGCACTCCGAGATTGCACAAACTTCTGCCTGAAAAACAGTAGCATGTTTGCCTAGATACAAGACAGTGGATCCCTCAGGTTGAACCCCATTGACTCCACCCCCTGTTCCCACCTCCGTTTTCGAGCCATCTGTAAACCAGACTATATCCTGCTCGTCGTAAAAGCTCTTTCCAGACTCCCATTCTTCCCTAGAGAAGATTTTTGTCTTGAAGAGTTTCTCAATAGAGAGTTTTGGAATCATGTGGTCTGACGGCATGTTTAAAACTTCCTTAGAGACCACCTGATTTATTTTGCAATGGCCTACCGCAGGCCATCTTGTTCTCCAGCAGCCTACCTGCTGCAGCCTATACGCCCCCTTCCTGGCCTGTCCCTGTATAAACACACGAAGAGGAGGGAGATCCAGGAGGGCATTCAAAGTATCCGTCGGAGTCGACCTCATAGCACCCGTGACAGCCAGACAAGCCATCCTTTGGACACTATCCAGCCTCCCACCGACAACACTCTGAACTGTTTTAGGCCACAATACTACCGCCGCATAGGCGACTAGTGGTCTAATGATCATGGTGTAAATCCACAAACCCATCTTTGGTTTTAACCCCCATGTTTTACCTACAGCCCTCTTACATGCAAACATAAGATTCTTGGACCTAGTTATCACCCTCTCCATCTGCGGATTCCAGGTAAGTCTTCTATC